>JACYFF010031954.1:57604348-57630691 GCA_017589665.1 Selenicereus undatus
ATGAAATTTAGGGCTAGTGGGATTCAGTTCAATGTTTGGGCCAATATACATCAGTTAGTCATTCACATATGAATTAAAAAAGAGATGCTGATATAACTGGGTTTGTCTAGTTAAATTGTATTTATCTTTGAAATGCAGGTTAAGTGTAAAGAACTAAAGATCGCTATATTGAAAATGTACAATGATTCGAAATGTACCCAACATGATTTATACCCTATTTGATTTAGATCAGACCCGATATTGGCCCAAACATTGAACTGAATCCCACTAGCCCTAAATTTCATTTGACCCATACCCGATTCGAATTGGGCCACTATCAGTAACTCAAAACAGTGCCGATCCAAACTCTACCAGAACCGATCCCGTACCGACCCGAACATGGTGCCCGTAAATGACCTGAACCTGAACTTCACCCTAACCAAACCGAACCCGACCTGAACATGATTGACTTGAAAGTCACCCAAACCTGAACTTCTCCCGAACCGAACCCAAACCTGACCCAAACATAGTTGACCCGAAAGTGACCTGAACCAAACTAATACCCGACCCGTATCCTATCTGATTGACCCATTCGCCAGGTCTAGTAATCTGGTATGGAAAATATTCAGCTTACTTTATTAAACCCACATCGGATTATTTATTTATTTATTTTTGGGGCTAAGCACGCAAACCGAATATTCATTTGTTTTTCAAAGGGTTTTTTTTTTTTAAAAAAAACTTGTCTTTTTAAAAAAATTATTGTTTTGTTTGTGCTTTAGATCCTATTAGCAAATGTATTGTGAACGGTTAATTAGCAATCTTCTTCTATCTAAAAATGAGTTAACGTATATGTGAAAATTTGGTTAACTACTTATTTTCAAAGTTATAATACAGAATGGCTAAAAGGGTGTGTTTTGTAGGGGGGAAAATCATTTTCTCAGAAAATCATTTTCCATGAAAAATATTTTCCCAAGAAAAATGATTTTCTACTAACATTTTCGGCTGTTTTGCAGATTGAAAAACCATTTCCTTTCCACTTCATTTTTTGCTATTTAATAGAATGACCCCCCCCCCGCCCTCACTTCATTTCTTTTTATCATCAACCCCTTTCCCTGCTCACTGCTCTAACCCCACCGAACCAACGAATTTGGTTTCTCTCTCTTCTTCAAAATTAAACCAAAAACATTAGTAAGAAATATACCCAGTAATAAACCCAGAAAAAGAGAAAGTCAATATTAATGAATCTTAATTTTTTCACAATTTTCAAGGATTACCCAGTTGACTTTGAGTAATATTAAACCCATATTAAAGAAAACAGCGAACGGGGGAGACGATGTGTGTCTTAGATGGTGAAGTTCTTCAAAAGGGCAACAGTAACAAGGTCAAATAACTCAAGAAATAATTGCAGAGATTGACGATAAAAATCATCGATGAAAATGATGAACATGAAAAAGAGGGGAATAATGAGAGACAACATGAGAGTGAAAATAAAGTGATTCTGGACATAATTAAAAGAAAATAGAACGATAGACAAAATTGGACAATGAAGATCAGCTCTGGAAAATCATTTTCCCTACTTTTTCAAGGGAAAATAATTTCCTCAAATAGGGTAAAATGATTTTCCCCTCCTTGTTTTACCAAACGGTGTAAAATAGGAAAATTATTTTTCGGAAAAATGATTTTCCCCCCTACAAACACACCCTAAATCGAAAATTTAGTTAACTGATTTTAAACTTTTAAAAAAAAATAAAACATAAAGTTTGGCCAAATCATAAACTTCATTTAAGTGATTTCAATTCGTGGAAATTTTCAGTCGGGTTTTAATTGGAGAATTTTGGAATTGAAAATTTTCTTCACTAATTTTGGCTGTTTGTATTAGCTGTTAGCTGTTAGCTGTTTGTATTAGCTGTTAGCTGTTAGCTGTTTGAGTTAGCTGTTTGTATTAGCTATTTGAATTAGCTGTTTGTTGAAAAACTGTTTGGTAAAATTAGTTATTTCTGACAAAGTTGTGAGACAAAAAGCTAATTTTTCAAAAAACTATTCCAAAAAGCTCATGGAATTAGCTTTTTCAAATTAGCTTTTTGGACCCAAAAAGCTCTTTTAAAAAACTCTTTCACCAAACACCCAAATTAGTTTTTTTACTTGATCAAAAAGCTAATTTTGGTCAAAAAAACTCTTTTTTGTCAAAAAGCTCTTTGCAAAACAGAGCCTTTATGTTATCGATTTTCCACGCCTTTAAGTTGTAGATAAGTTGATATTATGTGTCTGATACTCCCACCGGCCCATTTTTGCTGTCATCATTTCTATTTTTCATTTGGCCCAATATAGTGTTGTATTTGATTACTTAAATTACCACATTTAATAGTTAGACAATGTTACTTTTAATTAATAAAAAGTTTAAATATTCAAGTCAATTAATTAATACTTTCATATTTTTAAAATCGTAAAGAGAAAGGTTAATTAGGAATAGCGTCTTTTAATATGTGCCAACTACATAGTAATAACTAATAAATACAGTTACTAAAATCAACAGTAGAACTGTAGAAGTGGGACTAATGGAGCAGAATTATCCAAAAAAAATTTTGTCTATTTCTCGAAAGACACACTAGCAGAGAATATGAGCAGAAAACTCAGAACATCATAGGAAACTCAACTTTCAGATGAAACATCACAAGGAAAATCACAACACAAAATGGCTACTTCTACTAAACACTCCGTACGATTATCGAAATACCCTGCTCTGATGATCACCTAAGTTCCGATGATCACCTAAGTGAAAAGTAAATTTATTAAATACTTGAGTTTCGTTTCTCAATGCCTGGCTCCTGTTTCAAAGAGGCAGTTTTTCCGGCCTCCACAAAGGAGGGTGCGGTATGGAACCTATTCTTAGCTCCATCAATGACATCTGACACTCTGTCATTGAAACTGTCTCGCCTCATAGTAAGCTTTCGAACACCCACATTTGTAGTGGTCCTGATCTTTCTTCCAGCACGAACAATGAAGTCAGAGAACATGACGTTGAAATTGCCTTGATCATGAGGAACCCCCTGCCCATACTCCTCCATGGAAGGAACTCCATTTTCCTGACCGTGTATTCGCACAACTGTTGCCTTCTCCTGAGCCTTACTTGGCATCATAGGAGCAGCATCGATTATAATAGGAACTGCCCATTTAGGCACTTTTAGGCTGTGATCAGCCGGTGCAACCAATTGTTTGGAGATCCGGCCACATTGATCCCTTATGGGGGGATGGGAAACCAAAGAGACATGTGGAGAAGTTTTACGTGCAGCTGCAGCGTCTCCGCACTGCTGCTGTAAACTGGACCTACCGACTCGAAAAGGAGTGGTGGATCGAACACTGCTTAAGAATTTCTCACAGAAGCTAGTCTTCTGTTTGGAGTCTGGACCAGCATTATTATCCATTGAAGAGAAGTTGACAGTGATAGACAGGGATTTTAGTCCCAGGTCTGGAAGAGGTGATTCGTGATTGTGGTGCAATGAAAGAAGTTATTACGCAAGGTATATGTTATATGGATGACGCTGGGGCAGCATCTGGTGAGGGAGAATTTATGCTGTTGTTTCCAGATTGGGTGGCTGTTAAGTCAATGATGAAAATTGAACCCAGAATTTCTTGATAATATTCCAAGGTCCACTTGAAATGTAGCTTTAAGTGTGAGTTTTCAAAAAGAGATGCGCTGGGATCAAACTCTTTCAGTGTGGCCTTGTAATTTCAAAAGATTAGTGCAAAGGAAAGTATGATCACTTAATGATACAATTATTCTTCAGTCCACACTGATAATTTTGTACCATTTTTCATGTGATAATTTATATTTCAGTACTATATACTTAACGGAAAGTCATGTTATGGGATGTGACAAGGGTAGATATATAAACGTTAAGAATATTATAATAAGGGCTATCAATAAATTCGTATCATTAGATCATTCGTCTATTGATTTAGTGTGGAATATATTACTACTAAAAAAGTTCATATTAACGACGGAACTCGGCGACGGAAAATAATAACGACAGATTTGGCGACGGAAATGACGACGGATAAATAGCTTCACAAAAAAGTCAGATTGGACGACAGATGTGGCGACGGAAATTTAAATCCGTCGCCTAAATTGGCGTTAGTTCCGTCGCCAAAAAAATTATTTTTTTTTTAAAAAAAATGGCGACGGACTAAAAATATTTTTCTAAAAATAAAAGAATATGGCGACGGAATTTCCGTCACCAATTTTAAAAAAATATAAATTTTTTTTAAAAAAAAAGGTGGCGACGGAAATTCCGTCGCCACTTAAAAAAATTTCAAAAAACCAAGGTGGCGACTGAAATTCCGTCACCATTCCGTCGCCACCCCATTTAAATGAAACCAATTTTTGGTTTCATTTCACTGCAGCTCGCGTCGAGGAGAGAGAGAGAGCGACCGAGAGCCCGCTGCGAGCAGCGCCAGCACCCACCCCCCCGCCGTGCCCAGCCACCGCTGGTCACCTCCCCTTGTCGTCGGCCACCGTCAGCCACCCCCACCGCCGGTTTTTTGAAGTTAATTGAGGTATTTTTCTCACCTAAACAACTTGAAATTTCTACAAATTTTTGCATTACATTGTTAGAATTTTATAGTTAGTTCATATTTATGTTGAAATGTGGTGTTTGTGTGAGATTATTGGTTTAATTTGGTTCAAAATTGGGGTAAATGCGATTCAGGGTTTAGGTTTGGTAGTTTGAAGTTAAAGTTTGATATATTGGTGGAATGAAATGGTTTCATTGATAATGTTGTTGAAATGTGCAATTTGTGTGAGGTTATTGGTCTAATTCGTTACAAGAATTTGTTAAATGGGATTTAGGGTTGAGGTTTGGTAGTTTGAAGTTGAAATTTCATATATTGGTGGAATGAAATGTTTTAATTGATAATATTGTTGAAATTTGGTTGGAGATTTTGCTCAATGCAATTTAGGGTTTAGGTTTGGTGATGTGAACTTGAAAGTTGATATGTTGGTGGATTAAGATGCTTTAGTTTATTATTTTGTTCAAATGTGATGTTTGTATGAAGTTGTAACTCATATTAGTTTTGTGATGTTCGTGAGAATGTAAGTGTATTTATCACGTAGTTGTAATTATTTTTTTTGGGTGCATGTGGAAATTTTGAAGTAAGCCAAAAAAAAATATAATTGCGTAATTTATGTAGTTATTATAATTTTGATTAAAATTAATCTTTATCAAATACCTTATGTGGTTATTGTTATTTGAGCAGAATATGAATGGTCCTCCACATCGTAGGTGGATGTATAATACATGTGCAATCATTATATATTTGCACTTGGCGTTGTTGTCACATATTTCAGGTATGGATTCAAGTTCTCGTCGAGCAAAGTCCTCCCCTCGAGGTAGAGGACGAGGGCGTCGGAGCTCTGCCGTTGATCCGCCGCAATGGACATTGATTCATCTTTCCCCCAGGTACCTCATACACCAGTTCAGCCAGGAGTGACAATGGCTGCTTACATACCAGGTATTTCAGGACCCCTGCCTTCCCCATTTGGGGCTTTCCATCAACAGACCTCATACATTCCCAACCAAAGCACGATGTACGGTCAATTTGCGTACAACATTCCTCCAAACCCCCATGTTATTCACAATGTGCACCCCACTCCCCAACTCACTCACCCTAACACAAACCAGTCCCAAGAGAACATTGGAAGTGGTGAAAGTGAAGCACAATCCAATCATGGGAGCACTCGAGCAAAGACTTGGATTGAGCCAGATGGTAACGGGTAAGTCTTCATTTGTTATATCTTACGAAGTACTACATGAATTTTGCATAACAAGTAATAAATTTTATGTGTAATGTTCAATTAGGTTTTTCCCCAATGATGGTGCTGTTAGTAGGATTTCGCTCATATTTCAAAGCAAGTTTCACAGAGCTTGGCCTACTTGGAGCAAAGTGCCCAAACCAGTTTGAGATTTGTGGTTCAGAGAGTTCAAGGTAACTACAGTGACTTCGTATTAACAATTTCTGTCAACGTGCTATATTAGTATTGTATTATTTGATGTGTTCTTTGTTTTTATAATTGCAGAAGTGGTTTACTTGGGATCTGATCCATGAGGATCGTATGAGAAGGAATTTTGAAAACCGAGGCAACGCATGCTTGAGAGACTTCTTTGGCAAAGCAAGGAAGCATAACAAGAAGCCTGTCTGGCTCGGTGATGCTCAATGGGAGGGACTCCAACAGCACTGGGCGAATGAACATTACAAGAAATTACGTGAGACAGCCCAGAAGAACCGACTGGGGACTCCAGAAAGTGGTGGCCCATCTCTCCACACCTGTGGCTCGATCCCCATGCATGAGCATAGGCGGCGTCTGGTAAATGAATTAGTGTTTGCTATGTATTCATTAAAGTTTAATACTGTATTTTATATTGTACTTAACATCATTCTTTCTGGCACGTATATAGAGGGAACAACTTGGGACGGAGCCCACCATTGTCGAATTGTTCAGTCGCACTCACAAACTCCAAGGTAAAGAAGGTGCCCCTTGGGTTGACAAGAAATCACAACAAACATATGTAAGCAACTAGCTATTCTCAATCTTCATTGGTAGTTCAACATGAACTCGTATACTTCATTTTAAGTTATTGTACTATGCATGATTTTGTGCGCATGTTGCGGTGTTGTAGGAAACTTTTGAATGCGATTTTCAAAATGTTATCAATTCTCAAGGGAGCGGGGATGACTCTTCTGAAGATCCAAACCAGCCATTTCCCAACCCAAATGAGTTGTGGGTGAAGACGTTCAAGAACAAGAAGGGTCGGATTTACGGCATTGGTGACGAGGCTGTCAACATGAGGAAATCCGGTTACTTCAGTCCCACTCAAAGATCCGGTACTGTTTTCATATTACAGTTCCAACAACCATGGTTATACATTTAATTTACTTAATGACAAAGCTAGTATAGTAATTTACTTAAATGTCTGTCAGCAGGTTCGGGTTCTACGCCATCGCAACAAGAGCTCAATGAGTTAAGGGGTGTAGTAACCAACTTGGGGGGTGAGCTATCTTCACAAGCTGAAAGCTACCGGTTGGTTATGGAGAAATGTAAGCAACTGGAGGAATCCAACAGATTGCTCACACAAAGCAACCAACAACTGAGCCAACAAATGATGAGCATCGATCAGCGCCTCCAAGCTTTCTTTCAAATGCAACAGGCGTCTGGCTCGGGATCTCAGCCACCATTTACTCATCCCTCGCAACATAATGAGGAAGATGGTGAGGCAGAGGAAGAGGAAAAGGAAGGCGAAGAGGAAGAGGAAGACCTTGGTGATTGATGAGTTGGTTGCAGTTTTCCTTTAGCTGGTGGCTCTTTTGTTTGATTCTTCACGAAGTATATCATTTCTTTTGCTGCTTGCTTCCCCTCCCCTTCCTGCTAATTTCACTCCCCTCCCCCTACTGCTTATTTAACTTCTATCCCATTTGGCGCTTACTTCACCCTCTTCTGCAAACATATATATCACTTTATTCTCAATTACTGGTAACTTGTAGTTATTTTGTTTGGATTTGTGGTTTGTGGTTTGTGATATATACAGACTTCGTTTGGAACTTGTAGTTTGTGATATGTAGAAAGTTTGTTTGGAACTTGTGGTTTGTGAATTGAAAACCCTTGGTTTTCAATTTGTGTGTTGTTGTGGATGTGAAATTCCACCTTTGTGTGGTTTGCAATTGTTGAGAACGCTTCGAATGAAGCCGTATTCGAAGCCGTTGGATGTTGATTGAGTGTAGAAATCTTGTAAATTTCTTGCAGAGAATTATTTGTATGTACGGAATTGATAAAAAACAAGCAATTTTATTTAAAAAACAGAAATCTAGCGACGGATAAGAATTTTTTTTTTTGTTTTTTGGGCAGGGTGGCGACGGAATTATAATTCCATCGCCATCAGCGACGGAATTTCCGTCTCTAATTCCGTCGCTGATGGCGACGGAATTTTAATTCCGTCGCTACCCCCTGCCCCGCCACTTTCCCTGCCAAAAAAAGTATGTCGCAAATTCTGTCGCTGAATCCGTCGCCTATGGCGACGGATTTTTGAAATTCCGTCGCCGGCTACTCAGCGACGAGCGAAAATCCGACAGTCGTATTCCGTCGCCAATTCCGTCGCTGATATTAAATTTCCGTCGCTGATTAACAATATTCCGTCGTTGAATCCGTCTGTATTTCGCATTTTTCTTGTAGTTTGGCCTTGTAATTTCAAAAGATTAGTGCAAAGGAAAGTATGATCACTTAATGATACAATTATTCTTCAGTCCACACTGATAATTTTGTACCATTTTTCATGTGATAATTTATATTTCAGTACTATATACTTAACGGAAAGTCATGTTATGGGATGTGACAAGGGTAGATATATAAACATTAAGAATATTATAATAAGGGCTATCAATAAATTCGTATCATTAGATCATTCGTCTATTGATTTAGTGTGGAATATATAAACTCTTCAATATTAAATGACACCTTTTGGCATTACTGAATAAGTGAAATTCTTTAGGTGTTTATCTCCAACATATAGGAACTTTTGAAACACTGATATAAACTTTCTAGGGTTAAAAACAACTTTACAATCATTAATCAATGTATTCGTTTGCACCAAAAAAAAAGAAAGAAAAAGCAATGTATTCGTACCAGAATAACAAGGAGTATGTAAATTGCTACATGTAGCTAAATTTGGCTTGCATCTTTATTTCCTTGTTTAAAAAAACCCCCCTAAGCGTAAAGCACCAATTAGGACAAAACGTTGCACTCTAACAAGCATTGCCTAATTGTGATGCTCATAAATTGAAAAGTAAAAAACAAACTGTTAAGAAAAAATTCAAAAGTAAAAAATAAAAAAATAAAATAAAAGCACTTAAAAATTCAACCAATGCATTTTATTTTTTTTTTGGTGCAGAAGAGGGGACTTAGCCCCGAAGCAAACTTTTATTGATTCACAACCATCCGTGGGGACTTAGCCCCTACCCTGTCTGCATACAATAGAGTAGATACAACCCCAGGAGGGTGCACAAAGAAAGTATAATCATCCGTTAAATCAACACCTGTGTTGGCTAGTACATTCGCTACCCGGTTGGCTTCTCGGTAGCAGTGCGAAATCACCACCTCCCACTCCGAAGACCCAATAAGGTTCTTACATATGAGGACAATTGCTTCATATAGAGCATTACGTGGCTCACTCCCTTGTAGCATTTCCACGACCACACTAGAGTACACGTTGATGATGAGTTTCCGAAATCCCTTCTCCTTGGCGATGACAGGCCCGCAGAGTACTTCTCGCAACTCCGCTCGAACTGAGGAACATACTCCCATTCTTTCTGCAAAACCCTCCAGCCATCCCCCCTTCTAGTCTCGAAATATACCTCCTCCACCCTCCATGCCCGGGTTACATCTTGATGCTCCATTTGTGTTTAACAAAACCCAGTCCCTCGGTGGTGGTTCCCACCCTATCCAAAGCTCCTTGCTTACTAGGCCACGCCGCCACAGAACAGTTCTCTCCCTGGCCAACGCCTTGTTGGTCTCCTCATTCTTTGTTAATAATTGGATTTTATCAGTAGGGCTTGCCGTTGGGTCCCCAAAGTAATACATGTTCTTCCACCATCACAGCCACCATACAGCAACCGTGAATTTCATACGCCAATGCATGTCTGAGGTGTTGTGGCCTAAGTTTCGTTTGATCCACTCTGCCAACCCCAGCCTCAGATCGTTTACTCCTTGCGCAGCTTGTGCAAAATAGCCCCAGACTTCTTGGGCCATCCTATACATCATTAGCACATGAGAGATGTAATCCACTGTGTCTGGGCAAGCAACACAATGGGCGTCGGAAGTAAAACCCCTCCTCACCCTATTTGCATTCGTCATCACGGCTTCATGAAGGACCAACTAGAGGAACATTTTCATTCATTGTGGGGCCTTACTCTTCCAAATAATCGACCATAAGTCATAATGTTCCGGGGCCATGTCCCCTCGCATTAAAGATGTCGCAGATTTTATGGAGTGCATCCCCAAGATCATCTCTCCCCAAAACGGTTTATCCTGTATCCCTGTGTTAGGATAAACTTGGTAAGCTTTGATTTGGGCCCGTACATTCTTCGGGATTAGGCCTGCAAAATCTCCCCATCTCTAACCCAAGCCCGACTCCCAATAGTCGGCTACCATTTTCTGTTGCTCCTGCATGGGTATCGGTCTAGTAGCCGCCTCAACTAATGGTCGTTTTGCCACCCACCTTGGCGTCCAGAAGTGGGTTTGCTTCCCATCCCCAACAGAATGTGTAAGACCCTTCTGCAAAATCAGCTTGCTCTTACTAATACCCTTCCATACATTGGAAGGCCTTGGTCCAAGCTCGAAAGCTTGGACTTCCATCCGCCCCTTACAATATTTATGTCTCAAGATTCTCGTCCAACATGAATCTGGCTTATGGATTAGCCTCTAGCCCAGCTTGGCCATAGAGGCAGAGTTAAGGTCCCTCATGGCTCTAATTCCTAAGCCCCCTTCCTCTAAAGGATGCGTGGCAGTCGCCCATGCCACCAGGTGTGGCTTGCACTTCGTGTTAGGCCGTGGCTTCTGCAGACAAAATAAGATCGTCCGCGAACATTAAATTTGATAGTTGAGGGCCACCCCAGCATACCGGAGCTGGTTTCCATTGTCCCTGGGCTACTTTTCACTCAATTATGTGGGCTAGGTGCTCCATGCAAATTACAAACAAGTACGGGAAGAGTGGGTCCCCTTGTTGAATGCCTCGCGTAGGCCAGAACGGCTCAGTTGGTACCCCATTCCAAAGCACGCTCATTGAGCATGTCGAGACACATGAATAGATTACCTCTACTAGAGAACGTGGCAAGTGCATCAGGAGCAACGTCTTTTTGAGAACCCCCAGCAGACTCGATCATAAGCTTTTTCAAAGTTGATTTTAATGGCCATGTAGCCCTTCTTGCCTCTCTTGTAGCGCATTGTATGCAGTACCTCTTGCATAATTATCACATTATCACTTATTTGCCTTTTCGAGACAAAACTAGCTTGAGTCGGTGATATCAAAGAGGGGAGGATCTCCTTCAATTGCTCAACTATGACCTTGGTTATCAGTTTGTACGTCACGTTGCATAAGCCAATCAGACATAATTGTGTAATGAGTTGTGGGTTCTCCACCTTCAGGACAAGCGTCAGGTGTGTGTGATTCATTGTACCAGGAAATTCTTGTCCATTGAGGACCCCCAAGACCATATTGGTCACACTATCCCCAACCACGTTCCAGAAACGCTGGAAGAACAAGGCCTAAAAACCGTCCGAGCCTGGAGCTTTGTACGGGTTCATTACTTTCAGCGCCTTCCATACCTCCTGTGCATTATATGGCCTGCTCAGTTTGATGGACTGGTTCATTGTAAGACTTGGGAATGGATGCTCCAGAGGTCCAAGGGTGTCCTCCGGGGCCACGTCCTCTGTGAACAGTTTCTTGTAGAAATCTATCACTAACTACCGGAGTTGTTGTGGCTTTGTGACCCAGGCTCCTTGTCCATTATCCAGGCCCTTAATTCTGTTAAACCTCCTTCTGATGATGGTGCTCAAATGGAAGAAGTGTGTATTGCAATTGCCATCTTGGATATAGTCTGTCCGTGACTTTTGGAACCAGAAGAGCTCTATCTGGTTCAAAGTATCATCAAGTTGACTCTGTAATTTCCGTTCTAACTTGAAGAGGTACCTCGGCCCACCTCCCGCAATTCTCGCTTGTATCCCTTCAATTCGTCTCCAAATAGTCCTTTTCCTTCAGAATAAGTTCCCGAAGAACTCTTTATTCTAATGATTGAGCTTATTAGCAAGCTCATCCAAAGCAAAATTCAAAGGGGTAGTGGCCTTCCATGACCGGCGGATAAGCTCCTCAAGACCGCTATGCAACAGCCAAGCGGCTTGGAACTTAAAAGGTTCGACATTTTCCATTAGTCGTGAGAAGCTTGACGTAGAAATGAGAATAGGGGTGTGGTCCGATTGGTTGCGGACTAGGTGTTTAACGTCACCTTCTTGAAATCTAGCCCTCCACTCCATGTTGCATAAAGCGCGGTCCAGACGAGCACTTTTCTTCGTGGAAGGGCTTAGGCCATACACCCATGTAAACTTAGGTCCAGAGAAGCCAAAGTCAATTAAGGCTTTATTCTCAATCCAGTTGTTAAATTTGGTGCATCGTCGTGCCATGTCCAAGCCACCACGGTCCCTGTCATTAAGGCTTCGAGTTTCATTGAAGTCTCCCACCAAGAGCCAGGGGCGGTTAGAGTTGGCTGCTCTCATTTCCAGCTTATGCCATAATTCTTCTCGAGTGGCCGAATGCGAGTTTGTAAACACTGTTGTGAAGCACCAACTCTGGCTGCCTCCCCCCGTGATTTCCACTGTCACAAATTGATCATGTGCCTCTAGTACTTGCATTTGAAGCACATCGTCGAGCCATAGAACCCAAATGCCACCCTGATGCCCTCTAGCATCCACTCTAAATTGGCCTTTAAAGCCGACATTTTTGAATACTTCATCCGTCCGACCCCTACTTACATGGGTCTCCAATAAAGCAACTATTTGAGGTCTTTGCATCCTCACGTGTTCCTTGAGTGTGAGCCAAAACTCACGACTTCTAGCTCCCTGTGTGTTCCAAACTAGGATTTTAAAGTCTAATGAGTTCATCGTGAACCTTATCATAACGAAACCACCAAATGGAGCTGAAATCCCCATTGACATTATTGGACTAAATTCAGTCCCCATTGACATTATTGGACTAAATTCAGTCCACTCTTTCTTCACCCCTTCGGGCGTTGGATGATGTAACATCTCGGCTTCCTATCAATCCTGATTAACTTGCCCCACCCCCACTCGCGAGCTGCCCCTCCTCCCGTGATGAATTAAGGCTACTCGTAGCGTTATTCTTGCCTGGAGGTTCCTTTGACAAGCTGGTGGAGCGACAAGGGGGGTCAGAGCTGCTTGTTTGAGCTTGAGCTACGTACCCTCCCTTAGGCCACTTCTCTTGTTGGGTGGGATGGGCCTGAGGGGGATTAAAATTTCCACCTTGCATGCAGGTGTTCACCCAAGATGGCTGAAGCGACCTAGCTGCTATGGTTCTTGTCACATTCAGGGTTGTTTGTAATGGGCTTCTGTTTACTTGAGCTTGTAATGGGCTTGATTTTTGCATACGGGATTCGAGTCGTGGCATGGTATGTAGGTCATGTGTTGGGTTGGTTCCTTGCTGGGGGATATTCTCATTTCCACATCGTGTTGGCAAATTGGGTAGTGGGTCGGTGACTTGCATAATGTTCTCATGATTTTCCTCCTCTAGATTTGGCATCAGATCCTCCTTGCCGCTTGTAGTTTCCTCCTCTGGTAAATCACCTTCCATCTCCATGCTAAGGTCAAGGTTTGCTAGGGCTCTGAATCGTGAACCAAGATTGCCATCTCGATTTATGTTATTCTCCGAAATCGTAGCATGATTTATGCTAGTCTGCTGAGTTGCCATATCACTTTGTCCACTTGTTTCCTTATTGGGTTCCAATACTTATCGCAAAGGATGTTGGACAGGCCTGGGGTTATCCTACCGGTTCAAGCGGTCAAGCCGACCTCGTTTTTCGGTCTGCCGCCAGCTTGTGGTTGCTGCCTGGTCATCTTCTTCCTCGTTGGTTTACGAACTATCATCTAGCTACCATATGTGGTTTCCTCCTCCGGAGGTGGTGGCTGACTAGTATCTGCTTCACAACCCTCATAGGGCAGATTGTCCTCCATTCCCATCCACTGATCCAGGGGGCATGCATCTTCTTTATGACCTTACGTGCCACACTTAAAGCAAATCATCTAAAGGGCCTCAGATTGGACCTTCCAAATCCTTCCGTTAAGTCTAAACTTAGACAGAAGGGGCTTTGTTAAATCAACTTCCACGCTTAGCCTTGTAAATTGTCCCCTTTCTACATTCGCCATAGTATTGTCAACCCTTCTTACTTTCCCAATTTTGCTCCTAATCTTATGTATGAGGAAGTCTTTGTTAAAATACTCCACACTGAGCTTAGAAATTCGCACCCAGGCTGTCAACCGGGTAATGCGATCTTCTTCCGAGACAAAGTTAGGAACCCATTCCCATATCACGAGCTAGTTATCCCCAATCATCCAGGGGCTATTGGTCATTACGTGGTCATAGCCATCCGGATTCGAGAATCGTGTTACATAAGAGCCATGGCCAATATCAATAAGGGAGAAATCCCCTTTTACCGCCCACTTGGTTTTCAGTCTTCACTTGAGTTGGAGAAAACCAATCCCTCTATCAAACATCCTGATTATCATGGCATTTCTCCAAGGATCACAAAGCATTCGCTTCTCCGCCGCAGTAAGTAAAATTGTAGGGCAAGTCGAGTCATTGTCTTCTGGAGGCTCATCATCCTTCGAGACATCCCCTCCTCCATTATCATCCCATCTCGGATTTTCTCGAGTTTCAAAGGTCAAGTTTGGTTTGTTACATTGCAATGTGTCTCTGTATGATATCGTTCAGTTCTCAGCCTGTTCATCCCTCCTAGTATGCATAGAATCAGGAACATGGGGCGAATTCAGTTCCCCTTCACCCATCTCCGCATCCTCTATCTCCTCGTCCACCATTGGTGGCCTCGTTGTGGATCTCTTCATCTTTTTGGTAGACCTTGCAAGTTGATCAGTTTCTTCTAGGGTGTGGTCATTGGCTTGCGCTCTCTCGCTCATCTTCTTTAAACCTTGACTAGTTTGTCAAATATGAAATATCATAAAACAATTTTTGAAGAAAAATCTTATTGATGTTTACAGAAGACTTTGGCACTAATTAGGACCAATGCATTTTTATGTACAAACAATGTGCTCAACATTAGTATCAGGGACGAAGCCAGAATTTTTTTGTTTTGGAGGAGGGGGTATAGTAATGATATTTGTTTATTTAGAGGAGTTGCAAATGACAATATAATGAACAAAAAGATTAATATTAAGATCAAAAGAAACAATTACAATTTACAATGCAAAAAAGGAGGAAAAGTTGAACCCAAGCCTTAATGCATGTAGGCCTTAATATTGTATAAACACTAGACAAGACGTCATTGATATGACAAATAATTAAAACAATATTTTATATATCATTTTTAAAATATGCATGGCCAATATATTGAATTATTCTATAGAATTGCTAACGAGATATAAAGTAATATAATTTTTTATACATATAGAAAAATAACATATATTAGAATTAATAGAAGCAAAATAATAAGCGTCTTGCTGCAAGACATTTCATAAGTGTCTTGTTTTGACTAAAAAAATCATAATATTATGTTTTTAAATTGAAAAAATTGGTGCGATCGAGTCGTGGAAGTATATTACAACTTATAAATTATACAAAATAATATTTTTATTAATAATTTGTCACATTTCTAAAATACACTATCATATGTACTCGCGGATAGGGTTAATAAGATTAAGGTATCATTTAATACTTTGTCGGCATAGCCAATGAATATTTAAGATTAGCAATTCATAATTAAATATAATCATTGAAAAATTTGTGGTTTTAAATCATAAAACAGATTAATTTATGATAAGACAAGACATTTAAGAGTGTCTTGCAACAAAGCACATATCACTACTCTTAATAGAATTGTACTAATTAGTATAAAAATAATGAGAAAATGTTTTTTTTTAATATCAAATACAAGAAAAAAACTCTTAATGTCCAATAAAATAATTTAACAAAATCCAATAACACTAAATAACGTCTGAAAGAACACCAACTCTTCCAGCTGCTCCTTGAGAGCTCTCTCAATCCTCTAGCGTTTCCCCTTTTCTCATCTAAATTTTGCCTTTTGCTTTGATTCTTCATTGTTTTCTATTAGATTTTTCACTTTGAGGCTATTCTTCCGCATTTGCTCTAGTGCATTAGATGATAGTGATGTTGGAGAACTGGTACCGATGACCCAAACGTTATGGGGATCAGAGGCTAATACTCTCAAATTAGAGGTGGACCCTGAGATTGAGCATGCTCTGAACTAACTTGCTTAGGTGGGATGCATCTGGGCAGAGCGAATCCTAAACAAAAAGTGCAGTGAAAATATGATTTGTAGATCATAGAACCCTAACTCCCTAAGCATGGTTTCACTATTATTTATACTGGCAAGAACTTGTTTCTGTTTCGCTTCTCTGCTTTGAAGGATGTGAAACTGGTAGGGCAATAGGCATCCTAGACCAGTGTGGGTAACCACTTAGTGCTAAGATCTTGGACAGCGGAAGTGGAGATTCAAGATGCGGACTTCACAAACTCTACATTTTGGGTTAGAATTTTCGGCGCCCGGCTGATGATGAGGAATGAAGTCAATTATGAGAGGATTGGGAGATTGCTTGGTCGGCTGGAAGAGGTGGATATTCGGGATTAAGCTAAAACTTGTTTTAAGATGAGGGTTACGTTGAACTTACTAGAGTCGTTCTAACTCGGGATGCAAATCAAAACAAGGGACCACCTAAAAAATGGGTTGATTTTAAATATGAAAGACTCCACATCTTTTAAATGAATTATGGGAGGATTGAACATGAGGCATGGACTTGTAGCATGGAGGTAAAACAGGAAAAGCTATTCGGGCCATGAATGAAGGCAGAGGTGAAGAGTTGATGAGTCCCTTATGATGTGCGGTGAGTTCCATTTGACTGGATAAAGGTGTGAAATCCATGTTGATGAACCCAATGGATGCTGAAAACCAATCTCCCTAAAGATGAACCAAGAGAGAGAATTCCCAAATAAAAGAAGACCACTAATAGAGATGATTCAATACTTTAAATAAGCAACAAGAAGATAAATCAAGAGGATATATCTAGGAAAAAGGTTAAACCGCCACTAGATTAAATCAACCCACCCTCTAACCATAAAAAAAAAAGCGTTAGCACCAAAGATTAGATTAAAGGGAAGACTCAAATCACCACCCTCCTAAGAGATAAAGAATTTGAGATTTTGATGAAAACCAAGCTTCAAGCTCTCATATCATTCAACAAGACTGATTTTTCATGGAGATAATTGGGTACATAAATACCCAATGGGAGAGAAAATTAGCTGTACATTAGTAGGGTAACTGGACCAATAGGGGGCTTACAAACTATCCTAGGATAAATCAAGATGCTTAATATAATTATAATTACTATGAGTTGTATTTTTTAGGATTCATCCTCCATCTTTTAGAGAGTCTTGAGTAAGCTCTGCTACTTCAAATGAGGTGACGCCACTTGTCAACTCTTCCTTATATGTGAAGAATCATCTCAAGCTGACTAATCTCCAAAATTACAGCCATAATCTCCTCAATTAAGCTCATAATCAGAACCGTGTATTTTCCAGTCCTAGATTGACTCTTGCTCAGTATTTAGCCCATAACTTTCTCCATACTTGGAATTTGGGAGCAATTCAAGATGCATTGGAAAATAGACATCTGAGACTTTCCATGCATTATAATTTGTAGAAATTGAAGCTCATTTGCCTGGCAATAACTGAGCTAGAAATGACGCAAATTATTCTGCTTAGAAACTAAAAATGAACTAATGAAGGTGGTATTGGGAGGACTAAGTGATTAATTTGTTATTTAGGGATACTAATGGCCCAACCATCTTTCCTAACCCACTTGAACCTTCTGAAGGTTCCCAAGTCAATATTGACCTGGGGTCAATATTAGGCCAACTTAGGTCAAGACCCTTATCAGTAAAGGTAGACCCAAGTTTGAAACTTGTTCTGCATCAAACCCTCACCCTTGAAGAGGATTTGCCCTCAAATCCTTGGGGTTGAAATCCCATTACATCAATGTTGCATGCCCTTTACTATTTTTGGGTTTGAAAACCCCCAAAGTACTATGTATTCCCCTCTTCTTGTAGTAGTTGTTGAAAATCTTTGAGAGAACATCAAAGCAATGAGTAGCTCCCCTATGCATGAGCTCGTTCAACACCTCAAGATACTCCATCTTATAAGAGCTTTCTCCCAACACTATTTTGATGGACAATGGGACCTTGTGGATGAATTTTATTTTTTTTTTGGATTTCATCCTCAACTTTCAAATAAGGAAAATAGGGAGGCTAAGAGTGAGATTGAGGGACAACAAGTAGTATAACCTCCAAGTTGGGATTTGGATAAACTTCCTTCTCTTCAAGATCTAAGAGGATCTCATTTTCTTCATTGGCCTCTTTTGGAACCTTGGTAGGCTCTTCCTTTTCTTGAACTTGAACCTCTTAGTTTCTTCAAAATAAGGAACTAATGTGGAATCCATTTGAATGGGAGCTTTAAAGGAGCTCTCATCTATGGACAAGCTTTCTCTTGTTTCATCAAAACCCAAAATAGGTTTACTTTCATTTTGTCCAAAAATAGGCTTTTCCTCATGAACGAATATCTTCTCTTAGGGAACAATTGGTTTTTCTTTCAAGAGTTCTTCTTCAATGAATTGATATGGGTTGATTCTTACATCCATGTGTGACTTAAGCTTCCTTCAAGTTTTGATTTTGGGCTTACCTTGAAAAGCTCTCTCCCTTCTAAGGCATTTAAGCCAATAGTAGGCATAACCTTGTAGTTTTTGAGCAGCTATTAAACCAATCTTTATCGCAACACCCTTTAGCCACAAACTAATATTCAAGTGTTTAAACCCATCTCAAATAGATGGTAGGATCTACACTATTACCATCAAAGCAAGGAGGCTCTTTCATGGCCTTTTCCATTTCCGCCAATTGTTTGCTAAGCTATTTTATTTGAGCTTGAAGCCCAACAATGTCCCTATGTATGTCATTAGCGATAGTTGCAAGATTTTTGAAGATAAAAAGAAGGGAAAAGGAACGGACACAGGGGAAAGCACAGACGTGCTTTGATAAACACAATAAGAAATTACAGGAAAAAGGGGAGGCACCGTTGTGCTCTGTGGCATGGGGGGTCGTGCCCGATCTCTGGAACAGGATTTAACAGTGCAAGAAAGGGCCGTGCCAAGCAGCACGGGGTAGCCGTGCCAAATCTCTGGGTCAAATTTTCAAAGTGCAGGATTTTGGCATGCGTGTGTCAAGTGGCACGGGGTGGCGGTGCCAAATTTTTGATTTCGTATTTTTGGCCTTTTGTGGGGTTTTAGGGATGTGTTTTGGTTAGGGTTTGTGTTTGGGCTATAATTAGGGTTCTTAGTTGACTAGATAAGAGATTTAAAGCGGAAGAATTAATAACAAAATAGTATAGAGAAGGGGAAACTTTAAGCATTTCTAACATAAGGATGGTTGGAATGGATGGTTACCAAGATATAAGATCATTGTGCTCTGATACCAAATGATGCGTGCTGAATTCCATTTGATCAAATAAAGGTGTGAAGTCCATGTTGATGAGCCCAATGAATGTTGAAGACTAATCTTCCTAAAGGTAAAAGAGGGAAGGGACGACCAAAGAAGAGTTTGGACGAGGTGATTAGAGAAGACTTGAAAGCTGTAGGGTTAACGGAGGACATGGCTCAGGATAGGACACTATGGCGGGATAGGATTAAGATCTTAGATAGCAAAGAGTTACCCTTGTAGTTGTCACTCGGTCGCAATAGAGTGGGTTTGGTTGTGATTTTTTTTTTGCATGTCATGTTTGCATGCAGGTAGTTCATGCGTCTGGGAAGAGACATTGCTTGCCTACATCTATTTGTTAAGGTATGGTATCTTCCTCTGCCTTGTTGCACTTATGTTTTGATAGTTAATGCCACCTGATTTTTTTCGTGTTTCTTAGTTCATTCCCTGCGGTTTATCCTTAGTTTTTTTCTCCATAAAATGTTTTCACAAATTCTTCTTCTATAAAATATTTTCACAAAATCTTATTTTTGTGGGTCACTTGGAATCAGCCTATCTGTAGGCAGGATTGCCGATAAAGGTAAAGTTGCCTACATCTAGATCTCCCTAGACCCTGCGAAAGCGGGACCCACACTGGGAGTTGTTGCTGTTGTTGTACTAATGGAGATTATTCAATACTTGAAATAAGTAACAAGAAGATAAATCGAGAGGATATCTTTAGGACAAAGGTTAAACCACCACCTAAATTAAATCAACCCACCCTTTAACCCTCTAAAGCCTTAGCACCAAGGACTAGATTAAAGAAAAGACTCAGATCACCAACCTCCTAAGAGAGATAAAGAATTTGAGATTTTGAGAAAAATCAAGCTTCAAGCTCTCGTATCATTCAACAAGTGTTATTTTTCATGGAGGTAATTGTGTCCATAAATACGTAATGGAAGGGGGAATTAGCTATTCATTAGTAAGGCAAGTGGACTAATAGGAGACTTATAAAATATCCTAGGAAAATAAAATAAGATGCTTAAGATAATTACAATCATTTTAAGCTGTATTTTCTAGGATTCATTCTCCATCTTCTAGAGAGAATTGAGTTGGCTCTACTCCTTTAAATGAGGTGATCCCAGTTGTCAACTCTTCCCTTGTGTGTGAAGAATCATCTCTTGCTAATTGATCTCCAAAATTACATCCATAACCTCCTCAATTAAGCCCATAATCAAAATCGCGGTCCAGTCCTGACTTTCTCAATACTGGAATTTGGGTGTGATACAAGACTCGTTGGAAAGTAGACATCCGATGCTTTCCATCCATATATAATTTGTTGAAATTGAAGCTCATTCGCCCTGTAAAAACGGAGCTAGAAATGATGTAAATTATTTTGCCTAGAAATTGAAAATGAGCTAATGATGGTGGTTTTGGAAGGACTGAGTTATTAACTCCTTGTTTAAGGATACTAATGGCCCAGCCATGTTTCCTAACCCCACTTGGACCTTCTTAAGGGCACCAAGTCAATATTGACCTAGGGGCACCTAGTCCTTGACTTAGGGTCAATATTGGACTAACTTGGGTCAAGACTCTTACTAATGAAGGTAGGCCCAAGTTCCGAACTTGCTCTGCATCACCATGTTTGTATCTTGTGAAGACAAGCTTCATGCTACTAAGAGGCTTTAAAACGTATCTAATTATCTACAAGTGACAACCAATAAGCACATGAAGCATTATCTACATCGTACCTACCATTGGTTTAATGTCATTGGATGACAAGGAGATTGGTATGCATCCTGCCATACTAGCAATGGGGATGCTTATTGGTATACTGAAGCTTGGAAAGGTTAGTCATTTAATAAAAGGGAACAACCAAGTAATCTTAAAAAGAGGGAGTTGCCATGAAGGAGGTCATATTATAAAGAAGACAAGGGGGACTGACAACAAGGATGGGAATGATGATGCCTTTGTGATAGAGATTGACCACATGTCATTTACAATGGATTTGGTGCCAAGCTTGGGAGAGTAGAAGATCGTTAAGGTTGATAGTTCGAGTGATGCTAATCCAAAGGAGAATGCTTCATTTGCTCATGGTTTTTCTGCTATAAGATTGAGGAGGCAGGCTTAACCATGCCCTCAAAAGCACCATGAAGGTATTATTGCATAAAAGTTGTATGGTTCGTAGCCAAGCGACTTGTTTGGCGACACAGAGTGTTGTTAGTTCTGCTTGCCTAGTATTATTTTTGTATTTAATTCTAAGTCTGAGCGTCTAGTTAGTCTTTTTAAGGATCTAGGATATCCAAATAAGGTGGATGTTAATACTATTAGACTCTCTGGGGGTCTCTTTGTTACTAGAAAATGGTATTGTAGTCGATGTTGGTACTGCTAATAAATTTATCATTAAGTTGCATGTTCGATCTTGTCCTTCTTCTCAACGTTGGTGTTAGTGTTGGTGTTGTATTTTGGGGCCCTTGATCAAGCCTCCTATAATGCTTGCTAGGAGCTTATTAGGGGTTCTCCTTATAACATTACTATCCCAAGGCTTTTAATTGGTGACCATAGTGAGTTGTTGGATACAATTGACAAAGAGGGTGGGAGATTGATTGGGGATTCTTCTAACAATGTAATTGCTGAGATTGTGTTCACATATGGTTTTGGTTGATCTTGGTGTTTATAGGAATCCCTATATTTGGAGCAATAGACAATCTGAACCCTTCAACATTTTGGACGCCCTAAGAAAGATTTTTCAGATGAGGAGTGAAGGATACCTTTTCCCTGGGCTAAGATGAAGCATTTGGTTACTAGATGATCCAACCATTCACCTATTTTGCTGAGCACAAATGGAGATGCTATTTCTTTTGCCAAAAGTATATAGGTTTTAGGCCATGTGAACACAGGATGAATATACTAGGAAGGTGGTGGATGGTGCGTGGAGCAAATGGCTTAGAGAACCAGTGGCATTTCAAGTTGCCAAGTGGCAAAAATTGACAAAGAATGCTCTTAAGCATTAGAGTCGAACTCACTTTGAAAACATTCAAAGTAATATTGTAGTGTTATGGGAGTCGTTGTAACATCTACAAGCGACACCCATGACAATAGAAAATCTTCACGCCGATGAGAATGTTAATCTTTCCCTTGAGTTGGAAGAGCGGAAGAAGTTCTTGCACTAGTTCTAAAAACTTGACAGTTACGTAATATTCTGATGGTTTCTTCCATTTATCCACAGGGACTCGAAGAAGATATATAATGTTCACTTTCCCAGAGAAGGTAATACATGGGTTGAAAGTCAAAGGGAGATTGCAAGAGCGATGGTTTTTGATCAAGATCTATTTACCTCTTCAAAGCCCCAGTTCCCATATGATCTTGACAATTTAATCTAATAAGTGATGACTATAGAGGAAAATGAAAGGTTTTGTTCCATTTTGTTTGGAAAAGAGGTCAAGGAGGTTGTTTTTTTTGTTCCCCATGGGTCATATAAGGCTCTTGGACCACATGTGTTTTCACTTTTTCTTTTTTTAAGCAATACTGGGATGCCATAGGGATAAATATTGTGAGTTTTATCCGACGCTTCTTTAGAAAGGGCTTTCTGTTGAAGGAACTTAATCATACTTTCATTTAGCTCATTCCAAAATTTCAAGGGGTGTCTATGGTAAAGGATTTTAGGCTAATCACATTGTGTAGCATGTGCTACAAAATTATCATAAAAAATTTGGCTAATAGGTTGGCTACTACACTCCATAAGGTTATCTCACTCCTTTAGGAGTTTTGTTCTTGGGCGTTGGATTGATGAAGAATGTCATTATTGCTAAGGAGGTGCTTCACTTTATGAAGCATAAACATGGAGAGGGTGCGATGGTTAGTCTGAAAGTAGGTATGATGAAAGACTATAATCGTGTTAAGTTGGCTTTTCTCATGAAAGTCATGAAGAAGTTCGGTTTCTCTACCAGATGGTGCGTTTTTAATTTTCAATTAATCTCACTGTGTATTTCTCCATCAATCCTGGACCACATGTTCTTATTATACCAGGTAAATGTAAATCTAAAACCCCTCATCTCATGGAACTCATAGTTATCCATACAAGATTGGAACTATCTTATTTCTATCATAGTGACATTTATACCTCCAATCCTATCTCCTTGGCTAAGAAGTGCATTAAAATCCCCTAAGACACACCAATGAGCTTGTAATCTGGATCCAATTTGCTCTAATCCCTCCCATAGAGGTCTTCTTTAATGGTCCTTGTTAAATCCATACACATATGTGACATAGAAATAGTTATTTGTACTATTATGTAGATTCTTACAATACATGAAGTGACTGAACATTCATTCCACTTGAACATCAAAGATCTGATACTTCCATGCTTTTATCTCGAGTAATCCAACCAATCCAACTTTCTTACTCCTGAGGAAGATGCTCAATTCCTATTTATTGGGTGCAGCTCAAGCCACTTACATTTAAACTAATAATACTATCCATTGTTTGTGGGTTCCCTCCCCTCTTGCTCCTCCTTCCATGACCTGGAAAGCATTAGTTGCAAGTGTTACCTAAACTGGACTGTGATGCTCAACTGTCATCCCTCTTTATCCTCTCGGGTTCCTTAATGATTCCCCTGAGCAACCTGATCTTCTAATTGTTGAACTGATCTCCATTCCTTTCGTGCATTGCTTTTCTTTCTACACTCTACCTCCTAATGTCAAAAAAGATGACAATGATTGCCCTTCACTAGCCTCCATTCGTATTTAACCTTCTGTTTGACTATCATGTCCCATTCATTTACAAAATCAATTGTTTTAGGAAATTCACCTCAAGGTTCATTTCAGTGAACAAACTTGCATGGTTCAACATAATTTTCTCCTTTGTTTGTCTGTTTGCTTTATAGGTATGCCAATCAAACTACACAGCTTGTGTAGGGTATCCAAAATCCAATACTTGATATCAAATTCAGGGAATTGCATCCAGATTGGTAGTGTCTAAATCGAGTTAGTATCAATGGTCATTAACTCATTCCAAGATTTAACTATGAATGGTTTTCCTTCAACGAAATACAACCCATTATTCAACACAGTTTCCTTGTCCTGTGGATAATCAAATCTCACCAGATAAATTTCCTTCCTCATAGAGGCAACTTCATCAATGTCAAACCCCTTCCAAATCAGTCTTACAAACCTATCAATAATGTCTAGGTGGTTGAAACCTACAACATAACATACTATAGCATTAGCCTAATATTAGTTTTAGATTGGACATGTGACTTCTTAATTTTGGCAAATTACACACCATTAAGTTGTTGAGCTGGAATAAATCACAAGGCATTTGCCTCCTCAAGATTCACAAATGATGCAAATGAATGTACTTGGTTTGGAGCTAGGTTAGGGGAGGAATCTCCTTCATCAACATGCTTATCTTCTACCTCATTGACTTCAACACCAATTTGGGGCCACATAATCTTAGGTTGTGAGTCATCCACCTCCAGACATACTGCTCCATTAAATTTCCCTATAGCTTAAAAAGAAAATTGTTTGTGTAACATAGCTGAATCTGCTTGAAAAACTTGATTGAGTTAATTGCATCACATTTTAAGGCAAAATTGATTTAGGTCTATGCCTTTTCCTTCTCCTCGGCATGGCTGAGGTGCACCTTAGAGTGGTAAAAAAGGTTTTACAGTATGTACATATGTTGGTATGGGCCTGCATCAGGGTTCCACTTTAAACCCTTCTCTTTTCACTTTGGTCATTGGTAAGCTTACGAAAAGGATTTAAGATAAATTACCATGGTGTATGTTATTTTTACATATGACATTATTCTTATTGATGACACTCGAGGGGATTTAATGGTAAGTTGTAATGATGAAGAGATACACTATAGTGTAGAGGTTTTAAAGTAAGTAGATCGAAAATCGAATACGTTGTTGTTTTAATGAAAGAGCAGAGGAGGGAGGAGAAGTCACCATTAAAGGGATTACAATACCAACGATCGAGAAGTTTAAATATCTGGGCTCGATCATTCAATAGAAGGGGGATATTAACAGAGACATTAACCAACGCATAAATGTGGGTTGACAAAAATGGAAGTACGCTTCAGGTGCCCTATCTTATAAGAGGATGCTTGTCGGATTAAAAGAGAAACTTTATCATATGGAAGTTAGACTTACTGTGTTGTATGGATCGGAGTGTTGGCCTGTAAAAGACACAAGTTCAAAGGTTGATGGTAGTAGAGATGAAGATGATTAGATGGATGGTTGGCTATACAAGGGTAGATAGAATTAGGAATGAAGTAATTAGAGACATCGTTAAAGCGGCTACCATCGAGGATAAGATGAGAGAATCTAAACTCGGATGGTTTGATCATGTGAAGAGGAGTGTGGATGCTCCAGTGAGGAGATGTAAGCGGATCAACATCCTTGAAGGTAGAAGAGGCAGGGGACGACCAAAGACGAGCTTACACGGGATGATTAAAGAAGACTCGAAAGTTGTACGGCTGACGGATAACATGGCTCAGGATAGCTGACTATGGTGGGATAGGATTAAGGACTTAGATCAAAGAGAGATGGTCGCATAGATGACATTTGATCATAGTAGGGTAGGTTTGCTTATGGTGTGTTTATAGATTTTTTTTTTTTGCATGTCGTGTTTGTATGCAGCATGTACATACATCTAAGAAGAGAAATTGTTTGCCTACATTTGTTTGTTAAGGTACAATACTTTCCACTGTTATGTTGTACTGATATTTTGAATAGTGACTTCCACTAGCATTATTTGTATTTCTTAGTCTACCCTCTATTGCTTATCCTCGGTTTTTTCTTAAAAAAAAATTTCAAAAAATTCCTCTTCCAATAAAATGTTTTCATTGAATTATTTTCCACGGCTCTCTCGGAATCAATTGGCTAGTGGACAATGATGTTTGTAGAGTTAAGATCGCCAATATCTGGATGTCCACAAACCCCATTTTGTGAGACCCAAACTGCGAGGCGGAGTTGTTGTGATTAATACATACATACACACAAATATACATATATATATATATATATATATATATATATATATATGAAAACATATATA
>JACYFF010031954.1:57640691-57651898 GCA_017589665.1 Selenicereus undatus
ATGACTTAATTAAATAAATAAATATAGTTTAGGGTCGTGCTATTACAGCCTTCCCCCCTTAAAGAGTTTCGTCCTCGAAACTTATGAACTTTGATGATCATGCAATGTGATTTCAAATACATATGAGTACTTGGCTTTCACTTCTTGCTCAGTTTCCCAAGTAGCTTTTGGGGAAGTATGATTTGCCCAGGGCAATTTAATTTAAGGTATCTGCTTGATACTCAACTGCTTAATCCTGTGATCCAATATCTGAATTGGATGCTCTTAAAACACAAGACCCTCAATGATTGCAATGGATTTGATTATGACAACATGGTCAGGGTCTAAAATGTACCACCTGAGTTATAAGGTAAGGAACACGGAACATGTTATGCACATGTTTGAGTTATATAGGTAGATCTGGCAGATAAGTTATGGAATTCGACCTTTCCATGAACTGATATGGTCCAAAAGATCTTGACCTCAATTTAGGTCGCAGTGCAACCTCCGTACACCCTTAGTTGGTGAGACTTTCTGCAAAACTTTTTCATATACCAGAAATTCCAGGAATCTCATTCTTTTATCAACATAGCTTTTCTGTCGGTTCCAATGGTATGCTTTCAAGAGTCTTCTGAGTTATGCCGCCGTATGCAATGCTGAAAAAGATCTTCATGACCCATAAGATGATTTGTTGTCAATATCTGCCATCATTTTGTCCTGATGTTAAATGAAGGATTCTCTGCTAGTGTTATCACAACGTTGACTGCTGGGAGTTCCATACTTTCTTCAAATGCAATGTTGGTCGTGAAGGACGACAGGCGCCAACATAGAAGTGTTGGATCCATTGATATTTTTAGATGCTCGGGATGATAAGAACTGCTAAAGTTAAATCTAGTTCCAAAGGCTCCTTGAAGTGCATGTCGAACAGGCTTGAAATCTTTGATCTCTGTCAGACACTTACGGGGCATTGGTATTCTACCATGGCCTTTTTGGCAAATAAGACCTTTATCCATGTATTCTGCAATTTCTCTTCTCAAATTGTTTCACAAAAATATTTCCTCAAATCTGTGTACATATTGGTGCCCCCTCGGTGCACCAAATAGCAAGTATTATGAGTCTCCGCTAAGATCTGCTTTCTTAAGATTTTGCTTTATTCTTTGGAGCGCAGGATCACTATCTCAATTCCCTCTAGGCTCCTCCATCAGGGAGGGCTGTAAGGTAAGTGCCAGCAGTTGAACATTTACCTTCCATTGCAACACTAATTGAATGTCCAAGTCCTCAAGTTCTCTCAAGAGATTCAGTTGAGTAGTTACTACAGTGTTCAAGGTATGTTGTGTCTTCCTATTCAGGGTACCTGCCATAATATTTCTCTTTCTTGGTTGACATTGGATCTGCCACAACTGATGTTCCATGCAGATTGAGCTTTTTCAGAGTGAAGATGTACTTCAAGCTTTGACGATCAGTATTGATTCTACATGGTACCCCATATAAGTAATGTCTCCAACTTTGCACTGCAAAAACTACAGAAATGGGTATGGTAATTCTTCTCATAAGGCTTGAGTTGTTGGGAGGCATAAGCCACCAGTTTAACTTCTTGCTAACTTTATAGCTTTCTTCAACAAATTGGTCAGGGAAGATGATATTTGACAATCCTTTCTAAACTCGATAATTCCCTGCTAAACTCAAACAGTTTCTAGTCTAAGTGCATTGGTTTAGCTTCAGCACTTTGTACCTGTCTTCGCCTTTTGCAAATTGACCTTAATCTCTTCCTTTGAAACCATATGTTCCAAACGTACCATTGCTTCTAATCAATACTCATGCTTCTTGTATTTGCTATGTACTTGATGTTCCCTCAAGGTGTATAACACTGTCCTCAAATGAACAATATGCTCATCTTTATCCTTGGAGTATTTCAAGATATCTTTTATAAATACCACCACACTTGTGTAGATATGGTCTGAAACTCTATTCATAGGACCCGTAAAGGTCGCGGGCCATTGATTAGGCCAAAAGGCATCACAGTGAAGTCATCATGACCCATACATGGTCCGTAGTGTGGTTTTGGGAATGTCTTCAGGTATAATCCTAAGTTGATGGTACCCTGACCTCAAATCGACCTTAGAAAAAGACTCCTGCTCCCTGCAGTTGATCCAATAAATCATCTACTTGGGGCTATGGGTATGTGTTTTTGATGGTGCTCTTGTTCAGCTCTCAAAAGCAATACCTAACCACAAGGTTTCATTATTCCTCTTTACAAATAGAAATAGGCACCCCATGATGGCACACTTCGATAGTTTGATAAATCTCTTTTACGATAACTCCTCTAACTGAAACTTCAGTTCTTTAGGATCAATTGGGGCCATACTATATGGGGTTTTGGAGATAGATTAGGCACCATGGATGAATTCAATCTCATAATCAATTTCTCTTGGCCGAGCAGTCCTGGTAACTTCTCCGAAAAACTTCTCTGAACTCACAAACTATAGGCATGTCTTCTGCTTTTTCTTCCTTAGGTTGAGTGTTAATAGCATCACACCAATGGACAATATAAGAGCTCATTGGTTTTCATAACAGAATTGAAAGGACAAGATGGGCCCATGAAGCATATTTATCTCCCTTGTTCATCTCTTGAAATAACCTTAGGGTCATCTCAACCTATGTTGACCCCATAAGTACACAACTAGATCATTTCCAAAATGATATCAAAGTCTGACGAGTCAAATTGAATCAGAACTCAAGGAAATACTATCCCACCAATAGTAATTGAAACAAGCTTATGAGGGATAAAACACTCGACTCAAGAGTAATTGGATAACTTGAGTCCATAATTGGTTTATGCCTCCTTATTCTCAAGGTTCAGTTGTATGGCAGATTGAGTGGATATAAATGAATGAGTGGCAACTGGATCAATCAATAGACAAAGGGGGTTTTGAAATTAAAAGAGAGCTTCAGTAACTACTGTACCAGAGATGGCAGCTTCCTTCTTGCTCAACACATAAGCCTTTCCTACAGCTGTGAGCCTTGAAAGTGAGAGCCCTTCTCTACAGCCTTCCGTTTTCAGGAATAGGTAGCGATCAGGTGCTCTGGGCTACCGCACCATGTGCATTTGTTATTTCCCACTTAGCAATCCAGAGTGACTCGAAGTGAAGTTAGGCCCTAAGAGCCTATTTTTAACAATGTTCAAGGCCAAATATTAGTTTCACCAGTTAGATAAAATGTTCCAATGTTCACCCTTTTATCTCCTGGAACCTCTATTATAGTGAAACTTTCTCCACTCCTCGAATCCATTCTTAAGGTTCCACTGGGTCATACTTTCCATTCTAGAGTCCTTTAGTATGAATCAACTGAAGATTATTTTTCCACGGGGTAGTAACCCATCAAAATTCTCCCTGACGCAGTCCAACTGCATGACAAAGATTTTGATTGTCCAACTTAAGCTTTATGAAAGTGATCTTCAATAGGAAACTGAGGTTGAATCAACCAAAAAGGGTAGACACATCGTGTTCCCCTTAGCAATGGATTCCATAAGTTGGACGACAATCAACCGCTATCCAAAATGTAGTTAAGATCTACCTTATGTTCAGGCGTGCTACAAAATTATCATCTATTGACATGGGTGCATCCCAATCATAAATCAGCTATTACCAGCAATGGGCTCTTAAAAGCAGGAGAAAGTGACCAAGTTTGATGAAGATGTGACATGAGAATGAATGGTGATGCAACTGGATGGGAAGATGCCACGAAGACAAAAAGACGAAGCCCCTGGTCAAAGCGAAGAACATCGAAACAATTGATAATCCGACCAAGACAATGGTAAATGGTAGGTTACCAGAAAGTGCAGTGAAATATTTTCACGAGTAATGCCTGATTCATAGATTGAGGTGGAGTCAATGGACTGTTTGCAAGAGTTTGAACAATTTGAGCAAGTCTTGAATTGCAATGGATTGAAGCACAGTATCTCTCTAAAGTGTCCTTGGTTTCTCTTCTATCGAATAGTCAGTAGTCAATGGTTTCAAACTTATGTACCATAGAACAAGCCTCTCCAAAATCCTACAATTCAGGGGATACTACATCAAGATCCCCCACATAGCTCACTTAGATGAAATTCTTGGGTTACAGAAGGAATATCTACAATCAATGAGGCATATTGAAACAATTGCCACTTGGATTTGAGAAGCACACAAAATGGCACCCATATGATGAGGAAATATAAGCTCAAAATTGTGTGTATCCACTGACTTGAACAGTCTATACCATCAGACTTTTAGGCTGACTTTCATTGGCCACTGGTCTCCAAATGTGTTACAACACGGGTCATTGGAAAGCTTACTTTCTGAACTTTGATATAGAATAACTAAAACATCTTTATCTAATGTAATGTATGGTTGCAAGTGGACTAAACTCAGACCTTGTGCATTAGGATTCTGCCAACTTTGTAGACTTTGACTTGTCTAATACTTTTGAATGACCAAATGACCTCTAATCCACTTGAAACTTGTTTCATATGAAAGATATCTCCTTAAACTTAAACTCAGGATGGAAAATCCTTGCGTAAATCATATTGATCATGGACAAAGGTTATCTCAAAGTCGGTCCTTGTGCAATGATCAACACTATGAAGTTGATTAAACTTGTGTAATATGCCCATGCTTAATTTTCCCTTTGCATTTAACCTCAAAATGAGTCAAGGGCCTTCATAGGATACATCTATAACAACCCCCAACCCTATGGCTAGGAGTGTTAGTGATTCTTAAATTTCTGGGGCGAAACGGACAGAGTTTCGCCTGCAAACTGGCCATTTTCCAGGCTTAAAGCCTTACATCACATCCCTTGCATTGACTAGAAGTACGTAAGGATATAAAATCAAGCTCAACGGCTACACACCGGAGACCACAACTCTACGGGCCACAAGCCCGGAGTACAAGAGTTTACATCTCAAAAATAAACAATTCCAGCTAAACGGATGTCATACCATTTACATGGGTGGCTCATATGACCATGCTTACCTAAATGCATTGAAGCACCTTCAACTTGTTATTCCAAATCTCCATCAAATCTGCTGCTTGAGATCAAACTATATATACTTTATATGGATCCATATGACAAAGAAGAATATACGAGTGGAATGTGTGTGAGATAAGCAGACATTACCAGTGCCACAAATCTCCAACGTTATCATAATAATCCTCAGTCCTCACTAACCAATTTCTCAATATCTTAACTCCACACTCGATATCCCATAAGGAAAATCTCAACCTGGCTCTGATACCAAATCTGTAACGCCCCAAATTAAACATGTTTCACTGTTTATATTCTCCTTAATTAAAATCTAGACAACCCAATGATAGGGGCATTACCGCCGTCCAAAAGGACAAGGCTTAAAACATGAGTGCTAAACATAACACAGTTAAGCATAACCTCAAACATATACACTCACATCAAGTGTTAACCAATGAAGGGTTTATAAACCATAGTAAAATAAATCTCTATATAGTCTACGTCTTCATCCATAGAAGAATTCAATATACATCTTTAAGGTATGCATATACTGCATTACTTCTAATCCATCTGAATTTTCTTGTTTCACGTATTCTCTTCAGCTGATTTGTTAGCATGAGGGCAACTCTCTCAGCATTTGCCTAAAACAAAACATAAAAACATTTCGAACTGTGAGCCGAAGCTCAGTACATGCATTCCTGAATTGTTAAATGATCATTGAAACACTGGTTGGGCCCGCTTTGCAATTCATTTTAAGTTAAAACAGTGAATGAGATAAATATAAAACTGCATTGCAAGTTATTATCTGATAGTGAACCCCTTGATACTGTTACGATCTATGGATAGGTGTACACCTGCCAAGCCGATCGGGGACCTGGCCTGAAGCCGCGCGGGTAACTGAAGGGCGAATGCCCTATAGATAATAACTGACGGGGTCACTAATTAACTGATAAATCACTGTGTAAACTGATTCATTGATGTACTTACCAAAACATGATAACGTTGATAAATACACTCTGATTTCTAAAGATACAGGCAATGGACGTACCTGAAGTTTTTAAAATGATATTTCACTTGATAATACTTATGCACAATGAAAATGATAGACTAGGCCTCAACTCTGTTTCATAATTGTCACTGTAAGTATGTGTAGTTAGTAAATGATCCTTACTCGCATAACCGAGTAGGTAAAAGTATGTGTAACAGAAATTGAGTAATGAAATGGGATACATAACTTGTGCATTTCAATATAATAAACTGATTTTAATTGAATATAAGACAAGTTAAACCAAAATGAACTTATTTAAATCAGTTATGGTTATTGAACTTGAAATACAATAAACTGAAGCAAAAAAAAAGGCCAAATGGAAATGATTGAGGTGATAATGAAAAAATTTTAATTGATATAACTGACACATGGTTTGCTGATATTTCTGAAATGGATAAAGGAAAGAGTGAAGCTTCTGAAAAGGATAATAAAATGGTTAATGCCTCTGAAATGCGTGACAAATGGTTTATGCCATAAAGGGTGCTGCAAGGTTCATAAAAGCTCATATAACACCCTAACTTGGTCCAAAGGACACTGATTTTGAGTTAATAATCTGCTCACTTCCCAAATTTCATTTTCATACTCATGTAACTCAGTTTTCAACCCAAGTAAGCTTTTGTACACTAACAAACTTGTTGAACTCACTACACTTTGTAATTTCCTTGCAATACCCATAATTATATAGAAACTTCTGAAAATATTTTCAAATATCTCAATTTCTGCATTCACTCATGTTACCGATAGATGGTCTGTATTAGAAAATCCATATCTTTCACTCCCAACCTCCAAATGAGATATAAAACCCCAATATGAAAACTTCACAGTGTCCTCTAAAACTCTTATTTAGGACACAAAGCATGATTCATATAATAAGGTCCCTAAAAGTAGGGTAGAACACAGACGTGCACAATTTCTGATCAATCTGCGCAGTCGCAGTAAAATGACCATAACTTTTTCCACATAACTCGGATCAAGGCGATTCAAGAGGAATTTTAAAGATAACTCATTGATCTATCCACACACCAAAAATCACAATTTTTCAGTGACCCAATCAATACCATTTTTTCCGTGAAGTTACTGTTCCAATTCAGTTCCCAGTTTCGATACATTCTGCACAGTCTTGAGTAAATTGGTCATAACTTTGTCCACACAACTCTAAATTGAGTAATTCAAAATCCTATTGAAAGATAACACATCAAAATATCACTACACCAAAAATCATGAATTTTACATGTGCCAAACAGTACCAGTTAATTCCCAAAGTAGCCCCTGTTTTAGGTCTGTTTCCCAGCTTTAACTCACATGATTGCAATCTTTTCTTCACATAACCACCCACTAAAATCACTCTTTAACTTATATAAATCAGCATAAACATCTTGATATTCATTACCAATGCTAAAGATCACAAAATCTCATTTAAAACGATCAAAATTCAACACTTGAACATGAAGCTTGCATGATTAACATAAAACCCTAACCCTAGCTTCAACTCCAACATGATCCATCACCAAGATAACCAAAACAAGAAGCAAGAACCAAAATTTCAAAGAACAAGATTGAAGTCACTTACTTTGAGCTTGAAATAAGTGGAGATGGAGATGATATTGGGTGATTTTGAGGATGGGAAATGGTAGCCAATGGAGGGAGGTTGTTTGGGGATTGAAATCCTTGCCGGAGAGTGGCCGGAAAGTGGCCGGAAAACACCATAATAGGGCTGGGAGGGGGCTGCCATGGAGGTTGAGAGGAAGAGAGTGCCATGGAGGTTGAGTGGAAGAGAGAGAAAGGAGAGCTTTGATGTTTTGCCACTTGGTGTAAATACTTGGTGCAAAATGACCTTAAATACTTGGCTAAAAATTGCCCTCCCAAAAAAAATATCTTTACTCATTATCATTAGGAGTTAATCATGGTAATTAGCTAAACAAATGAATTAGAAACTTGTTGCGCCGGAATTGGGCTTAAATGAGCTCGGGTTTGGAAAAGAACTAAAACCGAGCGCGTTTGATTTTATTTTTTTTTTGTTGGAAGCTTGGGATTAAAATGTAATATCATGAAAAATAATTTAATCTTTTAAATCATAAATATCATGAAAAATAATTTAATCTTTTAAATCATAAATATCGAGGCCTACTATCAATTTTTCTCGAAATTGTCCGGTAAATGAAACTCGAATTGCAAAGTGGGACCCGAAATGAATTTTTCCAACTGCGATGATTCAATGAGATAAATAAATATGAAAATCAATAACATGACTTAATTAAATAAATAAATATAGTTTAGGGTCGTGCTATTACATGGTGGAGGATGCGGTGGTTGGCCATAAGAGATATGCTAATCCCGCCAAGTTTCTAAACATGCCTCATAGTCTTGGAAATATTGTGTCTGGGAAGCAAGCAACCCACGAAGCTCCTCATGGCGCTCTTGGACAAAGTCTCGAAGAGCAACATTATGAGAAACAACAAATGCTCGGAGGGAAACTCGCTCCTCTTGAATGGATCTAAGGGTGCTTTGGAGGTCAGAATAGTCAGGGGGTGGTTGAGAGAAAGAACTAGGTCTAGCTTGACTAGCGTGAGGGGCTGGATGATGGGGTGCGGTAGAACAACCTCCTCATCAGCAGGTACCCAATAAAGGTTAGTCCAGTGAAGTAGAGTGGCGCGATCAACATTGAGAAGCAGCAAAAGCCGGTCCTCAAGGTAACTCCAAATAAACTTTCCGCCTCAACTTTACAAAAGTTCATAATCTCAAAAGCAGCTTGATCATGTCGTTCGGACTCGGAAACTCTATCCTCAGGGTCGGGTTCAACTCATAAAAATCTAGTAATAATAGTCACAATCCCACCTACGACTATTCTACCTTTAGTGCTAATAGCAGCACTATGCAATTGCCTGGCTAAAAAGAAACCTGTGTCAAGTTGAACACCATCGAGCATACATGACAAAAAGTATAACTCAGATAGTCTCGGGACATTCAGACCATCGTCTAGAGTAAAAAGGGAACACGCCAAAATACGCTGGGCTACACTAATGTAGGGGTTTCTAATATGTGTGCTTTTTGACGAACTAGTATTGTACCTAGCCCTCCCCAAAAGCTCACCCCAAAATGCATTTGGGTTGAATTTGTGGGGGACTTGGCAGTTCGATAAATTCATGCTAGGTGGAAAACCGAAAATACTTTTGAAGGTACCTAAGTTCAGTTCATACAATTTTCCCTGATAATAAAACGATATATATCCGGCTTGACATTGAATCTCCTTGGTAACCTCGACATGGAGTGTACTTAAGAATTCTAGGGTCAGGTCTCGATATGTATGCTCTTTGATTTCTAAAAACTGTCCCATACTGCCTCATGCAAACTATCATCCAATATTCCCAACCGGGCTCACAAATCCTCATCATAATGTCTAGTTGCTACAACTATATGTTCATTCAAACAATTGTACCTAGCAACATGATTTGCATGGGTCAAACCAAGAGGGTGAGAAATGTTACCTCCAGCACGAGCAGTTCGGGATGTCCTTTGAGGTTGAGGTGGTGCTTGACTTGAAGATCCAACCTCGTTGGTGCTCCTTTGTCTTTTAGTCAGTGCCATTGTTACAAAAAACCAAATAAAACCAAATCTAAAACCTAAATAAGAAAAGTTGAAGAAGAAAATGAGAAATTTAGTAAAAAGAAGAAGAAAAAGATGAAAGAAAATGATGGGTATGGTGGATGGGATGAGTTTGAAGAAAAAGAAGAAGAAAGAGATGGCATTTATGGAGCAGGATGAAAGATTGAGTGAAAGGAGATCATTTTGGGTGAAATTGAGTGAAAATGGTGAAGAAATGAAGGAGGATTAAAGGTGTGAGGTTTGAAGAGTTTAGAGAGAGAAAATGGAGGTAGAGAAATAGAGTGTATCGAGAGGTTGAAGATGAAGTGTGGGGGAGGTGAGTGGGCACCACAGTCAAAAACCTATACCGCGGGCCGTAGCAGTACACCACAGACTGTGGGACTCGCCAAGGTCTAACCGTGGTGTCTGCTGGTCCTTTTTTTTTTATTTTTCTAGTTAGCCCCTAACGGTCGTGGTACTGGGGATCTGGCTGTGGTGGCTAATATTTTATTCATATATTATTTTGTCTTTTTTTTTCAGCAAACTACAAAAAATAGTAAAAATAAAAGCTAAGAAAAGAAAACGGAAAAAGGGCTTGGGTTGCCTCCTAAGAAGCACTCTTTTAAGGCCAAGAGCTTGACCCTTCTTTTATGCTTGGTCTAGATTAGTGTTAGTTAAATCCGCAAGCGTACGGTTTCGTTGTACGTTTTACGAGTATCGTCCTCAGGGATGGAGGAAATTTGATTATTAAAAATTCTAACCTAATTGAAACTAAAAATTAAAATCGACTAACCTGAAAATTATCATATTTGATTTAGTGAATTTACAAACTAAAATAATTGAAAAACTGTAAGAGATTTGAGAGTACCAAAAGGTAATTTGAAATTCAAACTGAAAATGAATCACATGAGCAACACCTTGCAGTAATTTAACTTTGAAATCTTCTTCTTTAGACATAGAGGAGGAAACAGAAGAAGTGAGCAAATTAAACAGGGGCTACGGTAGAACAGAGCAAGCTAACGCGTCGACGAAGCTGAAACAGGGCATCCAAAATCGAAATTGGGGAAAGGAATTGAACAGTTGAAATTTACTCTTAACAATTTCAGATTCGAAACTACAATTTCAGATTCGAAACTACAATTTTCGGTTGAATTCAATGGCCCAAACCAAAGCTAAGAAACGAAATTGACATTTTTTATTAAAATGACCCAAAATGCCAACTAACTGAAGCTTAAACCAAACCTAAACTCTTCTCCTTTTTTTTCTGTTTTTATCCGCCATTAAAGACCTTTAAGAACCCATCCCAAAATCTGTTGGTTGCCCTCCATTAAAGACATAGTAACCGTTGCATTGAAGATGAAATTGATGATGGACTGATAACCGCTGCAAGGAGGGAGATGAAGAAGCAATGGAATGAGAGGGGTTTCCATTTATTTTGGGTGATTGAAGAGGAAGGAGAAGAAGGAGCAACGAAGGGGTAGGGGAATCGGTTGGGAAGAGGAAGCAGGGGTTGGGGGTTTGGGTTCTCAGCACTGAGAAGAGGAGAGAGAATGAGAGTTAAAGGGGGGAAAGAAGTCATGTGAGGCGCACATGGGGTTGG
>JACYFF010031954.1:57651908-57833853 GCA_017589665.1 Selenicereus undatus
AGAGTTAAAGGGGGGAAAGAAGTCATGTGAGGCGCACATGGGGTTGGATAAATTATTTAGGGGTTTATTATTTTTTTTCTCTTTTTTTTGTTCTTTTTTTTTATGGGTTATAAAAGCAATGGGCTAGAGATTTTTGGGTCAAGTTTGAGTCAAGTCGGCCCAAATCTTCATTTTTCAGCATCTCTTCATCTTTTTCTGCCATTATTCCCGAATTATTCAATCCCTACAAAATAAAATAAAATCAAATAAAAACCTAAAAATAATAATTATTTCGAGCATAAATTAGGTAGAAAGGTACTGTAAAGATATCACATTTTTAGCGTCAACAATTAGATAATGTATGAACATTGACTTTATCCTGGGCCACAAAGTCAAATTTCTTTAGTCGAAGGTACCACCACAAAAGTTCGGGTTGAAGGTCCTTCGTTTTCGTGACGCAGTTTGAAAGGGCATTATCTACGTGCAAAACAAAGCACATTTGTGCCCTGTTTGGCGAGTCACTATCAACTTGTTCAACCCCCAAATCAAAATCGGCATCAAATCCTTCACAGGGGACATCGAGAGAACAGCTTGCACGAACCTACAATAGTTACTCATGGAAGACTTATTAGGCACAGGGACCTTAACCTTGGGCGTGTTAGGTGGCATAGGAGCAGGAAATTCCACCTTAACATACTGTTGGTTGGGGTCCTCATAAGAAATTCAGTCAGATTCAGGAGGATCGTGATAATTCAAGATATCCTCTATATCAATCTCAAGGGAAAGGGGTAATGAATCTAATAAAGAAGAACTAGGGGAAACCACGTCTTCCTTCATATGAAACCCATCCCTCTCCCTCAAACGTAATCCATCCCTCTCTTACATCAATATGGCAACCAGTTGTAGCCAAAATGGGTCGACCTATGATAATTTTAGCATCATCGGTCTCAGGAATATCAACTATAATAAAGTCCTCCGATATCCAAATGTCTCCTATGTTGGCTGGCACATCGTCCAATCTGCCTATGGTTTGCGTCTAAGAACCGTAAACTAACTGTAGTGAAAAGGGTGCGGCTAATAATGGTCCTAGGTGGAGCTTATGAAACAAAGAATATGGCATGATACTAACGCTTGCACCTACATCACATAGAGCTCTCTCAAGTCCCACTTTTCCCAATATGCAGGGGATAGAAAAACTACCTGAGTCAGGGAGCTTAGGGGGGGAAATTGCAGGAAAATCTACAGTGTCATTTTCTTCAAATGTGGCAGTCTTGCCACCATTGTTCCTTTTCTTACTTTTAGCCATGATTATTTCCCTCCCCTCATCCATTAGTACATCCTCAAGGCCAGTTAAGTCCCCTATTTCTTCCTTCTTAGTGACACAATTGTAATGCTCACAGGGGTTAGGTTCGGGCTTGCTAGGAAGTCTGTCTGGGGGCGTAAATGAAAAAGTAGTTTTTTGGGCAATTTGGGCTTCCAACATCATATTATGAGTTATAAGCACATCAACCGTTGAAGCTAATTGCTTAATATACTCATCCTGTTTGTGTTGTGCCATAAGCATACTTTCTGTCATTACTTCTAAATTGGACTTTTGAGGCATTTGGGAAGGGAACGGGGGTCGTTGAAAACCAAGGGTGGTCTAGCATTCATAGGGGGAATATTTGATGGGTTTGGATTAGACCTATAGGAGAAATTTTGATGATTCTTCTAACCTAAATTATATGTATTAGAGAAAGCGTCATTGGTCGGTATCGGGTTGAAGTTTTGAACACAATTAACTTTATTAGGGTCTTGGGAAAAAGGACTCCCTACTTGACAATTTAAAGTTACATGCTCAACAGAACCACAAATTTCGCAAGGGGAAGGGGCACTAGAATTCACAGCATTAGCATTCATTTGGTCCAGTCTTTGAGTCATAGCATCTACTTTAGCAGAAAGTAAAGTAGGTGCATCAACTTTAAGCTTACCTCCAACCCGTTTGGGTTGGCCTCGTTCGGTGGACCATTAGAAATTATTGAGTATCATTTCATCTATCAGATCATAGGCTTCATCCTCTATTTTGCTCATCAAAGTTCCTCCTACTGTCGCATCAATAGTGGACCTTATAGATTGGGTCACACCATTATAAAAGGCTTGGATAATCATCCAACGTTGAAGACCATGGTGGGGGCAAATCTTTAAATGACTCCCAGGCTTCGTAGAGCATCTCTTCATCTTTTTGCAAGAAATGGGTGATCTAATTTCTCAAGCTTGCTGTTTTGCTCGGAGGGAAAACCTTGGCAAGGAAGGCTCTTGTCAACTCATCCCAAGTGGTAATGCACCTAGATGGTAAGGAGTGTAACCAAGCCCTTGCTTTATCCCTCAAGGAGAAAGGAAATAGGTGCAGGCGAATCGTGTTAGAGGAGACTCCATTAAGCTTTAACGTATCGCACACCTCTAAAAAGACCAAGTGGTGCAGATTCGGGTCTTCCAAAGGTGTTCCTCCAAATTGGGATTGCTACACCATCGAAATGAGTGCCAGTTTGAGCTTGAAATTGTTGGCAACTACAGTAGGGCAAGCTATGCTTGAGGCGATCCCTTGGACTCCAGGAGTAGCGAAATCTCGAAGCGTTCGCCTTTGGTCACTCCTCCACCCGCCATGCTTGCTAGATTCCTTCTAGCCTCGCGTCTTTGTTCTTCAATCCTCTGCTTTTTCCTCCTTAAGCAGAAAGTCCTTTCAATCTTAGGATCAGATTCATACAAGTTCGGACTTCATATAAATAGAAAAAATTCCTCCAAGCACTGTCACCACCACTACCAACGCAATGAAACAAGAAAAGAAAATAACAATAAAAGATAATAAAATGGTTAGTCACTTTTGCAAGACTAACTCAATAGTTAATAGTTAAGTCCCTGGCAATGGTGCAAAAAACTTGATGAGGACTACCATAAGCGCACGAGTAGCCATAGTATAGATAAAGATATCATTCCTCTGGGACTAATGTAACTTATCGAGTCTTGTCTGTCAGAATGTACTAAGTAAAATTCTAATTCAAAGGGTTTGATTTAATAGCTTCTAATTCACTACTCTGAATCAATCAAAGAGAATATATGTCTAGGAATTCTTGTAGTTATGAAAGGGTATTGGATCAAAATGACAACCATGTGTTTTTCTTTAATCGGTTAATCTAGATGAATTGCAATCTATCCATAAATTTGATATATTCTTTTGAAATCAATCAAATTTGCCTAAACTAAGCAAAAGTCGTTCTTTCAAACTTATTTGCCTTAGTTCAAGTTAAATGTCTCGATTACTCTCTAATCCTCCTAGCATGCAAATCTCTCTTTCGAGATGATTCCATGTTAGGTTTAATCAAGCAGTCCAACAACCAAATGTCATTTTTCAGTTTTTCATTCGTTTGTTTTAAGTAAGCAAGCAAATTTTGGCCAAAAACCCACTCACAACAATAAATTACTTGATAAACGAAATCAAACCACTCATGAAAATAAGAACAATTCTATAAATTAAAACATGATCCAATTACATGTTCATAAACTACTAAATTCCTAGACAAAAACTAAACTACTCACACATGATTAAGAGTTAAACAAACTAACCAACAATCTGGCAAAATCTGAGAGAAAGGTTTGAGTGCGATGGCCTTCAACCAAGGGCTTCAAACTGCCTCGAAAACCAAACACATACACTCAAGATTTCTCACCAAAACTAAGATAAAACTAGAAATCTTAAAAGAAACAACAAATTTTGAGAAGAAAACTATGCTAAAGCTCTAATCTATACTAACTCTATGCTTGTGTGTGTGTCCTTCTGCTGTTGCAGAACTAGGCCTTTTATAGAGGAGCTCGATTGATCTCAGCCACATAGCCGAAGGAAGACGAAGAGACAGCAGTACTTCATGCTCACCATGGTTCATGGCAGGTACCACGGTTCGACCGTGGTCTGAGCTGGAACCGACTTTCTGCTCTATTTTTGCTCCACGGGCGTAGCAACTCATAGGTGTCCACGGGGGAGGTCAAAATACATCTATTTATAGTGAAATGCTGGGCAAAAGGCTAAAAATCATGCAAAACACATCAAAAAACTATACCTAAGCATAAATCGAGAATATGAGCATAAATAATAACATTAAGCACATAATTCTCCCCAAAATTGACACAAAATAGCCTTAAAATGATGTATACGTTAAGTACTTATCAAGCCTCTATTTAATCATCAAGTTTCTCTACATTAATGTGGTCAACAAGAATTTGACCCAAGTGATAACCATTAGTCAAAAGAGTATGATTAGTCTTAGAAAAATTAAACTTAAAAAGATTGAAGAGATGATGAGCAACTGCATGGGAGGGGTTGCAAAACAGAGGAGTTAAGGGATAAATCAGGACATTAGGGTATGAAATCTATCAACTCACTTTTGGGTGAAATTTCAAGCACATCTTCCTCACATGGATCTTCCTTAGGGCCATAAAAAAAACTTGTACCTAATTAAAACTTACAAAATCGGCGCCAGTGGGTATGGGAATGGGCGTTGAAAGTGGGAAAAACTAGGTTTGGGGTAGTTATTACTAAAACAGGTAGGGCTATCAATATCAGTATAGGTATAAGTCCCACTCGCCTATACCTACCCCTTATCCATTATATCTTTACTCACCCTGTATCCACCCCATGTAAGACACGTACTCATTCATTCAAAGTTCTAATTTGACAACGGGTAAGGGTAAGAGCATGGCTAAACCTACCCCATACCTACCCCATTGCTACCCCTACTCCTCCCTATTAAAAATATACCACTTATCAAACTGATCAACGTAAACACTAACATCATCTCATATATCTCGCCTTCCTCAAACTTACAAGGGGCAATAGTAGGGATAAGTGAATGAGGTACAATTAAGATATCATTGGTAATGCCCTTGGATGTATTAATGTCAGATGCTAAGTCAAGATGTGGAGTAGTAGAGAGTTCAATTGCATTATTACCCTCTCTAGTCAGATCAACTAATGGCACAAGTCTCTCCAATGTAAACCTTGTCGGGTTCTTTAAGTTCTCATTCAATTTGAGTTTTAATTCTAGAGAACATAGTAAGGAATGGACAAACATTAGTAGCATGATCCGAATAGTAACAATAATCATACAAAAGAGGAGCACATAGAGTACGAATAGGACAACTAAAACCCTTTCTGGCATTTTCACATTCCCATGTGTCACAAGCCAAATATTAAAAAACGTCCCCAGTTTCCTCCAGAAGATTCACAAAGCAAACCCCGCAAAGCCCCAGGGTACATGGCATGAATATGCCTCTGACATTCAGAATTCAGTCCTTCAAAAATGACATGGAAAAATTTTCATTTTTCAAAATATCGATCAACATATTGAGCACGAAAATTATGCCATGTGCTCAAATATCTTCGAGCATGTTCGTACTCTGGAAAAATGAAAATGAGCCATTTTCTTAATTTTTTATTTTCAATTTCTTTAAGAATTAAATTTTCTTTTTGTCTAGCAAGAATAATAAGCTAAATGGGTTTATGAAATATCAATCAAATTAACCAAGCAATAGATCTAAATAGAAATTTATGGAACTAATCTATAGCAAAAATTATGAAATAAATTATGATAAACAAGAAAAGAAAAATAGTGAAATTCAAACCACTATTCTTGACAACGATGTCAAGAACTTGTTATGATTCTAAAAAGTGGTAAAATGTTTTCCACAAGTATATGGTTGTCAATTGTAGTACTTCAGGGTCGAATCCATGAGGCCAATACTAGTAAAAACTAACTCACGTTAATTGGCTTAAATGCAGTAGCCAAATAGAATCATTCAAATAACATAAATTGAATCTAATTCAAACATGATTAAAAAATACAAACTGACTAACGACTACCAAAGGAATTATCACAACTATTAAGAAAATAGTAAATTCATTAATCCACAACCGAGAGAGAGGAAATAGATTACTGTAACCGATAAAAAGCAAAGGAGAATTTCAAATCTTCAATGAATGGCAATCATGAATGCTTAATATCCACCATAAACCCAAGGGAGCAATAAAAAATCAAATCTTTCAATGAGATGAATTTGAAAGACACAACAATTAAAACTATAATTAATACCAAAACTAAAAATTATATTTAATTTTAAGCCGACAGAGTAATTGAGCATAGAAAAATCTCTAATACTACTAAACTAAACCCAACACTATATGACAGAAGAAATTGATTATTTACAAGGTGCCTCTAAGACCCCTACTTATACTAGACCTAACCTTCCGCTTTCAAAATTATAAACTTTCTTATTTTCTAAATAATTTTCCCATTTTCCTAATTGCATCCATTTTTCAAATTATGCTAATGATCAGCTCCCATAATTTACGTGCCCATTTGATATTTTACAATCACCATTGTTAATCAATAGAAATTTTTTTTCCAATTTGCATTGATTGTTTGATTTATTGATACTAAACTCAAGTGGGCTGCTAGCGTTGCTGGGAAACATAGGATAGAACAATGCAATGGGTCGGGGTTGGATGCTAGTTGGCTTGGTCAAATGCAAGGCGTGACCTTTCAATTGCCCAATTGGCCGAAAGAGACAAGCGACACACCCGATAGATTGGACTACTTGGAGGAGGGAGGCATTGGGTTGGCATAGACTGAGCCTTGCTACTTTTTGGCCTTTTTATTAATTTTTTAAGCCACTTCCTTATTTATTTGGGCTAGGCTGGGAAAGAACAAGCGTGGACTGGGCTCACTGTCTGGGCATGCACGATGAATGTTTTTTTTGTTTTAATTTCACAGCTGGAGCTTTGACCTGGGTTGACCTGGGCACGGATCAATGCCCGAACTTTGAGAAATGCTGGATGGGGCCGGTCCCCTTGAGCAAGATCATGACATTTTCTTTGAATTTTCTTCCGTCCTTTCATTTTTTCTCGATCACAAAATGATTGGGCTGAGGTGAAACTGGCCCAATTATTAAAGTCTTGCAATCAATTTACATTCATTATTTCATCAAATTATTAATTTTTGCAAAATAAAAAAATGAAATAAAACTCCAAAACAATCTTCACTACAAGTAAAACATAAGCAATTAGACATGCTCAAATGGACAATTTTGGTGCCCAAACACCACGCTTACCTTGTAACTAAGTTGTTTAACTACAGTTAGACCTGGCAAAACTGACCCGAGACCCGAAACTCGAACCGAATGACCCGGACCCATACCCGATCCAACACCCGAAATATGCTCACCCGAAAGTGGACCTGAAACCCAAATTGACCCGACCCGAACCATACACAACCCGAAATTTTCAACAAAGTTGCTTGTTTTAGCATGACGAGCGTATTTCACCAAAAATTGGTTGACCCGAAAACGACCCGAACCGAACCACACCCGACCCAAACCGAAACGACCCGAAATGTCACTTAACCCGAATATAACCCGACCCGAACTTGACCCGACCCGCACCCGAACCGAATGACCCATTTGCCAGGTATAACTCCAGTGCTAGTCACTCTTTTCTTTACATATGGAATTGTTGATAAGTTAAAGTTAGTTCATTCCTGTAGATAACCTGTTCATTTGTTAACTTGCATACGTGAAACTCCATAAGGCATAGGAAACTGTCTAAATCGAGGATGTGAGCCTCACTAATGTAATATGCCGAATCAATACAACTGAACCATTAAGAAAGTTGAATTATGTATCAACCTAACTCTATTGCCTCTATCTCTGAAGCCCTATCTACTGGCCACCATGGAGCTCAAGGAACTGAAGACCTAGCTTGATGAACTTTTGGAGAAGGGGTATATTAGGCCAAGCACCTCGCCTTGAGGGGCACCGCTATTTCACGAGGAAGAAGGATTGTAGCTTGTTAGTTGTGCATTGACTACAAAGGTGGTCAAACAAGATCATTGTAAAAAAATCGATACCTTTTATTTTGAATTGATGATCTTTTTGATCAACTAGTTGGAGCTGTATCTTTCTTAAAGATAGAATTTAGATCCAGTTTCGATAAACTTTGTATCCGAGAGGACAACATACCAGAAACTATCTTTTGAACTCGATATGGGCACTTGAAATTCGTTGTGATGCTTTTGGACTCACCAATGATGTAGTTACTTTCATGGACCTAATGAAGTCAGTCTTTAAGTTGTTCCATGATTGGTTTATGGTAGTGCTCATTGATGATGTTGGTACACTCAAAACTCCAGAAGAGCATGCAAAAAATTTCAAGGCTGCTTAGGAAGTATTATGGAAGGATAAGCTTTAGGCCAAATTGAAGAAGTGTGAATTTTAGCGAGAACAAGTAGTCTTCATGGGCTATATAGTATACAAAGATGGAATGTTGGTTGATCCACACAAAATTGAGGTAATTACCAAATGGCATATACCAAAAATGCTATAGTGGTGTGAAGCTACCTAGGGTTGGTGGGGTACTATTAACAATTTTTTCAAGATTTCTCTGGATAGCAATGTCCTTAACAACTTGACTAGGAACGCTGCCAAATATAAGGGGGTAAAAGAATGTGAGCAAGCATTCCAATAACTTAAGAAGAGACTAACTTTGCGCTATATTGGTTTTACCATCCAGAACTAAAGACTTTATGGTGTATATTGATGTAGCTCGCAATGGTTTGGGCTGTCCATTAATGCAAAATGGTCGAGTTATATCGTATACATATTGACACTTAAATACAGATGAGTGGAATTACCCAACCCATGATCTCCAATTGGCAATGATGGTTTTTCCTCACAAAATCTAGAGGCATTACTTGTACGAGTTGCACTGTGAGATCTTCACCTATCATCAAAGCTTTAAGTACCTATTCTCTTAGAAGGACTTGAACTTATGACAGTTAAGGTGGCTAGATTTTCTCAAGGATTATGATGTACACATTCAATATCACCTTAGAAAGCCAAATGTAGTGGTCAAAGCGTTGAGCCATAGACCATGTCCCACTCTCAATCACCTACTCTCAATACCAATAAAATTATGTGAGACGTTTAAGTTGTTGGAGATGAATGTTTTGTAAGAAAGGGGAAGTCTATATTATTTGCAATAGAGGTATGGCCACACTCACCGAGGAGAATTGAGTTGCTCAAGAAATCAACCTGTAAGGTGGCAAGGATAAGGTGGAGGCACTAGAAGGCAAAGCACTAGGATTTGTGATTCAAGTGAGGGATTTTAAGGCTTCATAATCGAGAATGTGCCCCTGTGGAGGATGAGCTTAAGAGGATGATTCTGGATGAGCATCACAACACTACAAATTATGTGCACCTTGGTGTGAACAAGCTATACAAGGACTCAAGCAGACATTTTGGTGGAGCAATATGAAATAAGAAGTAGTTGAGTACGTGTCTAAGCATTTGATTTATTAATGAGAAGCAAAGCGTCAATGCCCTACAAGACTTTGGCATCAACTAGAGATCCCTAAATGGAAAAGGGACTCAGTCTCAATGTATTTTGTGATAGGGCTATCGAAGACATGTAGTGAGAACAATGTCATTTGGGTGATTATTAATAAGATGATCAAGTTACTCAATTCATAGCTACGGAAAATGGTTGTGTTTGCACAAAAATTTTGATGTTCTTACTATATTTTTTTACACCTAATTTAGCTTCTAATAGTTATTATTTTTGAATTTCTTATTTTAATTTGTTTTATTTTGTAGAAAAATCCAAATTTTTTTTAAAATTATAAAAAGAGGTAGGAATTGGGTTCAACATTTGCCGTCTAATTTGGCCCATTTGGGTTCCCAGTCCAGAAGAAAAAAAGTGGGAAAAATGCAAAAGTCCTCAGCTTCCTCACATGCCTCCCTATCGCCCTATCTTTATTTCTCTGTACTCTATTCCTAGTTCTATTCCCTAGTCCCACTTTCTTCTCCAACACTCAAACATCTTCACCATAAGGCAGCATCTGATCTGCTCCCATCTTCGTACACCACCATTAGACGTCATTAGCATCACCTATCATCATCAACGCCTGCAGGTTTATCACTCATCATCTCCACCATTATTAGATCTCACCGTCATCACCTGATTTGTTTTCCCCTCCACATAGACATCTTGTCTTCATTGTGAATCAATGTTCCATGTATCATGCAGAGATATGGCAAGATATCATTTGATATTATTTTCTTCTATATTCACTGAGATATGGCAAGATATCTTTAGATATTATTTTTGTGTATATCTTTTGTGTATCTTTAGTAGTTATTCTCAATATCTTTTATTTTTGGCTATTTTCCATTCTAGAAGGCTAGTAGACCTTGTAAAAACTAACCCGATTTGAAAACTCTATCCGAACCTGCCCGAAAGTTTTTTGTTTTGAACACAATTTTCTCGACTCGAACCCGAAAAAAATTAAACCCAAAAACCCCCCAAATTTGGGTCAAACCCAACCTGAACCCGAACCCGGACCCGCCTGCTCAACCCAAATATTATATCCTCATTTTTTTATTTTTCTTTAATTTTGCCCCATCAACAATAATAGTTTTTCATTATAACGAATCGTTTAGGGAGACATTGTATCATTATAGCATACCTTCACAAATTAGATGATGATACTCACTCTTTTCCAAGATCATTCCTATAAAATAACATCATATACAACTTATAAATGGAACAATTTAGAAAATGGGCATAAAATATCTAGTCGTACGAAAATCAATTTAGAAAGTGTTAAAAATGTTTAAGTTGTACCACTATATTCTTAGTGAAATGAATACTTCTCATCGCATTTTAAATAATATTACTATGTAATAATATGAAAATTTGATGTTATAATTAATACATATTTTTAATATATTGTGCGTCTATAATCTTCTTTCATTTGGCTTCTTTAATTTCGAATTGGTCTCAAACTTGATGTTACTGTTGGGAAATGGACCAACTTGTATTCGTGTTAGGATTGGCCAATTAATGAAGCATACATTATTAGGTAACGGTAAGTTAATTAACAAAATATCGAGTCATTAAATGGGTTATTAACAGGCCAGACCGCTCTAGCCCATTATCATGCTTTAGATAGGCTGACCCATGAATGACCCAACCTATTATTAATATTTTAATATACGCATCAACCAACTCAAATGTGACTCATTGTCCATCAGTACATGGCATTTATATATATTATATTGGAAAGTTTGAATATTTTTTTATGTTCTTTTAAGAAATTACAATTAGAATGCTTGTTCATTAATTACATGCAATTTTAAGTAATAAATGTGGCAAGAATTTGATTTTGACAAAAAGAGAAATAACTCACTAAAAAGGCGCTTCAAACCCATTGGGTTGATCTGAAACCTATAAACCGAAATACACCTGCTCGTATTTTACCCGAACTCAAAATACACCTGATCTATATTTTACCAGACCGAATACACGCGACTTGTATTTAACCTGTCCGCCCGAATTGACAGATCTAAAGGGTAGTAATTAGGCATGTATCGAGGAGTGTGGTAATGTATATATATCAGCTTGTGCCATTGAGACGGGAAAGGCAGAATATACACACATATTCTTTCTTCTACAACTATGAATTTTGTCATGGTATCAGAGCTTTGAATTTATTCAAAGCAAAAAAAAAAATGTCAATGATGGCTGGCGGTAAGAAGCTGTTTGTCGTCGATAAGAAATCGCCATATTATATTCATCCAAGTGATGGGCGTAGAGTTCTCGTCACTACTATTATATTCAATCGTAAGAATTGTGAGCTACAAAAAAAGGTAGTATGAGTTGCACTCAAAGTAAAGAAAAGCTCAAATTTAGACAAGGAACTTTATAAAAACTTGAGTTAAAGGAGAAATATGACCCTAGTGAATTTGAGGTATAGAACATGGTTAATTCATTGGTGTATTCTTGGATCATCAATGTGATCGATCCAAAACATCATGCTAGCATTTCTAACACAGACACAACCGAGGCCATGTGGGACGATTTGAAGAGAGGATACATAGTTGCCAACGGCCCAAGATCTCACAATTAGAATCTGAAGTTACTGCTTGTAAACGGGGGGAGGGGACTTGAAGTTTTCAAATTTTACACGATGCTAATGAGTAGGAGGAACAAGCTAGGAAACTAATGATGATGATCTTTACTTTAGAATTCAAAGCCAGATTCTAGCACTTGACCCACTGCCTCCTATTAATAAAATTATCAATATGATAAAACAAAAGGAGAATAAGAAGCAAGTCATGGTTGGAAGGGATACACGCAATGAGCATGCTTCAGTTTTTGCTACGAAGGAACAACCAGCCATAGCCTAAAAAGGGAGTTGCAAACATCGTCGAAAGTACCGACATGAGGAACGTAACTACCACTTAGCCGATTGGTTATCCACACAACTTATGGAGTTGTAGGTGTGGTAGAGGCAGCGGAGGCAGAGCAACTAGGAGCCAAGGTCGTGGAATAGGTAGAGAATTCCTACACACTACTGTGACCGAACCCACAACACATGCAAGCAATAACAGTTACACGAATAAAGTGGCTATACCCGAGCTTTCTTAATAACAAGTAGAAAAATCGACACTCCAAAACCGGGACACAGAACTCTCTCATGTAAAACTCTTTGGATGTTAGATAGTGTAGCATCATGTCATATAATAGTTGATCTAAATTTAATTGATGATGCTCGAGATGTAAGAGCCATCTGTGTTGATCTATTAAACAGTAATGAAACCATTGCCAGCAAAAAAGGCACTATCAGTTGCAAATGGATTTACCACATGAAGTATGATTCAGATAGCTCTGTTCAATGATTTAAAGATCGGCCAATCAACCTTGGAGATCACCAGGGGAAGGCTTTGATTATAATGAAGCCCTCGTATCTGTTGCAAAAATGACTACTGTTTGATGTGGCAATTTTAAAAGGATGGGAATTATGTGAGATGGATGCCAACAATGTATCGTTATATAGTGGCCTTAAAGAAGAAGTCTATATAACCATGCCCCTGGGATTTACTTATGAACAACCCCATCAAGTGTGCCAACTTCAGAAGTCATTATATGGATTATGGTAGGCTCCCAGACAATGGTTTACTACACTTTCATTTAAGCTCTACGAGCATGGTTTTGTTCCCCGTTATGCTGATTACTCATTGTTTACATGTAGAAAAGATAATGTTTTCATGGCATTAGGAGTCTATGTTGATGATGATGTTCTAGCTGGAAATGATTATGAAGCCTATAAGATATTTAAGACTTATTTAAATGATGTTTTAGTAACAAAGACCTTGGCCCTTCAAAATACTTTGTCGGCATTGAAGCTGCTCATGGGTGGATGTTTCTCAGTCAAAAGAAATATACATTGGAGATGATTGATGATTGTAGTCTCTTAGGGGCTAAACACATTGCATTTCCTATCAAAAAATACCATAAACTAGCATAGTGATCTCAATATCTCTAATTTAGGGCCATGTTCATAGAAAGATACTCTTCTTCAACATTCACGTTATGCATATTGATCTTAATTAAGTCGTCTTAGGACATTTCAGAGAAAAGCAATTTAGCTACTTTGTGGAAGTGCCTCAGGTTCCTTGAGTGTTGATCAACAAAATCCAGTAAATTTAGCTCTTTTTTCTATTTCTTTGTGATTCACCATGAAGGATAGACTAACTACATTATCTCCTCCAGCCTCAACATCACTCAAGTCCTTATTACTCCAAGCAACTAACAAAACCTTTTTGCCTTTTCCTTTGAATTTATTGTTCTTGACTTTCCTTTTGAGGGAGAAATAGTCTTTCGTCATGTGCCCTTGCTAACCATAGCTAAAATAGACTGCAGGACTTAAGGTGTGATACACCCATAAGGGATGCGAGCCCAATAAGCAAATTAAGTTGAGGCATAACCACCTGAAAAACCCTAATTCCTTGACTACCCATCTAATATAAAAAGAGGACCAACTAAGGTAAATTCATTTACACTTAATTCGATATATTAGCTCCTTCATTGATACCAGAGTTGATTGGCTTGTTTTCTGGTAGGGTATACTATCATAATTCGTGCCCTAAACATGTTGATGGTTGCATACTTGTTTAATTCTTTGCTTCATTGCTTTACAAAATCAAAATTTCATGCCATTATTTCATGTGCAAATCCTTGATGAATATTTGTGAAATTTTGGATTATTCGTGAAATTCTGGATTCTAGTAGAGCATGATGAGAGCTTTAATTTGATATATCATATGTATGATTTCATTTAGTATATGTTGTATAATTACAAATTGAATTTTTTGTGTTCTTCATACATGAAACCCTAAAATCGATTCTTGAATCATTGATTTCATCCAAATTGATGCATGGACTGACTTTCCCATTAGATTTGGACCAAAACCCCTAAAAAAATTAGACATAATTGCACCAAAGAATATTTTTGAATGCCACTAGGGTTGGGTCAAAATTGTTCATTTTAATTCGATCAATTTTACCATTGTTTATTGCAATTGTTTTGTGTGTTTCATTGCCCATAAATTTTTGAGTGAAAGCCCACAACCCATGCCAAGAATTAACTTGAAATTGGCCAGAAAATTTGTGAAAAGTTGTCGGCAGATGCTAGGGTTTAGGTTCATGAATTTATACTTAATTTCGAGCTATTTTAGACTCAAATTTCAAAAATTGGTGCATGGTTTTGTTAATTACTTGTGTTCGCCTTTGATTCACTAGAGAGTTGACTTCTTTTTTTCCCCCCCGTTGATTGTCTTTTTGTTAAGTTTGTAATCTAATTTTGGACAAAAATATTATCTATGAATGTATTTAATCTTACATTTAAGCGTATCTGTTAGTGAATTTTTTTATGAAGTATAAATGTGGATGCTTCAATGAAATTCATAAGATTTGGCTACGTATTATGATATATGCTTTATATGACGTAATTATTCCCAAAATTGCATGTAAAAATTATATACTCCTAAAAATGTTAGCAGAGGGCATCGTAATATCTTGAAAAATAGGTTTTTCAAAAATATTTCAATATCTAAACGTTATAGTGACTTGAATGGATCAATAAAGTTAATTATGTTTAACATTCATTCCTAGACGATGATTGGGAACATCATGTGAACTTTCGACTCTAGGGTTTGTGTTTGCTGATGTTAACTTTATTAATTGCTATCAAGATGCATTTACGTGTATGTAAAAAAATATGAGACTTTTGTGTGCTTTTAAGGTAATTGTGAAGCTTTTGTATTTTCAAGCATTATGTCGACTACCTCCAAGAGTATTGCTGCAGAGCTCAACAAAGGTAAAAAGCTCAATAGTGACGATTATGAAATCTAGAGCACGAAAGTGCAATACGTGCTGGAAGAACAAGAGGTTCTTAAGACTTTAAATGTTGTCATGAATGAGCCTGAAGTAGGCAACACGACCTAGCATAGGCAGGACCATGAAGCCTATGTTAGAAAAAGAAGAGCTCCCTCGCTCGCGTTATGTTACTGAGCAGCATGGATAACGATATCATGAGTGAGTTTAAGGTCCATGGCCCATGTGTTGACTGATGTGCAGCAGGTTCACGTTGTGATCCATTCCTCACCTTATGGTTGGGATCATATAAAGATGACCCTCACTCATAATGAGTATATAAAATACTTTGAGAATGTGAGGCAACATCTTGAGTCAGAGGACAACTAGCAAGAGGGTGCTAAAATGATGGCTGCAGAAGTACATTTGTCAACCAACTTCAGAAATGGTTCTACGCATAAGACAAACTGAGGGAACTATAAAGGCAAGTCTAGGCCAACTAAGAGGCCTAAGCGTGACCAACAGGGCAACAAAAAGCATGGGAGAAAGAAGAATCTAACAAAAGTGAAGTGCTTCAACTATAACCAAATTGGTCACTATGCTTGTGATTGCATTGAGCCTAAGAAGGTACTTTGCTGTGCTCAAGCGAGTGACTTTGTTGTTGCTAGTTCTATCTTTCTTTTTGAAGCTAATTCCATGTGGATTATAGATTCAACAACCACAAACCACATAGTAGGGGATCTTGAAGCATTTCTAGACTTTCGACGGGTCCTATGTGGGTTGATGTGGATATATGTAGGAAACAACACCAAGGTGGTGGTCAAAGGAATCAGATATGCAAGTTAGTCTTACGTAGTGGCTGAGATCTTATCTTGCATGATGTCCTATTTTCTCATAAGATTCACAGGAATATTGTTTATGTGTTGGTTCTATTATGTTTAAGTTTTGATTGGCATTTTCATGACACTAAAGCAAGGTTGTTTTTGGAAACAACATATCTTGGTCATGGTTTTTTTAGAGATGGTTTAATTGTTATGGATATGGATGTTGGTTCCTTTAATATGAATCTTCATTTTGCCTTGTTTGCTTCTTCACATAATTATAAGAATGATGTGAATGTTTGACATGGTAGATTAGGCCACGTTGGCCAAAATTGTATGCAAAGGCTCGCACAAGAAGGTTTGCTAACAAACACTGAGCAAGTTAGCTTGCTCATTGGTGAGCATTACCTACCCGGGAAATCAATAGGAAAACCATTTAGAAAGGCAACCAGAGCTGAACTTCCATTGCAGTTGATTCATTCGGACATTTGCGGTCCAATGAATGTGAAAACAAGGCCCTTAGCTTCTAATTTCATCACTTTCATTGATGATTTCACCCGTTTCGGTCATGTCTACTTGATCTCACATAAATTTGAGGCAATGATTTTCTTTAAGAAATATAGGAACTTAGTAGAAAATCATTTAGACAAAAAGGTTAACGCCTTAAGAACCGATTGAGTTATAGAATATCTGTCAACTTTATTCAATGAATATTGTGGTGAAAAAGGAGTAATACATTAGTTGATTATTCCAAAATACTCCACAACAAAATGGTGTTGTGGAGAAATAGGACACTCTTAAATATAGTAAGATCGATGATGATGCAAGCTCAACTGACTACACCTATTAGGGAGATGCTCTTTTAACTGTGGCCTATGTTTAACCATGTAACTATGAAATACAGTTGCAACCACTTCATTTGCGTTATGGACTGGTAGAAAGCCCGACCTTAGTGTTCTAAGTCCTTAAGGCTATGTAGCCTATTTACACGTTCCTTCTCACAAATATGGCAAATTGGTCCCGAGAGGGAAGAAATGTATCTTCATTAGATACTCTGAAACCTTCAAAGGGTATGTGTTCATGAGGCCACAAGAAAGTTGGAGTGTGACTGAATTCGAACTAAGAGATGTCATATTACTAGAACATAAATTTCCAAAGAAGGAAGAGATAGTAAAAGGCTTATCTTTATTTGAACTTGAGGACCCAGATCTATTAGGATCCCTTTGTTCGAGTGGGAGGATTGTAATTGATGATGATATGGTTCGCTATCAAGAGCCTCCTCTAGCATCAGATGCAAATGAAAGTAATCCTAATCTTGTTCCAAGTGCGAGTGAGCCTACCGCTCCTAGTTTAAGTAGGGTCCACATGGGAACGATTTGAGATTTCCTGAATATCAATTAAGATGAAGTACCGGTAGAAGTATTCCTTGCCGTCGTTTTGACATTGAGGTGGGAGATCTCTTTATGACACTCATACAAGAGGAAAATGAGGTAAGAATTGTAAAAGAGGTTGTTGCCAACCCTTTATGGGATAGATGGATCAAGGAATGCAAGATGAGATGGAGTTAATGAGGGTTAACAAAGTGTGGGAACTAGTGGAACCTTCGAGGGACGCAAACCTATTAGGAACAAATGGACTCTGAAACTCAAACTCAATGCAGATGGCACAGTTGAAAGGAATAAGGTCTGACTGGTTGCAAAGGGGTACTCTTAACATGAAGGAATTGATTATCAAGAGAAATTTTCTCCTCTTGTATGGTTTTCCATTATTCACATAATTCTAGCTATGGTTGCCAGTTTGGACCTGGAGTTGTATCAAATGGATGTGAAAACAGCCTTTCTCAATGAAGAATTTAATGAAGATATTTTTATTGAAAAACCTAAAGGTTTCATCCAAAAGGGCACAAGCACAAGGTTTGCAGACTTCTAGAGTCTATTTATGGCCTAAAACAATCTTCATAGTAGTGGTATACTAACTTTCATAGTGTGGTCATATGTAGTGGTTTCACTATGATTGATAATGATCATTGCATTTATACCAAGAGGAACAAAGGCAACTTTGTAATTATGTTACTGTATGTCAATGACATATTGATAGGTAGAAATGATCTGGAGCTTATTAATGAGATAAAGGTTTGGTTATCATCTAACTTTGAGATGAAAGATATGGGTGAAGAAACATTTATTCTCGGAGTAAAGATTTCAAGAGACCATTCAAAGAAATTGTAATCTCTTTCTTGGAAGAATTACATCGAAAATATTCTTGAACGGTTCAACATGCTAAGCTGTAAACCTATTGATACTCTTATTAGCACAAGTAAAGGATTGACCAACAAAATGTGTCTAGAAACTATAGAAGAAAAAGCACAAATGAACAAAGTCCCTTATGTTAGTGCGGTTGGTAGTCTAATGTATGCATTGTCATGCACTAGAACAGATATATATTTTGTCGTTGGCCTAGTTAGTAGATATCAATCTGACCCAGAAATGGCACATTGGAAGGTAGTTAAGAGGATCATCACGCACCAAAGGGAACTTTTGATTATGACTTGTGTTATCAAGGCAATGACCTGCACCTTAAAGGATACATAGATGCTGACTATGGAGTGGATTTGGATGATGGAAAATCTACCATTAGATATGTCTTCTTAGACAGCACTAGTGCTGTACCATGGAGTAGGAAAACACAATCATGTGTAGCCTTATCCACGATGGGGACCGAATTTATGGCTCTCACGACAGTAGTACAAGAAGCTATTTGGTTGAAGAGGTTCTTAAATCGCCTAATGGATGAGGCAGATAGTACTAGTCCAATGTTAGTTTACTATGGTAGTCAAGCTGCAATTTCATACACTGAGTGCCCTAAGTATCATAGCAAGACCCAACACATTGAGATTAAGTTCAAGTTTGTCAAAGATGTGGTAGCACACAAGAAAGTGAATGCTAAGTATATTTCTAAGACGTGCATGGTTGCACATCCCTTAACTAAGCCTATTATAAGGCATGTGTTTGGTGAACACACTAGGGTGTAGGACTTCGTAGGTGTTAAACATACTTTACTTCTTTTTGTTTTTCCCCCACATTCATGAATGATTTTTTAACATTTTCACTTTTTAAATAAGTTGATTTGAATACACCAGTTGGAATGTTTAAATGTGCATTCTTATTTATAGTGCTTGTTGAGCATTCTTGAATATGACAAGTATGTCAGGTAAAAACGAGGCTAGCTCCCTTACACGGGTCACCACCTCCATTAATTATAGTATTGATGGGAGATGAGACAAGATTTTAAGTAGAATTATCAGAAGGATAATTGTGAGAATCTATCAACTTGAAATCATGAACTTCGCCTTGATAATGACAAAAGGTCATTATAACGTATAGGTAAAAATGAATTTTACATTGTCTATCTCAAAGAGGTCATATGTGAGTTCAACTTAATAAGTGGATTTGGGAACTTAGTTTGGACAATATAGTGTCCAAATATCATTTGTACAACATTTTAGTTAAAAAACCAAAGGCATACTATCCATTGGAAATGAGAGATCGTTGTATCACATGTTTCATACCATGTGTGCAAGAGACAACCACTTAGGTTAATTTAAGTTAGATCTCTACTTATGTTGGTGTGAGACCCCAAAAGGTTATGGCCTTATATTTGCACCCTCATGACACAAATAAGTGGCTTAAGACTCGATTAAATGTTCGTTATCTTAGTGTTTATCAAAGGATCATAAATGATTTGGTCTAGTGGGACATGTATAGAAAAATGAGTTAGATTTGGTCAAGAGTCTCGTCAAAAAAGGAGGATCATTCATGGAATGTTATTAATTTTTATTCACCAGTGCACCAATTGTGACATGCGAACATAAAATATGATGGTTTGATGAGATCAAAATGAGAGACCTTAATGAGATTGAAAAGATCTATCGTACTTACATACATCTAACTACTCATGCGTGGTTCTCGATGAGAGGCGAGATATTCTTGACAGATGTATAGCATAGATATCTCATAAGTATGCTGGTCACACGACCTACTTGCCTGGTATGAAGATTTTGGAGAAATAAAAGAAAAATAAGTTTTTTCTCAAGGTGAAAATAAGCACTCCCTTATGTGTGGGTAGGAGATGTTTGACTTAGGATGTAAAGGGTGCGAGCCCAATAAGCAAATTAAGTTGACGGCTTAGCCACCTCAGAAACCCTAGTTCTTTAACTGTGCATCTAATATAAAAAGGAGACTAGTCTAAGAGGAAAAACACAACAAGAAACACAGAGGGTTTTCTAAATAGAGTTTTCTGCATAAAACCCAAGGGTTGTTAGGGTTTGGGATCATGAAGGCTCTCTGAATTATGAGTTCCTTCCTCGGCTAATGATTCAGAGCCATGGTTTGATCGTCTTCCGCTATAGGATTAAGCTATATTCATTTATGCTAAATTTGATATGTTAATTCTTTCATAGATAATTAAGTTTGAATAAAAGATTTGAGAGGATGCTTTTACACCTTCATTGCATTTTAAGGTTGATTCTTTCCGAAGCTTTTGGAAGTTGAAGTCTTACTTTTTTAGCATTTTGTTGAAGCCTCTAGCCAACATAGCAAGTCATATGTAGATTCCACACAATTAAAATCATCTCTACTTTTAGGGTCCTTGACTACAACTTTTAAGGCTACCTATTTGTCTTAGGATTATTCTTTCTCTCCTTAGAGGTGGAGCTCATACGTTAAAGTTTTCCTAGTAGATCCTACAACTTCAAGGTCTTGAGATTTTAAGCCTCTTCAATAGCAGTGACCTTGGCATCCCATTGGTATTTTAGGGGATTCTTAGAAACTTCCTCATCGTCTGTTTACTTGAGTAGACTTTTCTAAAAGACTTGAGGTTGTTGATGATGTCAACGAATCTAGTATACATTTCCATGACACCTTCCTTTGGAAGCATCTTGAGTAGCTTATAATGGTGTACATAGGTACTTATCTTGGTGTGTGCCTTTACAGGTTGTTTTCAGTGTATGTTACACTTCTTTACTTATTTCACAAGAAGAAATTTTTTTACATTCATTAGCATCTAAAGCACAATATCAAGCATTTCAGGCGTTGCAATTTTTTTGTACGCTTTGATCTTCTTTAGAGGTTTACTAATCAATGTGTTTCTCTAACTCTTTAGTGCAAAAAATATGAGTAATTTGGACTTGAACCCTTGAAACAATGTGCCGAAGCTTATAATGTTAACTAAAAGCTACATTAACATTATTCTTTAGTCTATTCCAATGAGAAAATTTAGATCCACAAAATAAAGGAGGTTTACATGCATATCTACTTGGATTGATGTTAGCGATTCTTGAGGAAGATAATTATATTTACTCACTCGATTACTAATTCATCAGGGGTGAGTCTGGCTCTACTAGCAATTGTTGGTTCCAAGTAAGGTGACCATAATATAATATGTTAAATAACAAACATAAGGGTACTGAGAACCTGTCACTAAAAGACCTCTAGAGGAGGATAAGACTAAGTAGAGTGAAAAGTGTTGTCCTTAAGATGGGAAATGAAAACTATTAACTCCACATGAAATCTATGAATAATGATTGTCTAATAATGAGAAAAGAATATATGTATTTCTACTAAAAAAGATGTCTTGAACTCATAATTCATTGTACACTTTCACTGTCAACTAAGTATTAGCAAACAAACCAAGGATTCTTAACAAAATGATACGAAAACTTAGCAAAATGAATAAATAACAGAATGTAAAGCAGTTGGTGTTTGTTCACATGCTTCGCCAGTCAATGGGGCTATACCCTTGCCTAATAATTCTGTTTAAGATTCAACCAACTTCTGTTAAATACTCCAAGATAACACAACTAAGCATCTGGTAAGGGCATTGACAATACAACCTTTATGAAACTCTTGAACTAATTTCCCATCACTCTTCACTCAAGATGGAGTTGAAAGTGTGTGCAAAGACTATAACGATAATTGATCGAGTGAGAGTGCAATAACACTTAGAATATGAGTTTAGCTATTTGTGTTAGTGTGTTGCACTCTTCTTCTTCAACTGAATTCTTCATTCATAGGTGTAGAGAATCGGACTTTTAGAGTTAATTGAAGGAAGTAGTTGGTGGATGCCGTAAGAATATTCCATTGATGCTTCTCCCTAACAGCTATAATTTTGTTCAAGGGCATTGGTTTTTGTCTAACAACTATAAGTTAGTTCAAGGGCATTGGTTTTTGTCTAACAACTATAAGTTAGTTCAAGGGCATTGGTTTTAGAGTCAATGTGCTAGCGTAGTGTTGATGTTTTATATCCCAAGTAAAGTTGACCTACAACTTTCCTTTACCATAAAGTACTTTCGACCCTTTCTTTATTTTGAATGCATGTGAATCTCCTACCTTTGAATCCAAAGAGTAACCAACTGTTATGTAGTGAGAATCATAAGTCAACCTTGTATTTTGAAGATTGAACAATAGAAAATTAGCAAGATTAGTAGTTAATTGAATTGGAGTTAATTTAATTTATCCATTTTAGCACATGTAGTAATACACTACTTTAGTTGACAAAATCCATGCCCAAATATTTACCAAATGAAGTAACTAAGACAATTATTTAAGCTATGATTTGCCATTGTGAAATTGCATGCAATCATATCAAATATGCAAATTTTATGAATTAATGCAATTAATCAGGGTACCATAAAACGCATTTCAAGCTCATTCCAACTTATGCGAAAAGGTCAATTTATGACATGCCTGTCAAGGACCTTGATGGTGGAAGTCCAAGGAGGTTGAATTCTAATGTTGAAGTTTTAGGCAATCAACGACACAAGGAATTTAATGTGATTATTACTTGTGATCACTTAACACATAAGTTGGATGTAAATGACTTTGTATACATTATCCATTAATCCATAAGGTATAACAAATGTGTCTTGAACTTAAGACATACCTGATCATCCAAAGCACATTATCAATGCACATTAAGGAGACTCTTTAGAATATAAAGTTGGTAAGCCTTAGCTCCCATTTGCTACCTAGGATCTTCTTGATGCCATAAAGGTGCCACAAGATATGCAACACCCATTTTCATGATTCCTCTTTCATAGCGTGAAGAAGCATCTTCTAGTTTCTTAAAACTATCAAGATTTGAAGTGTGTGACTCCAAGGATCTAAGCTATCTATGCCTTAGGTCACTGTGAGTCCAATCTACACTTTCTATTTTAGCTTTAAAGGCTGCTCTTGGTGTGAAAGTTTAGTGATTATCAACACAAAGTCCGTCCCAATAATTTTGACGAAGTTATAGAGAACCTTCTAAAGTTAGTGCCAAACAGAACTCGCAGTCCACAAAAATCTTTGATGGTTACTTTTAAATTGCTCCTAAGGGTAGTCCAAGGGGCAGGACTCCATTATGGATTTCCTTCACTAATTCTCAATGAGAGACAATAGCCTTCGAGCTTAAATTCAAGACATCCAAGTCTTTGTAAGTCCTTCTTACTTGGGAAGCCTAAGCATCCGCATGCATTTAATGGTAGGAGATTAACCATCAAATTGTAAGGCTTGTAATCCATTGAGGATATAATTTAAAGTTGGAGTGAATTAATTAAAAAATTGCTTGCTTAACTCCAACATCTCTGTCTCTTTATCCGAGTATCCTTGGTGGTGAGTTAAGTGGATCTTATCGATAGGTTAAGGGTGGCTAGGCCATTAATCAACTTATTGGTGGTTCTGTATGCTTGGTGTTGGTTTTACATTTATACAAGTCATATCATTGTTACCTTGAACTCTATTTACATACCAAAGCCAGCTCATCTATTGTCAAAGTCCACACAATTCCAAAGTCCAGTTCAAAGACTTTGAAATTCTATCTGAGTGTCTTACCTTTGAAATTGTTAAGGCTTTAACATGCTCCATTTTGGTATCAAAGCAAATCCAGGTTGTTCCTTGAAACCTCAAACACAATGATACAATGAGCCATTGTCTAAAATACATAGCTTCCTACGCTGGAATCCTTAGCTACTTAACCAAACTCTAAGCAATTCTAGTTCCCTTACCCAAACTCGAAGCCAAGATAATTTCGCCTATCATGGATGTGCCTTATTTCAAAAGAGAATGGATTTTAATTGTTTACTTGGAGAAGCTTTACGCACTTGAATAGTGTATAGACGAAAATTGATTTTCCAATGAACAACGCTTTAAGCTAGCCATCTGATTAATGTATGCCTACTCTTGGTATATGCCTTGTGGAAGTAAGAGTCAAAGAAGGTAGATATAAAATTAAAACTTGGACCAAATTAAAGAGGTCTACTGATAAAAAAAAATACCTTAAGGATTATACTCATTATTTCGTATTTAAAAAGGGGCATATTGAAGAGGCCTTTTTGGAGGTAGATCCAAGTAACGAAGAAACACCGAGAGGAGATTGAGAGTCCAGTTAGAAGTGTTTCATATAAATCAACTTAGTTTCATAACTACTTTGGTTTATATAAAAGACTTCTAATTGAACTTTGAAAAAAGCTCACATGAGAAATACCAAGATACAATTGACACCCCTTGTTAAGGTCATAATTTGAAGGAAGTTGGTTCCCTACTTCCTGCATAAAAAGATGAGCCCATCGACTTCCAAAATCTAGATCAAGCGAAAGAGCCAACCTCAGCTCTTAAGAAGCAGAAGAGGTTCACACTCAAACTCTAGAATAACCTTTCAAAAAGGATGATGATGTTAAATTAATGAAGATGCCAAGGATGCAATCCATGATGACCTTTACCTCACCTATTCCCTTGGCCTTGAAAATGAAAAGAATGTCCTTCATCTTTTGGTTGATAACCCAGTCCATAAAATTCAAACCAGCATGGGAAGTGAAAATAGAAGCCTTCTCATGAGTGGAACATAGGTCAAGGGGAAGGAAACCAATGTCGTACTCGTGTTAGAGGGCAATCAAAGTTACTATGAGTGTTTCCCTACACGTAGAAATCAAAGCGCTAATCCCCGAGTTCCAATATGTTTTTCCAAAGCATTGTCTTCCTGGAACACCTCCAATTTTTGGGATAAAGTACCAAATTGCATTATTCCTAATGCGCCTACACTTGACAAAGATAACTATATATGCAATCTTTGAAGGGGACAAAATACATAAATGACAAATTGATGAGCTGATGGATAAAGGCTTTGTGAAGAAAGCATAAGTCCTTGTTCGGTTCTGACTCTTTTGGCTCCTAAGAAGGACAACACTTTCCGTATGTTCATGAATAGTAGAGTTATTAACAACATCACTATCAAGTATAGGTGCCCTATACCTAGACTTGACAACATACTTGATGAGTTTTATAGATCTTTAATGTTCTCCAAAGTCGATTTGAGGAGTGGCTATCACCACATCCGAATTCATGAGACTCATGAATCAAGTATGTAAATCGTTCCTTGGGAAATTCATTGTGGCCTACTTTAATGACATCTTGCCTATTCTAAAGACGAGGAAAAACATCTCAACACCTTGAAATGGTGTTGACCGTTCTAAAGGCTCAAAAGCTCTATGCCAAGATAGAGAGATGCGAATTCTTCACTCACAATGTGAAATTCTTGAGATATGATTCTCCCAAAGATGGGAAACCTATGGACTAGTCCAAAGTTGACGCTATTAAAGTCTTCGCCAACTTGTACTAATGTCACTGAAATGAGGCGTTTTCATGGTTTGCCTTCATATTACAGATAATTCATCAAGAATTTTAGCACCCTTATTGCTCCCTATTACGGAGTGCTTGAAAAAAGGTATTCTAAATGGTCTAAGGCTTCCTAAAGTGCCTTTGAGACACTTGATACCAAACTCTTTAAAGCCCTTGTCTTAGCACATTTAGATTTTGATTAAGTCTTTGAATTGGCGTGTAATGCTAGTGAAGTAGGCGCAGTTCTCATCCAAAACAAATGGCCGATTGCTTACTTTTGCGAGAAGTTATATGACTTAAGGACGAATTATAGTATCGACAATAAGAGTTCTATGTTATTGTAGGAGGCCTCGAACATTGGACTCATTATCTAAGACCAATGCAGTTTCAACCTTGAGACTTTGAAATATTGTATTAGGCAAGACAAGCTCAATCCAAGATATGCTAAGTGAGTAGAGTTCTTACAATTCTTCTCATTTGAGGTGAAGTGAAAAAAAATTGGAGTTCCAATTGGTGGCAAATGCTCTTTTAAGGTGCCATTTTCACTTATGAAAGCCTGTATTCTTGGCTTCTAATTCTCAATGATCTCTATGGAAGGGATAAGGACTTCTCCCCCTATCTAAAAGATGGGGAGAATGGGTCTAAAGGTCCCTTTATTATTCAAGATAGATTTCTTTTCTATTGTAATAAATTATGCATTCCGAAGGGTCCAATTTGCAAGCTTTCGGTCAAAGAGGTTGATGTTGGTGGTCTAGTTGGCCAGTTTGGCATTAACAAAAGTATGGGCTTCCTTAAAGAGCACTTCTATTTGCCAAACATGGGAGGAATGTCAATGATGTTGTCTCAAAGTGTGTTACTTCTCACCAAGTAAAGAGACAATTTCATCAAGGCCTTTATTGTCATTATTCAGTGCCTTAATGACCTTGGGAAGATGTAAGTATGGACTTTATTGTAGCTTTTACAAGAACACAAAGGGGTATGATGCTATTATGGTAGTAGTTGAGTGGTTCACCAAGATGGCTCACTTTGTGCCTTGTCACAAGATTGATAGTGCTTCTTATTTCTCTTTCAGAAAGATCCTTGAGTTATAAGGAATCCAAAGTTCTTTCAAGCAATCATCATCAACCTGAAATCAATTAAATCAATATAAGCAATATACAGACTCGTTGGGCATAGTTTTGAATATACCAAACTAAGGCAACCTCAGCATATTAAAAAAAGCAATCTATGATAATAGACAATGATTGCAAAGCTTTTGTTTCAACCATAAAGATTTGAGGGAAAATCCTTTTTAAGAGGGAGACTCTGGAGCATGTAGCTCTAAGCGTCTAAGCCATCCATACCCTTAGTTAATGCAAGCCCAAGTTACACTTTCTATATTAGCCTTAATAGTTGTTTTTGGATTAAAAGTTATGTGATTACCGACTCAAAGTCCTTCCCAATAACTTTGGTTAATTTTCAAAGAGATTGTTGAAGTCAGTGCCAAACCGGAGCCAGTAGTATGCCAAAGTTTTTGGTGGCAAATTTTAAACTACACCTGAGGGTAGTTTAAGCTCCACAACTCAACTATTAATTTTCTCCATTAATACTCCAGGAGTTCATCTGCCCTTGAGGTTTAATTCTAGGCATCCAAGTCCTCCCAAGTCCTCCCAAGTCCTCTTCAATTGGGAAGCCGAAGCATGAGCATGCATTTAATGGTGGGAGATGAATCAAAATTGGTTAAACTAGCACTAAATAAAACATAGTGTTTTTATATTTCTTCTTTAATTTTCTGTATGTCGTGGCTTTATTATTTAAAGATTAAGTTTACTAATTAAATGCTTAACCTTTTCACTTGACTAGAAGTTAAACGCTTTTCCATATAAATTACAAGGCTTGTAATCCATTGAGGATAAAATTGACAATTGAAGTGCATCAATGAAAAAGTAGCTTATTTAAGTACAAAATCTCTATCTTTTTTCTAAGTATGCTTGGTTGTGAGTTAAGTGGATTCCTCAGACAGGTTGAGAGTGGGTAGGCCCTTAATTAGCTTATTGGTGGGTCTATAGGCTTGTTCGTCGCTTTGTCTTTACTCAAGTCATATATTTATTGCCTTGAACTCCCTTTGCATACTAGAGTCGGCTCAACTGTTCTCAAAGTCTGCACAGTTCTAAAGTCCATTTCAAAAACTTTGAATTCTATCCGAGTGTCTTAGCGTTGAACTACTTAGGCTTTTACACGTTCCAAGATTCTTGTTAAATAGTGTCTACATTCACTATATTTACTATAGTTCCTACAATCTCCTAAATTGGCCAACCTTTAATATTTTACCACACCACTGAAAACACATCCGTTTGGGTCGTGCTAGCCTAAGTGATGCAAGAAATGGAAAAAAAAAACAATTTACTATCAAAGTAGAAATTCCTTGATTATGAAGCTAACATTAATGAGAGCAAAATTATGAACTTCTAGATGGGGATATCCTTTATATCGGAGATGAAGCTTAGCAAATGCGCTTTGATCGATGGAGCCGCATATCAAAATGGCTATGGCGTAGGGATTATACTAAAGGTGGCACACATACCCATGCCAGTAAAATTAAGCTTTGATGTAAGAAAATTTTAACTAAATACGAGGCTTGCATAATAAGAATGCAAACTGCTTGTGCATCGCACAAAAAGCACCCAATGTCTATGGTGATTTAAGACTTATCGTTAACCAAACAATTGTTTGATGGAAGGTACATAATCAAAATATGACAATTTCTCAAGAACACCTATAAAAAAATAGCTAAACACTTTGAAAACCTTTTAATTCATGAAACATTCATGGAGAAGACAACTAATTTGTAGATACATTGGATAAATTTGACATCAGCGGTGGATTTAAAAATTTTGCACAACAATGTCCACTTTTGAATTAATTTGACAATATTCATTAATTTTATGGGAGCATATATTAGATATATGAATAATTGTTTACAAAAATACAACAATAACATGGATTAACCATGATTGGAAACCAAGATTTCCATGCCAAAAGATTCCATAGAACTAACGATAATAATAGCTCAATAGAGTGACCTTGTGATGAATGACGAAATCCTCAAGCTCCCAACACAAAAGACAACAAGGAAAATAATCACATGAAAGGGTGCTTCCTTTGGATTCAATCTCAATCAATCAATAGATCGTGAGGTTTATGAGTAAGGTAAGAGATCAATTTGGTGCTAGAGGATGTATAGGATGCAAGGTAAGAGACCAAGCTTGTTTGGCAAAGGAGAACCCGACAGGAGATCAATTTGGTGCTCAATTCATCTCAAAAGAGGGAGCCCCAAGGGTACCTCATTGGGAAATATATCCACAATCTCTCTCAGGAGTGATTGGGCTAGGGGATGCATGGGTTTCATTCCCTTACATGTGTTTCATTCTACCATAAGTAAGGCAAATAAATGCTTTCTCTTACTAATGGCTCTCTACATTAGTATTTCAGTCATAAAGAGCCTTTTCTCACTTCCTTTCCCCAATTTAGATTTGAGGGGTTCAGGTGGAGGTAATGGTGTCAAAGTAAGATTATGACTGTTGTATTTGAATGCATATGTATTAGCATGCCCATCATGAATCACCTGATTATCAACCAGCCAAGGTCTTCCAAGTAACAAATGACATGCATCCACAGGAAGGACATCACATAGCACCTTGCCACAATATGGACCAACTGAAAATACAAGAAGACCTTGCTTAGAAATGGTTGCCTCGCTTCCTTGCTTGAGCCATTGGAGAGAATACGAGGTAGGATGCGCCTTGGTTGGTAATTAAAGCTTGTCAATGACTATTGTGGAAGCTACATTGGTGCAACTTTCTCCATCGATAATGAGCTCCCATACCTTGCCTCTAATAGTGCATCGAGTATGGAAGATTTGTTCCCTTTGACTTGGCTCACAAGGTGCCTCACTAATTTCTTCCTCAACAGATTGAATTTCTTCCACTTCTCTAATGGTGAGAACTCTTTAGTTGGGACAATCTGCTTAGAAGAGTTCCTATGCATGGCATTTGGAACACCTTTTACCCTCCAATCTCTTTGGTGGTTCACTAGCAATCACTTTACCCCTTATCAAGGGCTTTGATGGGTGTAGGGTAAGTGTTGCCTTGATTAGGGGAGGAGTAACCCTTGAGGGTACTATGAGGGCGAATAGAGGAGGTGGTTTGAAAGGTTTTTCAACCCTTAAGTCAATTCTCAACTTTGATGGTAGGTGACACACATTATCAAAGGATAAGTAAGGTTGTAGATCCACTTTGCTGGCAATGCTAGGAGATAACCACTTGATGAACCTAGCAATCTTGAGGTAGAGTTTCTGTTTGTAAGAAGGGGTAGAAAGGGACCAAGTTTTGAATTTGGACCTGGCTTCTCAAGCCCATCTCTCTTTCAAGTGCTTATACCATAGTGAAGCATACCCCTTTAATTTAAGCATGGCCAACTTGAAGGACTTTTAATTATTGTATTCTTGGAGTTCAAAGATCCTTTCAAGGGCTTGAACCCTATTAGGATAGTTCTCTAGGTTAAGATTGCGTTCAAATTTCGGAGCCTTAACTTTGAGATCTCTAAGAACATCCCTTAGATGCCTTCTTCTTCTGGGTCCTCCTTCCTCATCATCTAAGTCTTCATGAGAGGAAGAGGATGTGAAGTCAATAAGGCTAGCATCATAGCCTTATCGGTACGAGTTCCATTGTGCGGATCCTCTCACTTGTTTAACCTCTTGAGTGAGCTTTCTCATTTGCTGTTGAAGCTCAATAAGGGTCGTACCTATTTCACGGGCTTGCTCAAAATGCTCTTAAAGTGAGAAGCATCTCCCTCACCGATCATGGTAGTAATTTTAAGGCGAAAGGAGGGGAAAAGGATGGAACCAAGGGAAGAATGGACGTGTTAGAGGTAGCATCGACAAGAAAGCAATGACAAATGAGTGGGCATGGTCGTGCTCTATGGTGCGGGGTGGTCATGCCTAGTTTCTGGAAGAAGAATGAGAGTGCATGAAAGGTGGCACAGTCATGGAAAGCAACACGAGGTGGTCATGCCAAATCTCTTCTTGGGTATTTTTTTTACGAGCTTTTTGTGTAGGCTTTTTATGGAGTTTTAGGGATGTGTTTAGATTAGGGATTGTGTTTGGGATATAATTAGGGTTCTTTGTGGACTCATGAGGGTTGATGAAGGTATGTAAGTGAGGAAAATTTGGAAAAGCAATTGAGTGGATTTTTGGGGTGAAATTGAAAAGGAAGTGAGGTGTTTGAATTAGTGAAGGTTTTGATTAAATAACCACCCAAAAGAAACTCTAGCTCTGATACCAACTTAATGAATGATGGAATCCGCAAGCTCCCAAGAGAAAAAATAACAAGGAAAATAATCACTCGAAAGGGTGCTTTTTTTGGATTCAACCTCAATCAACTAATAGAGTGTGAGGTTTGTGCCCAAGGTAAGATACTAACAATATATAATTACGTTTCACAAAGGCTCTTAGCCACCAAAGAAGAATTCTAAAGGAAAGACTATACTCACCACTTTTAATTGAATAGATAAACATGTAGAGATTTTATTTAGAGAAAAAGGCCATTTTCCTTTCCATCTGTAAATCAACTCAAGTTGCCTTTACATCGAAGTAATGGGGTCTGTAAATACTTCAAATTAAGGGGGGGGGGGTTAGCTATCACAATAGTAGGGCAAGTATACCAATAGGGAAATTACAAATCATTTTAGGAAAATAAACCAAATTACTAAGATAATTACAACCAAGGCGAGTTATATTTTCTAAGATTTATCCCCCATCTTCTAGGGATCTCTTAGAAGCCTCTATTCTGTCAATGGAGGTGTCGCCACTTGCAGTGCCTTCCTTGGTGAGCGTATAATTGCCCCATGATAATTAATCTCAAGGATAATAGCCATACCCTCTTCAATTAACGCCAAATTCCAGATTGCTCCACAATTGGAATTTTGAGCACACTCCACATATTTAGGCTATTTCTCCTAGTAGACATGTTAGGGAATCAGAAGAACTTGGGCCTGCTTCATTTGGGCTTCGTTAGGTACGATTTTAACTTGATCCAAATTCAGCAAATTTCTTGACAAAAACTTGCACTGTATGAGTTGGGGTTTTTATTACTTTAGGGAATAAAAATGCATCCTAACTCGAAATTTTATTAGATCATCCTAAAGTAGACTCTCTAATCTTCCCAATGAAGCATAAATCGCCCTAATTGGACTTTGTTTGGATGGTGAAAAGCCAAGCTGAAATCGAGTGAAATGCTCGAGCAATGACCATCTTGACCAAGGAAAGTCAGCTTAAACTTTGGTGTGGATGAGGATAGCGAAGAGTGGGCTTGGAACTTGGTAGGCATCACCTTGCCTATTGTTTAGAAGTACAAACTAAAGACATTGCTACATCACCTTGGTATCAAGGTGTATTGACCTATCATTTAACTCGAGCGTAATTAATATGTTCCTCCAAGCGGTTAGGACTAGCCTTACAAAGATTGGCCTTGCAATTCTTGGTACATAGTGAATTACTTTACAAGAAAACATCATATGGACTAAACTTAAGATGCATGGATGAAAAGAGGGATAAAAGTCATGGAAGAAATTCTTGGTAGAGGCCGCGGTAGACATATAATGGCTACATGCTCTAATGTTGAGCACATTTGACCTTATTTACTCTACAACTTTACCTCAGCCCTACCTTCCTCAATGTAGGGGATAAAGAGCATAGGAAAGATCACACCCAAAGGAACTAATAGGCACAAATACATCCTAACAGTGAAAGATTATTTCACATGGGGTGGAAGCAACATCCTTTGTCAAAACTCACGTCTAAACAAGTGGTCTAATGTCTAATAACTAATATCGTTTAAAGCTATGGAGTCCCACATGAGTTCATAGTCATTCCCATTTCAAAGATGAAGCTGCAAGCCTACTAAAAAAGTACAATAGTTAACATAGGCAATTAATTACTTATAGACTATAGAGCAGCAATGCTATGGGGGCCATTAAAAGCAATATTAAAAAGATACTCTTAAAAATGATTATAGACACCTATCCTTAGGGTAGGAGCCAAACTTGTATTATATGTCAAGTGTAAGGTAATTAACAATGATACATATTAACCATGTCAGTGGCATAATGATACTTTTCTAAGATCTTAGAAGCTAGATATGACATAAAAAGTTCTTCAAAAATAATTTCAAAAACATTTCCTAAGTCTCTTCTCTCTTAATTTTCAACATTGCAAAAAATAGGAGTTAGAATAGGGAAAAATGTGGTTCTATGGAGGATTGCTAGCGTAGGGGCTCAAACCCAAGACTTCCTAGATGCAATAGTCGTGATGTGACCATTTGGTTGGTGCATTACCTTACAATAACATTTCCTCATATCAAAGCCTTAACCCACATATTAATAAGGCCTAACGGCCAGTTGTTATAGTAAATGTGTCATAGCAGTAAGTTTTTGTTTGTTGGCTGGGCTAACAACACTAAGATGGACCCTAACAATGCCTGTCTTATGTTAGTAGCAAGTCAATAGACTGACTTGGCGTGTAAGGTCTATGTCAGCTAAATAATTGTACAAGATCTTCAGTATCTGACCTATAGCATGTAATCTTAATTGTTTCCACAAAGCTAGGAGTGCTCCCTTGGCCCCTATAGTATAAATTGGTGAACACCCCTTATCTGCACGTAGACATTAACCCTATATTGTTCACTTCACCCATTATAGGGTGACTGCTCTTCTCCCTAGTTCTCTTGTCCCTCTCTTTTCTAGTTCTCAACAAAAACCTTCTCAGAACTCTATAAAAAGTATTATTCTGGACAAATTCTTCATTGTTCCTAAACAAGCTAAGGAACTGTAGGATTTTTTTTCATGTACTTGATTTGTAATAGGTCCAAAGTGTTTATAATCAATGACAATAAATAGGCTTTTATTTTTTTCATTCTTGTTATTTTAATGTCTATTATGATGTGATAGCCCTATGTACTCAGTTTCTCGTATTGATCTTATACTATGTTTATGTACAAAATACACACTAAACTTATTTTTTACTTCTGCTCTTTCTTTCTTATCATCACATAAAGTAACACAATAAAAGTGATCACTGAGAAGTTCATGTCTTGAATTTGACATGCTCATCACATAAGAAACTAAACTTGCATCAGAATGGATATCTTGGATTGAATTAAGAAGTTTCATATTTTCCTTAAAATCCTTGCTAGAGGTTCTTTTGAACGGATAATTGTCATGTGTTTGAACTAAAAATGTGCTATTTTTAAGGTACTTTTTCACCAGCTTTATGCTCGTTTTAATAATATTTTTTTTAGGTTTTTAATTGATTTTATTTTATTTTGCAGATTTTTAATAAAGGTGAAAAAGGGGTTGAAATGGCGAAAATTACGAGAAAAATGGAAAAAATGACGGGAATTCAAAAGCCAGTCCAAAATTCCAAGAAAACCGGTCTAGGGAGCAAAGGAAAAAGAAAAAAACCAAACCAGTCTAGGAAAACCGGACCGGCCGGTTCAGCTGAACCGGTTCACTATTACCCCCCTCCCCTTCTGCCTTCTCTTTCACGCCCTCTCTTCCTCTTCGATCCTCAGACTCCAGATCTAGAACCCGTTTCCATCCCCAGAACCTTCGACCCTTCATGCCCATCCTCTCTGCCATCTCATCTTCACTCTCTCTCTGCCTCGTCATCTCTCTCTCGCTCTTATCCCTTACCCCAAACCCAGAAACCACCCTACCAACCCACGGAATCCCCAGAAACCCAGAAACCCTAACCCACGGTTGTACTTTCCATCTGCGAACCCATCCCACCACCCTTCCTTCACGTTGCACACGCCGCGTTTCACACCAGCTGCTCCCATCTCCACCGTCCACGGCACCGAAAATCGAATGGCTGAGAATGCCTAGGGCCGGGTATAAAGGGATGCTGCGACGCCATTGAAGAGGTTCAATTTTTTAGGTAATTTAGAAGTAGGTAATTTTAGGTAGAATTAGGAGTAGATTAGGTTTAATTCGTTTAAGTTTAGTTTGATTTCGTTTTTAATTTCGATTTCATATTCGAATTTCAGATTTTACTTCGAATTTCAGATTAGGGTTAGGTTTTAGATTCGGTTTAGGGTTTGAATTCACTGCAATTTCGAAGCTTTTCAGTTGTAATTAACGCTTTTGGGTTGGTTTTTGAGAAAAGAATCGAATGTTAGTTTGTGAGTTTCAGTCGATTTCTCCTGTTTTTGGATCGTTCGAATTGCGTTTGGTGTTGTGAAGCTGCTTCTGGGTAGTGAATGGTGAATTCAGACCCTGAGTTGCTCTGGTATTGCTTCATTGCCCCAACTTCCTTAGTTGTTTTTGTTAATCCCCTCCCCTGTTGCCTCGATTGTGTTCAATTCTTTCATGTTGCTGCTGTTTTCTTTGCGTTCTGTTTCAATACGATTGTACCTGCTACCATGTTCATGATCTGTTGTTGGCTTGATTTCCCCTGTTTCTGGGTTGCTTTTATTTGAAGCTGCTGTTTTTTCGTGCTGGGCTTGGGTTCTGTTAATCCCTTCCCCTGTTGCTTGCTCTGTTTCAATCTCTAGGTTCTGTTTAGTTTATTGTGTTGAATTGAAACCATGTTCAATTTTGGATCAGTTTTGGAATAATGTTAGTTAGTTGCTTAGGTTTTGAATCCTCCTTAATTCAAGCTTAGCTTGGTTTAGGTGGGGTAATTGACATAAGGTTTAGTTTAGGTTTAGTTTACTTAGTTCATTAAATCGTTTAAATTCTCAATTAAAAGCAATTAGTTGATTCAGTAGTTTAGATGAGTTTAGTTGAATTAGGTTGTTAGATTGTTTTGAATAATGTCACTTAGTTTAATTTAGTTAATTAGTTTAATCAGTTTGTTTAAATGACCATAATCTCAACGTTTTTCCCTGTGGACTGACCCTTAAGTACTACGGCAGACAATCGAGTATTTGAGGTCTTTTTCCTCTTTTCTTTAATTTAATTTCCACCCCCCGTCAAAATCCCCTCAACATCATGGGTGGACTTTGTCATTATCGTCGATCGTGCTTTCACTGCTAGACCTAACTCTTGGTGGTTAGACTTAGAATTAAGTTAATCCCCATTTGGAACAAGCGAATTGTTTTTTAGTAATATTTTACTAAATGGCCTTCACATTGTACGAAAAAAATGTATGCTTACTCTACCTTCCTTACATTGCTTTAAACATTTTGAAAGCATGGACAAAAACGTCAAATGACATCTAAAAGCTGAATATGGGCTCTCGGGCTCTGGTGCTTTTGGCAGTGACTCCAAGGGAGATGGTTAAGAGGGTGAGACTTGAAAAATATTCAAATGTAAAATATCACATTTCTAAAATTGAAAAAGTGTCTTGAATACGTATCTTGCTTTAACACTAGGGATTTGGTCCAAAGAAGGTTTGGTCCTCGTCATAGTATGCATATGTTGAATCTTCCTCTTTCTAGCCATGGGAACCCCTTACATGTCTAATAAACAAGATTCTTGCTCGATAGTATGAGACTCCCACATTGGAGAATATTTGATCTTCTGATTTTTTTTTCCTTTTTCTTTTCATTTGTATTTTATGGGAGACAGTATGTGAGGGACTTTTCTATTTCTTAAGTCTTTTATTTTTCTTAAAATCGACAAATGTCACTTTTTTCTATGAAAGTAACAAAATTTTTGAAAAAGATTTTGACTTCTTTTCTTTCTCTTTTTTGGATCTTTAGGGCTAAATAAGCAAGATAGGCCCAATTTAGAGGCGAAATGGCACAGACTAACTCATTAAATCACGAGACCAAGTCTCAACAGAACCTAGTTCCTCCCTACATGTAATAATGGTAGAAAATAATGAAGAACACATTACCAATGTTATTGAACTAATGCACCAATTTAAGTTAAAACTTGAAAATGAACCAAATAATGACAAGATGTAACTACATAATGACAAAAGATCATCAATGACATCCTAAAAAGAATTGTAAATGAATCTTAAAAGGTGGATGATGCACGATTAGTCCATAATATCCCTAATGGTGATCAAAACCCGACTAGTGAAAAAAATGAAGAGTTAGAGGAACTACGTAGGAGTTCTAACACGTGCGAGAACCACATAATAAACCTTGGTTCTTTTATGCTAATCGCTATAGGAATTTTATCACCCAAGATTACACCGCCAGACAGTCTTAAGTTCATAAGAATGGTAACCCCAATTCCCATTATAAGGAATTTCCTTAACTTTGTAAGCCTAAGCGAATTGGGTAAAGAACTTTTACCTCTATTCTGCCCACTAACTCTAGGGAAGCTATTAGAAACTAGTTCTAATCTCTTGATCTGCAAAAGATCAACTTATGTAGAGGCCATATAATGAATTCTTTACCTAATATTCATATAATATTGAATTATCTACAATTCTTTGTGAACTCATCAAATATGGAGAAAACAAATCTACTTGACGTCATCGAGAGCCAAGATAATATTAGAGATCAATTGGCCCTCTTAAAATTGTCAAATTACAATGAGCACAAAAGAGTCTGCATCTTAAGTACCCACCCATTATTACCTTTATAAGCTCCATACTGCTAGGACGCTAACAGAAGAGGACATGCAACTAAACACATAGTATAGTTTCAATAGAAATAACAACAATAGGATTTAGTATAACAAGGACGAAAAGGGCACAACATTGACCACAAACAAAGAGTAGAGTTAATGTAGTGTACCAAATTGGGGCCCATAGGATATTGGATTGACTACATGTTTGCATGTCCTACGCATTACCTGGTGGTGATAACTATGTACCCTATCCAGCCTAAGGCAACCTGTTGGTCCCAACTAAGCTAAGTCACCCTAAAGGGGTGTGAATATGGTGATCACAAATAATTATAGTTCAAAACTTAGGCAAAGAGATTAACAAACATAACAAACTCAAGGAAGCTAAAAATAAAGTACAATAAGGACACTAGGATCACAGATTAAGGAAGTTGAGCAATGTAAAGCATACAGTGTCTTTTAATAAGGTTCAACCATCCAACTGGGCTACATCACCAGTGAAGGCCCATTTCTAAGGGTTGGACCACTTGTATTGATTTACTCTGGGATTACACAATTTATAAGTGTCCACCCGAGGACTTTGACTAGAACACACCCTTCGAGACCTCTATAAGCCCTCACTTACGAAGGATGATACTCTCGGTCAACGCTCTTTCTTATAAGCATAATTCTGATAACCCTCTTTCCTTAAAAAAATCTCAAATAAGTGTACACAAATTGCAAAGATTTATAAGTTAATCTCTTAATGGTACAATAACACTTAGAATATGAACTAAGCTCTTTCTTGTTATGTGCTGCATACTCTCTTACTTGAGTAAGGCCTCTATTCAAAAGAAATGAAAATGAGACCGTTGGAGGATCCTGAAGAAGTAGCTGTTGGATGCTTATGTCTAATGGCTACTAACTGGATTAAGGGCCGTGACATCTGTTTATTTTTTTGATAATTACTCAATCAGTTCTAGGCATCTTGTGGCTTGGAGATGTGGTTCTTTTGCCATAATTTTATATGGTATCCATTGCATTCCTATTTTAATAAGACAAAAAGTGCTCTTTCAAGTGTTGATGTTGATATTCTCTTTCTCTACCACAGTTTACATATGACCGTCCCTTTTAATAAAAGTTCTTCTCATCTTTGCTTGATTTGAATTATATTTGAATTTGCTTTCTAAGTTTCCCAAATGTAAGTAGCTACTGAATCGTTAAACCACAAAGTCAATATGTCTTTTTACACTTTGTTCAGTAAATTATTAATATAACAGCAGCACATCCTAGTGTGGTTCCTGCTTTCGCAGGGTATGGGGAGATCTAGATATAGGCAACCTTACCTCTACAAGTGTTCCTACTTGTAGAGAGGCTTACTCCAGGAGACCTACAAAAAAGGATTTTTTGAAAACATTTCATAGAAAAAAGAATTTTGTAAAAAGATTTTGTAGAAAAAAAAACTAACAATAAGTAGGAGGGATGAACTAACCCGATAAAGCAGGGTATCTGTATAATAAACGTACAACATAGTAGAGAAAAGTACTATACCTTAACAAATAGAAGTAGGCAAAGACTATCCCTTCTCAGATGTACATACTACCTGCATACAAACACAACATACGAAAAAAATCCAAAAACACACCACAACCAATGCTGCCCTGCTGTCACTGAATGACATTTACAAGGCCCTCTCTCTATGATCTAAGACTTTAATCCTATCTTGCCATAGTCTCCTATCCTGTGTCATTCCCTCTGTTAACCCTACAACTTTTAAGTCCTCTTTAATCACTTCGTCCAAGATCTTCTTTAGTCGTTCGCTACCTCTTCTACTTTGGGGATGTTAATTCCCTCACATCTCCTCACTGCAGTATCCACAGTCCTTCTCTTCATATGACCAAACTGTCTCAGTCTAGTTTCTCTCATCTTATCCCTAGTGGGAAGCAATTTAACTATGCCTCTAATCATTTTATTCCTAATTCTATCCACCCTCATATAGCCACCCATCCATATAATTAACCTCGTCTCTGCTATCATCAAGCTTTGAATATGTACCTTTTTGATAGGCCAACACTTTGATCCATACAACACAGTAGGTCTAACTACCATACGACAAACTTTACTTTTTAATCCTATAGGCCTCCTCTTATTACACAACATACCAGAATCATACTTCCATTTTTGCCAACCCACTTTTATGCACTGGTTAATGTCTTCCTGAATATCCCCTTTTTGTTGAATTATTAAGCCTAGATATTTGAACTTCTCGACCTTTGGTATTGTCATCTCATTAAGGGTGACTTCTCCATTCTCCTCTTTTCTTCCACTTAAACAACAATGTAGGTATCGTCAATAAATGATTATTAAGAATACTTATTAGTTAAATTGTATATAAGTTAATTAATCTAAATTAGCATATTATAGTGAACTGCTGCTTCTTAAAGGGAGAAACACATGCCTAAATTTTAAGCATATAATGAACAAATTTTGTACCCAAATTTGTGATATGTCTCCCTTATCATAAAATTGCATATTTACGAATAATTTTAATTTTTATTAAACTAATGCACAGTTCCAAAATTATGAAAATAATTAGAGTTTTATTAGATTCATTTTAAGCTTCATTCTAGTTGTGCCAATCTTATGACTCTAACCGGGGTCAATTTATGACAAGCATGCCAATGTCCTTGACGATATGAGTTTAGGGTAGTTAAACTCGAGCTTTAAAGTTAGTTACCGAATGTTCTTGTTAATTGAATTACTTATTACTAATAAAGCACATGTATAAGATTCAAGCAATTTTTCAAACAAGATCTAATGACCCTTTATTCTAATGGGAAATGTGCTATAAGATTAAAACTAACCACATCATATTGAGGTATTCTTCATCACAACCTTATACTTAGATTCCCAACAATTATTTCATAAGTAAAATACTTTCTTACGGAAAACTTTCCTAGAAATTTTTTAAAGCATTTTTCAACCATAATTATGGAAAAGGTAATAAGTTTGGGGTTTGCACGATTAGCTACCGTCGAGGCTTGAACCCAAAATCTTAAGTATGGGTGAGTGAGATACTAACAGTGGGGTGGCGCATTGGCTGACGTTGCAATTTTCATAGACAATTGACTTTGGGTGGAACAAAGGGGTTGGTGGCATGATACTTGCAATTACTAAAAGCCAATGACAAGTTTAGGCCACCCAGTGACTGCCACATGGTTTTACCTAACTTCCCATCTCATAAATATCCATCTTTTTTATTTGTATGTGTAAAACCTTGAAAATTCAATTGATAATTCTGAAGAAATAATTAATGCAATTTTTAATTTTGAAAATTTATCACTAGTTGCTTGAGATTTTATGTAGTATTTAGTTTTTTGCCATTGAAAAATTAGAAGTTTAGGCCAAGTCCAAAATTCTTTATTTTGGATCCAAGCCAATGCCTTTAAAAAAGGAAACAATAAATTTTTAATTAAAAAAAATTATTTTTTTTACTTTGAATTACATCCAAATTGTCAAAATTTTCAATCAATTAGTATTTTGGAAGAGATATCAAAAGTTCCCTGAAATCCTCTAGTAGTCTAGTTACCATAATTCCCACAAAAAAATCATTCTAGCTCCTTCTTTGTCAACAAAAAAAAGCCGGGTTCTTTTTTTTTTTTTAACATGTACTTATTGCAGCCCACCTTATGTCATTCCCACCCTCCCACTCACTTGCACTATATCTCTCTTCCATGGTCGCACCCCACTAGCTAGCTCTATTCACCGGCGACCACCATGTCCCTTCCCGCCACTTAAAAGCTGTTGGCTAGCCCTAGCCACCGCTGGCTACTTCCCTTGCTTCGCTGACTCTCTCTCTATCTGTGTCATATGCACACATACACCAACACCCTTTTGCTGACCCCACTGCCACCTAGTCACCACTAGCAGCATCACCAATGACCTCTGTCACTTTGGCATCTTTGGACATGACAGCGACCACCTGTACTGTTGCCATCACCATCATCTTCTCTCTCTTCTTTGTTTATGTCAACTTGGTGAGTTGCGTAATACAGGATCTAATTCAACCTTAAAGTTTGACATAAATACTTTTGATATATCTTTACAATCATTACAAAACCTCTCTAATGCATATGAATTTAAAATCTTTGGGTTTCTTGATAAAGGAACAATCTTTTCTTGACCATTCATCCCATTCCTTGAAGGTGAACTTTACATTCACATCCTTCATTCCTTTTTGATTGAGTTGATAGATTTGTTAGTGTGAAATCAAAATCAAATGATGTTTATGTATGATTAGGGGTGGATTTTGTGGTTAATAGTTATGGGCATGAACATTAAAAGATGAAATGTGATCGTTAGCTAAGACAAGAATGTTTCCTACATTGACTCAATTTTGGAAAATTACCTAGAAGTAGGTATATCTGTAAAAGAAAACTTTAGCGATGTCGAATTATGAGTCTATTATAGCATTAATTTTGAATTATTATGTTTAGACTTAAACAAGGGAGAAATAATTTTTCTCCCACAAGTGCCCAATTCCAACATGAATCTGAATAGTTCGAGAACATGCTATTTTAGGATACTTCCTGCCGTCATTCATTATTGATCATAAAATAAAAGTTATAGGAGACATCAAGAGCATTTAGGTGGCACTCACATTTCCAATACTTTATCTCTAAATCAAGTCACATTCCTCTGTAAATTAGGTGAGGAGACTGCTTCAAAACTACATACTAACACTAAGTAGCTTAAAGGTTCATTGATAGTTATGTAGTTAAGAAATAATAAACATATTTTTTTTAGGTTTTTATTTAGTTCTTAATCGGGCAAAGTGTTGACCTTGATTCTTGGATTTTAGCTCACAAATAATCTTTAAGATAGTTAATTAATAAGATTTTGTGTTTTGTAGGGTTAAATAAGAGAGGAGCCTAATGGGAAGCCAAGCCCAATCCATTTGGAAGGAAAAATCCAGGGGGTGTGCCACAAGATCAAGAGGGCGTGCTATAGGGTCAGCCGGGCATGCCATAAAGCAGAAATTGGAAAATCACGGATAGAGAAATGGCACAGGTGCCCTATGCTAAGGAGCATGACCGTGCCAAACCTTGTAATTTTGTTTTGTTTTAATTACTTGATGTTGTAAGGGTAAAAGGAAATTTTTGACCTTTATTTAGCTCATCTTTGTTTTAGCAGCTTTCTTGCTCTGGCTTTAGCCTTGTAGAGCTGTCTCTCTCCTCCATTAGTGAATAGCTAAAAAGTTGAAGCTTTAGATTAATTTCAGGGCAAGTTTCTCGTTCTCTCTCTTTATTATTGCTTAATCTTACTTTCTCTCCTAAATTTCTTCGAAGTCTTCACGTTTGAGCAACATCAACCTTCCCTAAACATGGTCTTGATGTGTAAGTGGTTGTGAGAAGATTTGGGTTTTGATCTTAATGGATTTGAAACCTAAACCTATCTCTCAAAACTCAATAATCTCTTTAGTTGATTTCCCCTTTTCTACATTTACTCATCCACACTACTAGGATAGCTTGAGACAGTGCAAATTGGAGGTTTCATGGGCAAGAGATCATACAATGGTTGATGATGATGGCAACGCTTAATCGTAATCAGAAACCGTTGTGAACTCGTTGGTAAACTTCTCTCCCTTAGCTTTTTCTTATACCTTTTAGGATTAGGCATAGTTTTGTTAAGTCAAAAATCATGCATTGTTTTTATAATTATTTTTAGTATATTATATATATTATTTCGTTTAATTTGATTTGTTTTATATATTTTTTTAAGGATTAATGTTAATTTAATAAAGAAGAGGAAAAAGGACGTAGAAGCTCGGTTTTACACACTTGACTGCAAGACGGTCCAAAAATAATAATTATGAAAATGATTATTCTCATAATTATTATATTGGGCTATGATTATAAAAGTTGGGAAGAGGCTTGAAGTCTTGGGGAAGAAGACATCTAAGGAAGAAGGAAGAAGAAACCCTAAACAAAAAAAAAACCTAACCCACCTTAATAAAAACCCCATCTCACGCTTGCCTCCTCCATCCATCATCTTGAGCCCATCATATGTACATCACCTTCATCAGCCATCACCTCCCATCAGCATCTCCATCAGAAAGCCCTCAACCCCATCATCTCTTCATCTCCTTCACGCCACATCACCATCACCTTCACAACCCCACGGCTGCACCATCTTCTTCCACGCAGCATCATCTTCGACCTTCATCATCGTCCCGTCATCTCATCAGCATCATACGCCCATCACCTCCCATCACACCACGACCCATAGAAACACCCCCACGCCTCACCTTTCCCACACAGCAACCTTCTCCTCCATCACCATCATCTTCTTCTTCATCAACCACCATCAGCCCGAACCCACGGCAGCCCAGTTCCCCACCATCATCAGCAGCATCTTCGATCATCATCAGATTGAAACTCAATTTTTGGTGTGGTTTACTGTGCCTCGTGCCCCTCTGTTCTGTTTTCTATTATTTTTTTATTTTTTTTTCCCTTTTCCTTTTTACTTGTTTTCTCTGCCCGTGAATCCTTTAGATAAAATTAGTTTTTTTATTTTTTTTTTTATTATCTTAATGTTATTAAAGATATTGGATTTTGTGTCATCATGCTAGCTAGGCTAATTCAATATTTGCTTGACCTAATATTTTATTTTACCATGTGAAGTTATTTGTTTGAGATAAGATTTACGTGCCTAAATTTCATATTATATTTATGTGATTAATCTAAGCTGATTGGAAATATTTGTTTAATGTTGAATGTTGGATTATTTTTGTTTGGCCACCTAAATAATTCTAACATTTAATAATGTTAACTAGTAACAACTTTCGACCAGTAGGGTTAAAAGGGTCAACTTGGGTTTAAATTACATGAATCTGCTGTTGAGGATTTAATGGTTTAGGTTAGTCGAGGTTTTCCTAAAGCCTAATGCTTTAAGTCTTTAATTTATTATGCTGTAGAGTAATAAGTTAGTTGACTTAAAAGAATTCATCCTTAGACGTTCTAGGGTGTATTAAACAGTAAGGGAAAATAGGGGTTACAGACGTTCTTAACCTACAGTCTAACTATTCAGTAAATATAATATGTGCATCGATGATTAAATAACGGAACATGGTAAAATATATATTAAGGTTAAGCAATTTTCCAGTCAAGTGATAGTTGTTTGCTTCTACTCTGCTCCAAGTTTTAGTTTATATTTTTTGGTACCAAATAGTTTAATTATATTGTTATCAGTTTATTAAATATTTATTATCCAATTATATCCCCCCAAGTCGGTTTTTTTGAGTCATCTGAGTCATAGAATTACGTTTTCGTAGTTAGTAATTTGTGTTTTTTTTTGGGAGAATTAATTGCTTTGTAACTTAATTCTATTTCCTCGTGGGATCGACCCTGCTTGCCCTATCTATAGTTCTTAATATTTAATTACAAGGGTATTTAGGTTATTTAATTTGTAGGCACCGCGACAAGCCTTACAAGTTTAATCTAGAAATAATATTTTTTTGGGTGATCTTTTAGGATTGTTGGGTGTGTTGATTGGCAAGTTGAGCCAACGGTCATGTCGATCGTAATCCCCTTTTTCCTCTGCGCTATGTGTTGTTTAGATGCTAGTGACCAGTACTTGGATTAGTGTAGTGTTTATTTGTTTTGAAAACTCATTTTTGAAGAGTTTACTAAGTTTTCATGCCAGGTTTGCTTAATTAAGTTGAAAAGTGAAATCGTTCATATAGTTAAGTCAATCTTAAGTTAATCACCATTTATCCTAGAGGACGACTCGTAACTCTTACTTACCATAGGAAAATATTACCAACAAAATGGCACCATTGCCAGGGATGATGGCGTTTGATTTGCTTTTGATTTGAACTTAATTGTAGTACATAGTTTTTGGCTTTGACCATTTTGAGAAAAAATTTAAAAAGTGGAAAAAGAAAAAAACCATAAAATTGAGAATGCATGAGTCGTTGGACTCGATTGCCTAGTTGTAGAAGATTGATTCATGTTGAAAGACCTCCCCACACTTGAGTAACCCCGACCATAGCTCTAGATCCCGAAGAGATGGTGGAGGAATAAGCCCAAGGGCCTGTCCATTCTCCTCCTCCGGCTCCAAGGAGCGTTAATTAAATCTTTTACCCACTGAGATCAACTAATCCCTTTTGCTTTCAAATGCCACACCTCAATGGGGATGTCCAACTCTCCTTCAGTCCTCAATATGCAACCATGCTTCCCAAATTGAGTAGGGATGGAGATGTGTACCTATTCCTAAACAAATTTGAGGATGTATGCTCGATGATGCAATTCCCTAATGTGCCACAGGACATCATTAGGTTACACTTTATTCCTTTCACCTTAAAAGATTCAGCAAAGAAATGGATGCATAGCCTCATGACAAACTCATTTTCCTCATGGGACGGGTTTGTAAGCGTTTCCTTTAGGAAATATTTCCCGAATGGAAAAACTATGAAACTAAGGAATAAGATTAACCACTTTGTCCAGCTTGAGAAGGGGTCCATTTGCAAATGCTTTGAACGGTTTAAACACTTCCTTGCTCAATGTCCATACCATGGTTTAGAAAGGTGACATTTGTGCCAAACTATTTATGAGGGTCTTGACCAAGCCAGTAGGACCATGGTGGAGTCTATGTGTCAAGAGGTTTTTTGAATAAGAGCGAGACCGAAGCTTGGGATTTCCTAAAGGAGTTAGCCGGAAAAACCTTAAAATGAGAAACTGTTAGGGATGAGAGTCTAGGTGCTAGGATTAATACCCAAAAAAGAGGAGTTCATGCAGTGATTAAAAAAAACATAAATTAGATTAGATTAGATTAGAAGGGAGAGGGAAAATAGCTAGATTAGATGGGAGAGGAAAGAACAAAAAAAATAAAATGGTTAGATTAGGAGGGATTGGGGAATAAGACAATAAAGATAAAAGGGAAAGGGGTGGAGAAATAAATAAAATTGTTAGATTAGCGGGGAAGGGGAAAAATAAAAATAAAAAGAATAAAAGGAAAGAAAATTCAAAAATCACTATTCGTTCCCCGACAACGGCGCGAAAAACTTGATGTGGATTTTATATGTAGTTTTAAAACCGTTTTTACTTGCAAGTGCACAAGGTTAATTGTAGATTAGAGAGTATAGGGTGTCGATCCCACAAGGAACAATATCGATTTTTAAAATTTACCTTTCCGATTATAAAGAATAATTTAATTGCAGAGTTGGATTATCAATATAAATTGACCAACAAAATGAAGAACAAATAAGTAGTAAAGTAGAGAGAAATCAAATCAGAGAAAGTTCTAGGACTTTGGATTTCACCTTTGATGCCAATATTGATTTACTAATTCGAATGGGGAATCAATTTATCTCTTGTTCAACCTAAGCTACAAGCATTAGGCCATTAATTAAAAAGATGATTATAATTATAAAGTGACATAATTTATCTCGTGGTTTAACATGAATTATTCTTTTTAGACATAACTCATATAATTTCTAGCATAAATGATTCAATTTAAACAATTATAATTTTAAGCCCAAATTACATAATCATCATATTAGCCTACATGGTCTAATATTCATTTGAGATAGAAAATTAAACTAGTGTCATCAACATGATTAAACATTAGTGTTAAGATGCATAAGTAGATGATGATCAAATATAAACTCAAGATTATGCAAAAGAGACAAAAATAACCCCATAAGAAATTAGCAAAAGAATATTATTACTAGGGATCCATCATAGTCATAGAAATGAGTAGTTTAGCCGGCCATAGTTAGAGAAAACACCATTGAAATTGGTATATTTCATTTCCTATGTTCAAACCTTATACTCAATTACACAAAATTATGAAACTTAGTGTATACTCTCAAATTTGATTCACAAATGAGATGAGAAGAGAAGAGAAAAATAGCTTACAAAGCTTATTTTCTTCTTAACCCCTCAACCCAAATGTTCTTGTCTTACAAAGACTCTCTCAAAAAAAAAAAAATTAAATATGAAAGGACAAGAAGATGCTTGAGTGAGAAAGTGGATGAATGTGTGTGTATATGGATGTTTTTTATAGCGCAAAATCCACCCCTTAGGATACCCCCAAAATTAATGAAAATTAATTCCAATTAATTTGGGATGTTACATGCATAGTCATGACTAGTCATAAGTATAGAATTAATCTAAAATTAACTAGGTTTGACTAGGTTAGCAATTAGCCATGTGGAAAATTTAGGAAAAGGAGTGGGTTGCCAAAGAGGAGTTGGATGAATGCTGATGGGCCACTAGGATAGGCCCAACTGATTTGTGAGAGAGAGGAAGAGAAGAAGAGGAGTTGGGTAGTGGAAGATGGCTGTTGGGCTTCGGTTGGATTGTCTGAACAGGCCCACACAGCTGGTGCGAGAAGAGGGAGTTGGTGGGCTGGAGCTTGGACTTCAGGCCTTGCACATGTTGGAGGTTTGAGTAGAATTAATCAATTCCACCCAAATTCTTCTATATTTATTTTATCTAAAAATCACATAAATTATGCATTATTTACTCGTAAAAATATATTTCAAAGACTTAAAAGTAGGTAAAATAAAGGAGAAAATTACATATAAAATATGAATTATCAGTGGATACCACATACATTGATACTAGATTGCTGCCCTTCAAAGCATGTTAAAGGGTTTTGTGTTCTCCCAAGCCCCAAGCAACTTTACCCCTCCCCAAATGGTCTCATGCTCTCAATATTGATTACCCCCTAAGTGCATGTCCCTTATTTGCTTAATAGTTGGCTAGAAGTCAACAACAAGGCCATGTGAATGTGGCTTTCTAAAGGCAAAATTTAATCCTTACTCCTCTACTTATAATCCGGGGTGGGCTAAGCAACCAACTTTTCATGGACTGGGCTTAAGGCCTTGATGCCTAATAATCAAGGCGGGGTTTCTCACGGAAACTCCTCATCTTCGGCTTATCAAAAGCCACCCTTCCAAGGGGCATACAATGCACCTATGGGCCCTTCTCCTCCTCAACCACATGTGGCTCAACCATATGCCCCTCTTGGTTATAATGAATTGGATAAAGTCAATAAGAAAGTCAATGACATGGAGAGGATGATTAGAGAACTTAAGGAGTTAAATAAGAGAATGATGACGACAATAAGTGACCAATTTGCTCAATTAGCAATGTCTAATAAGGAGAAAGGGGTTTTTCCTAGTCAGCCTGAGGTGAACCCAAGAGGGGCCTCTTGCTCTTCCTTTGACCCCAATTGCATTTGGAAAGTTAATGCCATAATTTCTTTATGGTCGGCTAAAAAGGTAACGATGTGTTTCCCTCCCTAATGATCCAAATCCCATCTAAAGATGTAGATAAACCTAATGAGAGGGAGTTAATCCATGATTCCACCTCTCCTAAGGATCCTCCTACTCCTTCTACTTGTGTTGCTAGGCCCCAACCTCCTTTCACTAACAGATTGAAAGGGAAAAAGGTATAATGTCATGTTGACAAGATTAGAGAGACCTTTACCCAAGTCAAGGTCAACATCCCTTTGGTTGATGTGATACAACAAATGTCCCTTATGCTCGCTTTCTTAAAGACTTTTGCACCACTAAGAGAGCCACGAATGTCCTCAAGACAGCACTTTTGGCCTCTAATGTGAGCTCTATCATTTCAAATTAAATGCCTATTAAATTTAAGGACATGTGGTACCCCACAATCTCAATTGTGATTGGTATCACAACATTCACCAGACCCTTCTTGACCTGGGTGCTGGTGTTAACCTCCTAGCCTTCACGGTGTTTGAGAGGCTGGGTTTAGGGGAGCTTAAGCCTATAAAAATGGCCCTTTAGTTTCTCGACCATTCCATTAGGCTTCCTAGAGGGATGGTTGAGGATGTGTTGATTAAAGTGGCAGAATTCATATTTCCAATGGATTTTATAGTTCTAGAGACCGAGGGTCTTATGAGTACTAAAAATGAAATAACGGTCATCCTTAGTCGACCATTCCTAGCTACCTCAAACGCTCTTATAAATTAACGGGATGGAAAATTAAAATTGACATTTGGAAATATAACTATGGAATTGAATGTGTTTAACGTTCAAAAGCAACCAATTGCTTTTGATGATGTTGACCACAAATCCCTTAATTGGGTGGGTGACGTAGCATTAGGGGAAGCTGATGTATATAGGAGCACCCAAATGACCAAGCAAGGCTAGGTTTGTGTTTTTGTAGTTGCAAAAACAAGGAAAGGATAGGATTGTTCAAGAACTCGACAAGAGATAATCCAAATGGAGCCACTCAAGCCAAGGACTTGGGCAATCCCTTAACTCAACTAGGATACAAAAGTTAATCACCACCTAATTGAGAAAGAGGGACCTAGAACACCACTTGAGAATGCCACAACTCAAGATATAGAACTAGGGTTTAGAAAAGAAGTGAATGAGCACTCAATGCTTGAACTTGCTTTTGTATTTCTTCCATAGGATCATGTGAAACAACTTGGTGCTAGGCCTTTATATAGAGTAGGCCGTGTACATGAAAAGATACAAGCTTTAAAATGAAAAGGAATGAGAGAAAAACAAGCAAATACATGTAACTAGCTGCACACAGTTTTGGTGTGAAGAGGTATGTCTCTTAGAGTGTCTTGAGTGAAATGCACCTTAGCATCCATGACATGCATGTACCCTCTTGTTCACACACATTTTGAACTTGTGAGAGAAGGGAAAATGCAGCTTGGAAGGGGAAGGATGCAGCAAAAGGCCGAAGAGACCAAATACTTAGGCTTCACACGTTTTGTTATTAATGCGTTCACACTTGCAACTTAGCCAGATACAAATGGACATATCTCTCTGGTTTGTGATCCAAATTTGATTATTCTTGATTCCCTGGAAAGCTGGAAGAGTCTAGTTTCTAAGGGAAGTGGTTTCATTGCATTGGGATTAGTCGTTTAAAATTTATGGGCTAAAGAGTGATGACTGCCCAAAACTGGGCTGCATTTCGGCACTTGATTTTGTGGGCTAAAGATGACCAACCAAATGGACTCCAAATAATGCATGGTTGTTCTTGTTGGAAAGATTATTCTTTAAGCTTGAATAAGGGGAAAGCCTTCATGAGAATTGCCCATTATTTATTGCTACAACAAACATAGAAAATCGGGCCTTTGCGTGGATGAGCTAGGCGCTAGAAGGGGGTTGAACTCCACGGCTTTCCTGAACATAAGCGCAATCTCCTTGACCTCCTTAGGTTTATTTTGAACTTCTTTGAGCTCACTAGTAGTATTAGAGGTTTGGGCAAGACGGCCTCCATCAGAATTAAATGTTGATTATGAAGAAGAGCTAATGTCATGTTTGTATGAGTCATTTTGCAAGGAGTATGAAGCTGAATATGATGCATTTACATTTGAGGACCAATGTGACGACTCATTACATGCATCCATTCTTGCACCCTTCTCTTCTATGCCCCCATCTAATGAGTCACCTTTTAGTGTGCAGTCATCTTCCTCTCTTGAACTGAAGCCCCTTCCCAACACGCTCAAATATGCATTTTTGGGTCCGAATGAAACTTTTCTAGTAATGGTTGCTAATGATTTAAATTCAGTCGAAGAAATGCAAGTTCTGAACTTGTTAAGGGAAAAAAAGAAGTATTAGGGTGTACCTTAGGAGATATTCATGGCATTAGTCCTACCATAGTACAACATCATATACACCTTGAGCATAATGCAAAACTTTACTGGGATAGACCAAGAAGATTGAACCCCAACCTTTAAGAATTGGTAAAGAAAGAAATCCTTAAGTGGTTGGATCATGACATTATTTACCTCATCTCGGATAGTGAGTGGATGAGCCCCATCCAAGTCATTCCCTAAAAGACCGATATAACTATGGTCAAGAATGACAACGGTGAGCTGATTCCCACAAGAATCCAATCTGAGTTGAGGGTATCCATTGATTATCAAAAGTTGAGCTCCGCCACTAGGAAGGATCACCTTTCCTTGCCCTTCTTGGACCAAATGCTGGAGAGGTTAACCACATGAGCTTTCTATTGCTTCCTTGATGGGTATTTCGGCTATACCCAAATTCCTATTGCCCCCGAAGACCAAGAAAGGACCACATTTACATGCCCTTTTGGCACTTATGCCTTTAGGAAGATGCCTTTTGGTTTTTACAATGCCTTGGCCATTTTCCAAAGATGTATGATCTCAATATTTTTTTACTTAGTCAAGCAATGCCTTGACGTTTTCATGGATGACTTCTCCGTGTATAGGGACTCTTTTGAGGATTCCTTAGCTAACTTGGGAAAAGTGTTGATAAGGTGTCGAGAAAAAAAGTTGACTCTTAATTGGAAAAAATGTCATTTCATGGTCAATAAGGGGATTGTGTTGGGCCGTATTATCTCCATCGAGGGTATAGAGGTACATAAAGTGAAAGTGGATTTGATTGGAAACCTTCCCCTTCTTACTTGTGTAAAGGATATACGATCCTTTCTTGGGCATGCCAGTGTTTATTGGAGATTCATTAAGGACTTTAGTAAGACTGGTGAGCCCTTATCTTTCATCCTAGCTATGGAGACACCATTCCACTTCTCCAAGGAGTGTGAAGTGGCGTTTATAGAGCTTAAAGAGGCACCTAATACTGCACCTATCTTGCATCCTCCCACATGGGGAGAATTTTCTGAAATCATGTGTGATGCACCAAACTATGCGGTCATGGTAGTTCTAGGACAAAGAATTCATAAGAGGCCCCACATAATTTACTATGCGAGTCATACTTTGAATGAGGCGCAAGTGAATTACACCGTGACAGAAAAGGAATTCTTGGTGGTAGTTTTTGGATTTGAAAAGTTTAGACCTTACCTCATATGGTCTCATATGATTATTTTGACTGACCATGCTGCCCTGAAACATCCAACGGAAAAGAAAGAAGCAAAGCCTAGGCTAATTAGGTGGATTATGCGTCTACAAGAATTTGATTGTGAGATCAAAGATAGGAAGGGTTCTGAGAACCTGGTAGCAGATCACCTATCTAGTCTAGTAGGTAATGATGCAAGTGAACCCCCTACCTCTGATTGTTTCCTCGATAAGAAATTGTTTAGGGCTAAAATGGAGCCATAGTTTCCTGACATAGTGAACTATCTAGTGACTAGGAAAATGCATGGGTGTGGAACATGGATGATAGGGATTGTTTTCTTTCTATTGTCTAATTCTTTATATGGGATGACCGTTACTTGTTTAAATAGTGTCTAGACCAAATCATTAGAAGATGCATCCCTGATGAGCATATTTTGAGTATTCTATCCTTTTGCCATGATCATTCGTATGGAGGATACTTTAGTGGGAAAAAAGACAGCTATGAAGGTTCTTCAAATGAGGTTCTATTGGTCCACCTTATTTAGAGATGCCCATGAGTATTGCAAATGATGCTTGCATTGTCAACAAATGGGCAAGATAGGTAGGAAATACATGATGCCTCTCACCCCCATCATTATTGTAGACATATTTGATGTGTGGGGCATTAATTTTACTAGTCCATTCCCAAATTTATTTGGGAATGAGTATATTCTCTTGTGTTTGGATTATGTGTCAATATAGGTAGATGCCATTCCCATGAGGTCGAATGAGTCCAAGGTGGTTGTGGGATTTTTGCGAGAAAACATTTTTGTTAGGCATGGTATGCCTAGGGACGTTATTAGTGATCAAGAGAGCCATTTCGACAATAGGTCCTTTGATGAACTCCTTGAGAGGTACTCAATTCTCCATCGCATGGCAACCCCGTACCACCCATAAACTAATGGTCAAGTAGAGGTTTCGCATAGGTAAGTCAAGCAAATTCTCAAAAAGGCCATGAATAGGAAGATGAAGGACTGTGCGGATAAGCTAATTGATGCACTTTGGGCCCGTCTGACAACTTTGGGCGTCTTTAGGCATCCATGCCACCTTCCCATTGATTTAGAACATCGGGCGTGGTGGGAAATTCGGGCCCTAAACTTTGACATGGCAACCATTGGTGAGGAACTAAAGCTTAGCTTGAATGAGTTGGAAGAAACTAGGTGGGGAGCATATGATAAAACTCGCTTAAGCAAAGTGCGTGCCAAATTCTTCCATGACAAACTCATCCATAGAAAACAGTTTTCCTACGGCCAAAAAGTGCTATTATATGATTCCTTCCTTTGTTTTTTTTCTAGGAAAGTTGTAGTCTAGGTGGGATGGTCCCTATGTTGTAGTTAAAGTGTTTCCCTATGGAGCCGTCGAAATTAAAGACCCCACTAAGGACTAAATGTTGAAGGTGAGTGGGCATAGATAGAAGCCCATGCTAGAACTACCAAGTGAAGGGGACATGGAATGTATCCTCATACACAGACCTCCTCCCTCCGAGTAGTCATGTTTGAAGTCATTGTATAAATATGCATAGTGTACATAAGTGCATGGTTGTTAAAAGAAAAAAAAAGAAGGTGAAAAAGCCAAGAAAAAGTGTGAAAAAAAATTTAAAAAATTTCAAAAAAACAGTTGATGAAAAAAGAAATAGAGACAAGAATAAAATGAGTGAGGGAAAGGAGAGAAAGAGAGGTTCAAAAAAAGAAAAAAAAGAGAGAAAATTTGAGTGAAAAAAGAGATTTGGAAGCAAGTGAAAGTGAAAAAAAGAAGGGCATGGCCGAATGGGCCAAGATTTAGCACAGTGCCCCCATGCCAGGGGGCACACCTGTACCAAGGACAGATGGGTGCCCTGTGCCACCCTGAGTCTACACTAAACCATCCATTTTCTTTCTTCTGCTTCATTTCTTCACCTTCCTCATCTGTATTTTCTCTCACTATTGCCACTCTCTCTTTCTAAACCACACTCTTCCTCTCATTACCCACTCAAATCTCACCTAAATTCTTAAACTTCTTCATGAAATCCACCATTTTCAACCTTAATCTCCCGTTCCACCACCAATTATCTCAAATTCACCTCCTTTCATCCCTAAGTCGCTCACTTTCTCTCTCTAAAATCGTAACCTACATTGTTGAGGTTAAAGGTTGTAGAGAATGAAAGCTTGCTCTTTGCTTTCATTTTCGCACTCCAAAGACTTGAATTCACACTCCATTAGCAAAATGGGCAAGAAACGGGTTAGTGAATCATCCAAGGGACCCTCCCTAACCAAGAAATCATCTAAAGCATCTTCATCTCAAGAACCCTCATGTATGAAAGGTACTGAAGACGCTTACCCATTGAATTTTTCTCCTTGTACTAGAGGTTTAATTTTTTTGAATGATGATCAAAGGATAAAGTATGAAACTCTTAGTTCTCATAAAATAAATAAGCAAAAGTTTTGGCACGTGAATTCTTTGAGACAATTGGGAACATCAGATGATGTTGTGACTTTATTGAGTAAGTTGGGTTGGATAGAATACGTAGAGATGAAATGTGTGTCTTATGACTGGTTGATTGTTGAGTTTTTGAGTGCATTGATTATGGATCGGATCGGTTTACATAGAGGTCAGGAGGTCCTTATATGTTCAATTCTGATCATACAACGAGTTTAAAGGAATTCAGTAGGTTGCTTCACCTGCCAGTGTGTTCAGATTCTTTTTGGGATGTGTCGAGTACATGGCATCCCGATCCTAAATCTGGTTGAGCATTACCTGCTCGAAAATAAAATCATAAACGGACCGGTTCGGGTGGCCACTTGTGTACAATCCTAGGCAGGCCAAGGCCATAAACATCTGTAATGTCAATATCCATTATTTGTAGCATTTAATGGCTGACATTATCTTTGGGTGAGAATGTTTGTAGAAAAATGGAGTTATTTTTGATTTGGTGTGCCTTGACTGGTACCCATGCCAATACTGGGGTTTCATCATCCTCCACTTAGTAGAAGTAGCTAAAACTACCCATGAAAATATAATTGGTATGGGAGGTACGATCACTGCAATTGCCCAGGCTTTGGGCCATAGGGAGAAATTGGGTAGCCTTGAGCCTCACTTTTTAGCTGGGAATTTGGATATAGCCACCCTAGCGCACATGACTATCATAGATACAAAGGGCGGCATTAACAAATACCATATGACTATCATAGTACCCCCACCAGAAACAAGTCTTTTTCACCTTTTCTGATGGTTCTTGAACCACCATTTCAAACAAGAAGAATTAAAACTGGCATCTAGAGGTGGTGATGCCATACGAGGGTGATGAAGATGATGAGGGGAGTGAAGAGGGTAGTCATGATGATCACAATAAAGGTGAAGAAGAAGGGTAAGATGCCCAACAACTTGGGGAACCCTAAGGGGAGAATGATCCCATACCTCAACCTCAAGCACAACGACAAACCCAACACCCATATTTTGAGATGGAAGGCTCTTCCCCCACGCGCTAAATGCCTTTTAATGCTAGTTTCCTCCAATCATTTTCTAAACTCCTTGCGGAGGTAACCAGACTTCACGAGAGGTACAGCAGGATGCGTCACAACATTCATCGGATTTCCGGGTGTATGGAGTCGATTGAGGATGGAGTGACTTACTTTAGGGGGTATATATAGCAATAAGAAGAGAGAAAGATAAGATGTATTCGGCGCAAGGAGGAGTAGGCTATGAGAGAAGCCTGAGAGTATGAGGAGAGGAGGTGGATGAATGAGCTTATTTGGCAGCAATCTGAGGCCATTCAACAGTTGGAGTAGCGATTCCACCCTTTCTCGAGCGATCAAGGGAGCTCGTCAATGTTCACACCATTTCCTGCGCACTTTTTGATACCACCTGGGCCCAGTGGGGCCTAGTAACTATGAGTTGTATCCCCCACTCCTCCCTTACCCTTTATCAATTATTGCATTTTGAGGGGTTCATTACATATTGTTATTTGTGTTGGGGGCACATCTCAGTTTTTCTAGGTGCTCACATGCTGATTGTTTGTCTCTCCCCTTCTTTCTTGTTATGGTGTATTATGGTTTTGATGGTCATTTGAGGAGCAATTTGGGTTGTGTTAGCCATATGATTGAAATAATAAGTGAATGTTGTGACTGATGCAATCCACGTGTGGTGGATTTGACTATTGGAGTAATGTGTTCTTAGGAGCATAGACAATGTCCATAGTTACATTTAGTGTAGTCATGCATGTGCACTGTATATATAACTCCATATTTACCATGTTAATATTTTCTTCTTTCTTCTTTTCTTCTCCATGTTTACCCCATCTCAAGGTAGTCTTCTTCCTTCTCCTTGTTGATGTTCCTTCTTTTCTTCCCTTCTTCAATTGTTTCCTTGTTAGAGAGCCTTACTTCTAGACCTGGCAAATGGGACTGATTCGGTTCGGATATGGGTCGGGTCATGTTCAGGTTAAGTGACATTTCAGTCGCTTCGGTTTGTATCGGGTAAGGTTCGGTTCGGGTCGATTTTGGGTCAACTAATTTTTGGCCAAATATGTTCATCATGCCAAAACATGCAGCTTTACAGAAAACTTCGGGTCGGGTATGGTCCGGGTCGGGTCAGTTCAGATTTCGGGTCCATTTTCGAGTGAGCATATTTCGGGTATGAGTCCGCGTTGTTCGGTTCAGTTTCGGGTCTTGGATCAGTTTTGTCAGGTCTTCTTACTTCCTACAATGAGTACGTTGCGCATGTTAAGCATGGGGATTAGGAAGCTCTTCCATCTTTTTTTTGAAAAAGAAAAAAAATAGAGAGAAAAATTTTCGAAAATTCAAAAAGATTTTTCATTTTTCTTTCAAATAGATAGTTTTGGAGGAAAATACGTGACTTTTGTTGGCAATGACCTCTAATTGCTTAGGGCCCATACAACACATAATGAGGATACATGGGATCGAGAGAAGGTCTAAGTTTTTGATAATTCATGTCTAGTTGAACCTAATAGATGTGATTAGGCATGGTGGGTGAACCTGAGAAGGTTTTGAGCCTTATGTGATCGCTTATTCACTTGCGGTCATCTTGTTCATTTCATAAGGGGCTTGCCCACATTTGTCACTCTCTAGAATTTATAGTAACCCTTTTTGAAATTACATATCACATTTGCATTATTGATGAGAGAAAAAAGGCATTTTTTGTGCATAATTAGAGCCACATTAGGTGAAAAGCCTCCCATGGCACCTAATTTGTATCCCTTGTTCCCCCTTTGAGCCTTAATCGTTCATGTTTTTGTGTGACCCGCGTGATTAGCCTTTGGCCTCAAACACTACCTCTACCTAAGCGAACGCCAATGAGGATCACTATGATGAGGGGGGTTTAGAAATAATGTGAAGGAATATGTATTTGGTGTGGCTTATAAAAAAGAAATAGAGAAATGTGGGAATTGACTTAATGCTTTGCAAAAAGTTCAAATATTTTTCCAAGCACTCCTTAGTTTGAAAAAAAAGAAAAGAAAAAGAAAAGAAAAGAAGAAAACGAGAGTAGAACACAATAAAACCAAGAAATAGGAAACTTTGTTTTGAAAAAAAAAAGAGAAAAAGGGAATAAAAGTCTTGGCATTAAAGGTTTAAGTGAAAATTAGAGTATTCAAGTCATCAATGCAATTACTGGTTGGGGTGCGATTGTTGGGGCAATATGTATCATGGAGGTGATTGTGATAACTCATTGGAGTGGGTTGCTAGCTCCTCATTCCCAAATTGTGTCTCCATCCCCAACCTTTAACCTAGCCCCATTACAACCTTTAGAAAGTCTTCTTGATTGTAAAAAAGCATGTGCAAATACGTGGCAGAGAATGAGAGCTAGATCAAACCTATGGTAGAATGCATTGTTGGTGTTCAGCATAAGTGCCCCATGTTATTACTCTAAACACTTGAGAGGAGAGTCTATCATGCCCTAAATTGAGTAACCATCCATTGCTACTCATTGAAAAAAGGTTAGAATGAAAACATAGTTGTCATCTACAAGGACCGACTGTCTGATTATGCACCATATGCATGTGTTGTGTGAATCTTAGTGATTAGAGTGAGTTGTTGACTTAGGAAATGCATGATTACCCTCATTGATGTTGCTTTGCAATGATTTGGGGAAAAAAAAAGATTTTTCTTCTTTTTCCTTCTCTTTTCGTTTTTCATCTTCAAAAACTTGTGGGTTTGTCTTCCTTAAACGCTCATGAGACTGTACTCATCCACTTAGGGGACCAAGGGGTTTAAAAGGCTTGTTGCATATTCTAAATGCAACCATACAACCTATGAAAACGTAATTTCCTCCGGTTTTACTCGAGGATAAGCAAAATTTAATTTTGGGGGTATTTTTTTCGGTTCTTAACATGGTAAAGTTTTAACCCTCATTGTTGGATTTTAGCCCACATATCATCTTTAAACCAGTCAATTAATTAGATGTTGTGTTTTGTAGGGTAAAATAAGAGAGGAGTCCAATTGAAAGCCAAGCACAATTGATGGAGTCATACCTAGCCAAGACAATGAGGAGGCTCAAACAAGTCTAGTAAGTCTCAATTGAGCCTCAAGGCTCAAAGAATCACTCACATTTTGCAAGGAGATCAAACGGGCACACATGGGCACAAATCAGATTTTAAGCCCGATTTTGCGTTCTTGATTACTTAAGACCCCATGAGGTTCAGATCCTAATTTTTTACGTATCTTGGTTCCCAAAGATGTTAACTACCCGGTCCAATGAAGAAAACCAAGTTTCATCATAGGCAAATTGAAGAACCAGGTACTTTTTGCAAACCGTGCAGGCTGGAGCCCGGTTCTGATCGGTTTGAATTATCTAAGATGTTGGACCATCAAATGAAGTCATAAATATGCATTTCCACTTGGAGGAGTTAGGGGACATCCTAAGGTTTCCATCCATGCAAGGAAATGCAGATCACGCTCAGTTTTTTTATAGGATATGTGGTAAGAAAAAACAGCCTCCAATATACCTGGATAGAGCTAATTAATGCATTTATCGGTTGCGGCTCTTCTAGCCATCCAATATGGTCCTTGTAGGATGATTAGGGAGTTAAAGGTAGTTGGGACACAATGATATGCATATCAACTCAGCCTAATGAGGAGCCAATGAGGAACAAGGAAGAAAAGGCAGAAGCACTCTCATTGGCTAGCCGTAAAGCACAAAGGGAACCAACACTTTTCTCTCTTCTTACAGATGTTGCTAGCTGCTTACTTGCTTAATGACTTGATTAGTAATGAATTTAATCTTAATCCTAAAAGTTAACTAGACTCATTAGATGTAATTAGTATGATTAAGCAAGCTCATACTTTGTTGATTCATAGGTTAAGCTAAATCGTATTCTAAGCAAGATTAGGAGGTTTCCTAATCTTGAAGAATCCTCACCCCCTTCACTTGACAAGCTTGTGTGCTTGTTTATAAGGGCTAGAAATGTTCATTTTGTAATTAGATTACTTATCCCTTTGAATGAGAAAAGAGAGCATTGCTCCTTTATGAACCAGAAACACTTGGCTTGCTTATCCTTACTTAGGCCGCGTATGGTGGTGTATAAGTGAATTTTTAAACTTGCTCAAGTGGTGTTTCTGTATCTTGATTGAGTTTAACGGCCCTAATCTTTATCTTGGTGATGATTTATGTACCCAAGAATCAAGTTGGTTCTATCTTTCCTTTCCAATTCAGTTTCGGATTCCCTTAAACTCAAGCTGAGTTCTTCGTGATCTTAGCTAATCTCTTGCACTCCCTTGATTGTAAGTTGAGTTCATTAGGATATCTATCTACTTTGGTATCAAAGCTAAATTTCTCCTTAGCCTGATATTCACCCCTATACTTCTAGATTCATTCCCAAACACAATCCAAACACAAACCCCCATCGTTTTGCTCAAAACTAGCCAATTACACCATGAGTGCCAGTATGAGCTTAGAAGAGGAATTTGAAGCTGTAATGAAGAATATCTAAGCCATTTATGCCTCTAACCAAGAACTCAAGGCTCAAAATGAGTATTTGAGGAAACAACTTGGTGACTTTATGAAGCCAAAGCAAAAGATGTATGTTGAACCTACACGATCCGAGCATGGAGAGGGAGAACAAGCAGCTTGCAATCCTTTAAGTTCATCTAGAGAGGATGAACCAATAAGGAGAATGAGGATTGAACCAAGATTTCAAGCCAACTCTAATGACTTTAAAGTTGAGATTCTAGAATTTAAGGTCAAATTGGATCCAGATGAGTTCTTTGAATGGAGGCATATGGTAGAGAGAATCTTTGAGTGCAAGGATGTTCCTGAGGTTAAGAAAGTCAAGCTAGTGGCCTTTAGGCAAAGGAAGCATGCCTCATTATGGTGGACTAACCTATGTAGCAAAAGGGTGAGGAATAGGAAAAGCAGGATTTGAACTCAGGAGAAGATGAAAGCAAAGCTTAAGTCATGGCTCCTTTCTCTCACCTACGTTCAAGATAGCTATTGCCAACTTCATAACCTTACTCAACGTAATCTGAATGTTGAGGAATAGACACTTGAGTTTGAGAAACTCATGATGAAATGTGATATCCAGGAGCCTGAGGAACAAACCACAGTTAGATACTTAAGAAGAGTTGAACCTAAGTATGCTAATGTGGTTGAATTATAACAGCTTATATAACCTTTGATGAAGTATGTGTCCTTGCTCACAAGGTTGAGCAACAAAAAAAAAAAAACAAGACAACGCTTTAAATGTGAGTTTAGCAAGCCTCCACCCCGAAACACAGCCTTTGACAAGGGAGTTCTAACCCATCTCTTAAGCCCAGAAATCCACCTCCTTTCACCCCACAAAGAACGCAAACTCCACAAAAGAGCCAACCACCTCCAAACATACCTAATCCCAACCCTATAAGCATAAGAAGGTGCTTTAAATGTCAAGGGCTTGGACACATTGCCGCGGACTGCCTAACTGAAAGGTGATCACACTAGCCGAATGGAAAGTCGTGGAAGAGCAAGAGATTGAGGAGGAAATGAGGAGGATATTGAGGGTAGTCCTGAGGAGAACCTAGAGGAGATAGAGCAGGAAGTAGATGAGGGTGAAATGTCAGTTTTGAGAAGAGTTTTAAGGGGTTAGAAGGGTGCCGAAGACGAATAAAGGGAGAACATATTTCATACTTAGTGGGCCGTTCAAGAGAGAGTCTACTCCTTGACTATAGATGGAGGGAGTAGTGCCAATGTAGTTTCTCTTAACATGATTGAGAAACTAGGCTTGTAAGCCACAACCCACCTCCATCCATACAACATGCAATGGTTAAATCAAAGCAAGGGGTTACAAGTTAACTCCCGGTGCCTCATTTCTCTTTCCATTGGAAAGAACTACTAAGATGAGTTATGGTGTGATGTTATGGATGCATGCCATATCTTATTAGGTAGGCCTTGAATCAAAGCAAGGGGTTATAGGTTAACTCCCGGTGCCTCATTTCTCTTTCCATTGGAAAGAACTACTAAGATGAGTTATGGTGTGATGTTATGGATGTATGCCATACCTTACTATGTAGGCCTTGGTTGTATGACAGGACGGTAATGCACAATGGATTCTTAAATACATACTCCTTTTCCACAGGAGGGAAGAAGATTACCTTGGTTCCTTTATCCCCTTTTGAGCTCCACAAAAGCAAACCACAAAAAAGACCTGAGCATTCTAATTTGCTTCTCAGCTTTAGTCAGCCTCTTTTAAAGCCCGCATTCCATGCGTTTAAAGCTTTGAAGGAGTGGATTTTTGATGTTCAAGAGGAACCAAAAGCTCCCTTAGCAAGCCACCCTATTGTTGTTTCCCTAATCCACAAATTCGATCACTTGTTTGCTGAGGAGATACCTACGGGTTTGCCTCCTAAAAGGGATATCTAGCACCAGATTGATCTCATTCTAGGTTCTATCCTTCCAAACAAGCCACCACATAGGATGAATCCTAAGGAAATGATGAAGATTCAGAGGCAAGCTGTGGTACTAATGTCCAAAGGGCTAGTATGTGAGTCCTTGAGCCCTTGTGCCATACCAACTTTACTAGCTCCTAAGAAGGATGGCAGCATGCGTATGTGTGTGGATAGTAGAGCCATTAACACTATTACAATCAAGTACAAGAATCCCATACCTAGACTTAAGGACACGCTAGATGAGTTACACGGCTCACGAGTGTTTCAAAGATTGATCCTCAAAGTGGTTACTACCAAATCAAAATCTGAGAAAGAGATGCATGCAAGATGGCATTCAAGACTAAAGAAAGGTTATATGAGTTACTAGTTATGCCATTTGGTCTTCCCAATGTTGCAAGTACGTTCATGAGGTTAATGAATCACGTATTCAGACCTTATATTGCAAAGTTTGTGGTTGTACACTTTGATGATATCCTGATTTACTTTAAGAGCGAGCAAGAGCATCAAGATCATCTTACTCAGATCATGCTTGTTCTTGAATGTGAAAAGCTATTTGATAAACTTAAGTAATGTACCTTTTTTAGTCATGAGGTGACTTTCTCAGGTTATATTGCTTCTGGTGAAGACGTTAAGGCGTATGAGAGCAAGTTGGATGCTATTTGGACATGGCCTCTTCCATAAAGCATACACAACGTACAAAGTTTCCATGACCTTGGTTGTTTTTACAAAAGGTGTATAAGAAACTTTAGCACTATTATGGCTCCCATGACTGAGGTGATTAATGGTAAATCATTCAAATGGCCCACTAAAACCAAATCTACCTTTGAGGAAGTGAAAAGGAGGCTAACTCAAGCACCCGTACTTGCATTGCCATGCTTTGAGAAAGTCGTTGAGGTTGAAGTGATGCATCTGGTGTTGGTATGGGTGGTGTTCTTACTCAGGAAGGTAAGCCTTTGGCCTTCTTTAGTGAGAAATTGTGTGATTCAAGACGAAAGTATTCCACCTATGATAAAGAGTTTTATGCGATTATGCGATGTCTTGAGCACTTGAGTCATTATCTTGCACTTGAGTCATTATCTTGTGGCCATTGAGTTTATTTTACATTCTGGTCATGAGGCTTTGAAGTATATTCAAGTCCAGCATAAGTTAAACTCATGCCATGATAAATTGGTTGAGTATCTCCAGTCGTTTCACTTTAGAATCAAACACAAGTCCTGGAAACTCAATCAAGGAGCTGATGCATTATCTCAGAGGTATCTACTCCTATTCTTGTTAGATGCTTGTATACTTGGTTTTGAGTACGTAAAATATTTGTATGCTGATGATGAAGACTTTGGGGAGTTCTTTTCTTTGTGAAAAAAGCACCGCAAAGGGGATTTCTTAGTCCAAGAGGGCTTTCTTTTTAAGGGTACACACCTGTGTATTCGTAAGTGTAGCACCTGTGAGCTCTTGGTTAGAGAGGTGTATGGAGGTTCTTTGGTTGCTCACTATGGAGAGTCCAAGACCTTGACCATGTTAAGGGAACATTACTACTAGCCAAGAATGGAGAAGGATGTTCAGGACATCTTGAGGAGGTGTAATACATGCAAAGTAGCTAGGAGTCATTCCCTTCCCCACAACTTATAGACACCTCTGCTAGTCCCTACTCTTCCTTAGGTGGATGTAAGCATGAATTTCATTTTGGGTTTTCCTAAAACCCAAAGGAACAAGGATTTCATCTTTGTGGTGGTGGATAGGCTTTCCAAGATGGCACATTTCATGCCATACAACAAGATCAACGATGCTACACACATCGCGGAGCTGTACTTCAAAGAGGTAACCAGATTACATGGTATTCCTATGTCCTTTGTTTTTGATAGGGATACTACATTTGTGAGTCATTTTTGGATTACCTTGTAGAAGAAATTGGGTACTGAACTCAACTATAGTACCCTTTGTCATCTACAAACTGAAGAGCAAACTGAGGTTACCTATCGAACCTTAGGAACTCTCCTAAGAGTTTTGATTAAACCTCATGCCAAAGCTTGGGATTTGATCATGCCACATGCTGAGTTTGCGTACAACAAGGCCCCTAGCAAGGCTACTGGTTTATCCCCTTTTGAGGTGGTCTATAGAATTGATCCCCTTAGTCTACTTAATCTTAATCCACAACCTTTAGACCAAAAGCCAACTGTGGATGTAGCAGTGAGAGTGGGAGAAATCCAAAAGCTCCATGAGTTAGTCAGGGGCAGAATAGAGAAAACTAATGCATCATACCAAGCACAAGCTAACAAGCATAGAAGAAAGAAGGTATTTCAGCCTGGAGACCTCATTTGGATACACTTAAGGAAGGAACGTTTTCCTTCGAAACGAAAGAAAAAGCTTATGCCAAGAGTTGAAGGTTTATTTGAGGTTTTAGAAAGAGTAAATGACAATACTTATAAGGTTGATTTACCAAGAGACTTTGGAGTTTCAGCCACATTAAATGTGGTAGATTTAAGCCCCTATCTTCCAAATAACTACCTAGCAGATTTGAGGATCAAATCTTCTCAAAAAGGGGAGAATGATAGAGTCCTACCTAGCCAAGACAATGAGGATGGTCCAAAAAGTCTAGTAATTCTCACTTCAGCCTCCAAGGTCGAAAGAATCACACACATTTTGCAAGGAGATCAAACGTGCACACATAGGTACAAATCAGATTTTAAGCTCAATTTTACATTCTTGATTACTTAGCTCTACGAGGTTTAAGTCCTAATTTTTTGCATATATTGGTTTCCCAAGATGTTAACTACCTGGCCCAATCAAGAAAACTAAGTTAAATCATTTGCAAATTGAAGAACCAGGTACTTTTTACAAATTGTGCTGGCTGGTTCTAACCAGTTTGAATTATCTAAGGTTTTAGACCATCAAATGAAGTCATAAATCTACATTTCCACTTGGAAGAGTTAGGGGACATCCTAAGGTTTCCATGCATGCAAGGAAATTCAGATCATGCTCACTTTTTGCGTGGGATATCTAGCGAGCAAAAACAACCTGCAATCCACCTGGATAGAGCTGATTAGTGCATTAGGCAGTTGCTGCTCTTCTAGCCATCCAATCTGGTCCTAGCAGCATGCTTAGGGATTTAAAGGTAGTTGGGACACAGTTATAAGCTTATCAACTAACCCAAATGAAGAGCCAATGAGGAACAAGGACAAAAGGCATAAGCACTCTCATTGGCTAGTCGTAAAGCACAAAGGGAACAACCTCTTTTCTCTCCTCATACACGTGCAGCTAGCTGCTTACTTGCTTAATTACTTGATTATTAATGATTTTAAGCTTAACTCTAAAGGTTAACTAGACTCATTGGATGTAATTAGTATGATTAAGTAAGTTTATACTTTGCTGATTCACAGGTTTAGTCTAAACCAAATTCTAAGCATGATTAGGAGGTTTCATAATCTTAAAGAAACCTCAGCCCCTTCACTTGGCCAGCTTGTGTGCTTGTGTATAAGGGCTGCAAATGTTCATTTTGTAATCAGATTGCTTATCCCTCTGAATGAGAAAAGAGAGCATTGCTCCTTTGTAAACCGAAAACACTTAGCTTTCCTATCCTTATATAGGCCGAGTAAGGTGGTGTTTAAATGAAGTCTTAAACTTGTTGAAGTGGTGTTTACGTACCTTAATCAGGTTTAGGGGCTGTGATTTTGATCTTGGTGGTGATTTCTGTATCCAAGAATCAAGTTAGTTCTATCCTTCCTTTCCATTTCAGTTTCGGATTCATTTAAGCTCAAGCTGAGTTCTTCTTAATCTTAGCTAATCTCTTGCGTTCCCTTGTTTGTAAGTTAATTTCATTGGGCTATGCGTCACCAATCCATTTGGAAGGAAAAATCTAGGGCATGCCACAAGATTAGGAGGGTGTGCCACAAGGTCAGCAAGGCGTGTCACAAGTAGAAATTAGAAAGACACGGACAGAGATTAGGCATGAGAATCCAGGGGTGTGCCACAAGATTAGGAGGGCATGCCACAGGGTCAGCAAGGCATGCTACAAGTAGAAATTGGAAAATCTCGGACAGAGACTTGGCACGGGTGCCTCATGCCAAGGGGCACGACCGTGCCAAACCTTATCATATTGTTTTTTTTAATTACTTGATGATGTAAAGGTAAAGGCAAATCTTGAGCTTTTTTAGGTTATCTTCATTTTAGCAACTTTCTAACTCTAGCTTTAGCCTTGTAAAACTTTCTCTCTCCTCCATTAATGAATAGCTAAAAAGTTAAAGTTTTAGATTAATTTCGAGGCAAGTTTCTTGTCCTCTCTGTTTATTATTGCTTAATCTTACTTTCTCTCTCCTAAATTTCTTCAAAGTCTTCACTTTTGAGCAACATCAACGTTCCCCAACATGGGCTTGGTGTGTTGGGGGTTGTTGGAAGATTTGGACTTTGATCTTAATTGATTTGAAACCTAAATCTCAATACTCAATCATCTCCTTAGTTGATTTCCCCTTTTCTGCATTTACTCATCCGCACTACTAGGATAGCTTGAGATAGTGCAAACTTGAGGTTTCATGGGTAAAGACATCATACAAAGCTTGATGATAATGGTAGCGCTTAACCGTAATCAAAAAAGGTTGTGAAATCGCTGGTAAACTTCTCTCCCTTAACTTTTTATTGCACTTTTTAGGATTAGGTATAGTTTAATATGGAAATTATATTTTCGTGGGTGATCTTTGAGGATTGTTGGTTGTGTTGATTGGCCATGTCAAGTTTGATTCCCATTTTTCTCTATGCTGTGGTTTTTAGATGCTAGTGATCATCAGTTAGATTAATGTAGTGTTTATTTGCTTTGAAAAGTCATTTAGAAGAGTTTACTAAGTTTGTACACTAGTTTTATTTAATTAAGTTGAAAACTGAAATCGCTTATACTATTAATTCGATCTTAAGCTAATCACCATTTATCCCAGAGGATGACTAGTAACTCTTACTTACCATAGGAAAGTATTACCAATAGTGCCCCAAAACAAATAATGAAAGATTTAGCTATTAACTTGTAACCTTAGGTGCTTGCTTAGTTAATGGAAGGTTGTGAAATCTACAATGGGTTGGCCCTGTATTGTGTCATGTTATTTTGTCATTTAGGACTAACACTTTTGGATTAAGCTGAAGCTAAGGTATCTATGCTTCATTCAGGTAGTCTATATGCTCTAACCTTGGTTGGTTGCCATTTAAATGTGTTTTGAGGGTTTATAAATTTTTTGTAGTATTTTGTATCCCAAAAGGATTGTGCAAATTTTTTTATAAATTTTTTATATGCAATTTTATTATGAATTTTTGAATGTGGTTTTGCTAAACTATTTGAATTTTTGGTTATGATGGATTGGATTTGATAGAAGCCAATTGGTCCTACTCCTAAGATACCAAATATTTAAGGTAAAAGATTAAGGCGGATTGCAGAACGGTGCTTCATGGTATTATGGCAGAATTACATTTATATTCAAACAGGATAGTTTGCCCGGGTTATAACTTGCTGCTGTTTGTGTGTATGCCATTGTAATTAAATGTTCTACCAAGTCATGGGTGTTATAGATTTGGAACACATGAGGCTCTTCTGCAAATGGCCATGAGACCCTCTAGTGGGTTCACTCGCTAATAAATGAACACTATTAATGGTTATGAAGAATGGATAGGAATTAATAGCTAAAAGAATTTGAAATGAATGGGAGCCAATTTATTTTAAACCTTTGGATTATTTCCTTCACGCTCCTAAATGTTTGAAACAAATTTAAATAGTATTTACTATTAGAGGTTTGCACTATGAAACTTCGTCTTGCTATTCCAGATGTTTTGGTTTCTAGTTCTTATGTGCTGCATAGGAACGGGAGGTGAGTGAGGTCGACTCGGAAGCTTTAGTTAGACTATGAATTAGCTTGGAATAAATGTTAGGTTGTTTAGTTTGATAAAATTTGAGTATTTGAGTATTTAATCCATTGACTTTACATTATAGAACAACCACAACAATCGGATGACTTTGGATTATGCCTTTGTTATATTAATAAAATATCTTTTTTGCCTTGTCTTTCCTAATGAAATCCGATAGTGATGCCCAAATAGGTTGCTTTGCTAGATTGCACAGGTTAAAGATAGCAAAGAAAATGAATTAGAATTTCCAGGATGTCACATAATGGTTTTAGAGCCCTAGGTTCAACCTAGTGGCTTGCTTGAGATACCATATCCCAAGGTAGAGTCCAAAATCTACGGACACAGGAATATACCGAAGTGTGGGTGCGGGGTTGGCTAGTGGGGCTTCATGCTTCTTAAGTTCCATAGTGCACTCATAAAATTCCTTGTTTAGCTTGGATGATGATCAATGACTTGCAACACTATCACTCCCAATACAACTTTGATTCCACCGGAGGCTCTCAAGGCTTCAATAAACGCACATTTTTGGCATACCATTCGGGTTTAGGAGCCTATTAGTTGTCACTTGGAGGGCTTCCTAAATAATTATTTAGTGAATGAGGGAAATTAGGCGCTTTTCTTTCTTATGACCCTTTTAGATGACTGGGAATCATCATCAACACAATGACCTTCTTCCCCTGATGATTCCTTTCAATAATTAGGGTAGATGTGATTCATGTGATTACCAACCACTTGTTATGGACTTTCATAAGTTAATAGACCATCTGGCACATTGAGGCCCTAATGATGCGTTACTAGAAGCATCAGACCAAGCCTGTCCACCACCCACTAGGGAGTATGCAGTTCAAGACACCACTGCCAAGGAGGGGGAAGCTACAAAGGAAGAAAAAGAGCCACCGTAGCATGGGGTTGCAGTTGATAGCTAAGAAGATGACCCTATAAACGTTAATTTGGATGATTTGGATGGTGAACAGGAATACAGATTGCATAATGGCGTATATCTATGTAATCGATCCTGGGGAGGATAACCCTTATCCTTTAAACATGTCGAAGGATGGGCCGATTAGGGAGCTAGAGTCAGAGCCTTGGAAAGAGTCAGAGTCTGAAGAAGACAAACCCACATATATAAGAAGGATGAGTTTGATGAAGGAACAATAGGGCAACCTATATAGTAATCACCTAAACCCACTTGACCGTTCGATGATGCGAGCATGTGTAGCAGAATTCGTTAGAGTCTTCCAGATAAGGATTAGATTAGTACACCCAAAGTGAACTATTGGCTAGCTTTTCTTAAAATATTTCTTTTCAAAAACCCTAATGCCGGGGAGAACTTTCGTTATGAAGCTTCATATGATGGGTGTTAGTTGAGATTTTGATTATGTTAATAAAAGTAGAATTACCATACATTGAATTTTGTTGCTTCAAAATCTGAATATTACAATTTGAAGATTGGTAGGTTTTTAAAATTATGTTTATCTTCTGGTTATTAATTTATCTTGAAGAAAAAGAAAAATAAGAAAAAAAAGAACACTTTCCTAATATTTACATAAGTGCACGATGAGTTTTGGTACTTAGAAGTCAATCACAGTTTTTATGATTTGTAGAGTTGCCAAATCAAAGTTGGATTTCCTTAGGCATTGGACTTGATTTTAATTCAAACACATGGAGGGGACATACACGGCATAAAGACATGGGTTGCCTGGATTGATGAGGCACTAAGGAAGAGGAGGTTGAAGTTAGTAATAACTTCTTGTGGTTGATTCTTTTGTGTAAAGGTCGATGGTTGATTGATTTTTTGTCCCTAGATGTTTATGAGGGAGATGCTTAGAATTGAGAGGTCTATTGTTTTGTTTGTGATTCTGTTCGAGGAGTTGTAATAAAATTTGGTTACTGGAATATAATTTTTTTGGAGTTCGTGCAGTAGGCAGAGTTTCCCATCCACATAAATTTAGTGTCTATTACTTTTGTTATGTGCTCTTATTTTTTAATCTTATTTTGTGGTAGTCAGGCTTAATCCTAACAAGTGGCATCAGAGTTGTTGGGATCAACTAGGGAGAAGCAGATTTATGGAAGTCATACAGAAGGGAAGATGGTAGGTTGTTGAGCCATAGATCATAACTTGTGTGAAGACCTGAGGTTATACATATGTCGACGTCCTTGAGCATATTGAGGAGTCATAGTTAAATGCCATGTTGTGTGAGTTAATGGATCAAGTTGAAGTTGCTTGGAAGATTGACTTTATGAGATGATGTAGTTACTGTAATTAGCATGTAGTTGACATTAGAGATTGTAGAATTTGTTCCACTGCAAAATTATACTATTTACTTTAGTTGATTTGAAAGAAAATAAGAAACAAAATAAAAAAGATGAAAAAAGAATGGAAAAAACATAAGAAAAAATATGAAGGATGAAAAGAAGGAAAAAAAAGAAAGAAAAGGAAAGTTAGGAACTTAGAGCTTGACCATGGATTTGGTCTTCTAGATGAAAATATTGATTTACCTCTGTACTTTGTTTGCAAGTTCTGTAATGAATTTTTGTTGGAGAATAATTGTAAGCTGGTTGAAAGCATTTTCAAAAGGGAAAGCTTACCCATACTTTGGATGTTCGACTTGTATAACTTGCTATTAAGTGTTATGGAAAGAGGAAAATCCTAAATGTTAAGATACATGCAGGATTTAGAAAGTGTTAATAATATAAATAATGGCTTTAGGCCATGGTTAAAATCATTGTACAAAATGAGCCAGGGATCCTCTTAACCCAAGATCGGGTTTTCAGTGTGGGTGGTATCCTTTTGGCCCAATGTGGGGTCTTGAGTGACTGTGTGAGGCTAAATATTTATAGAGCGGATCCCAGGCAGCCAAAGCCCCAAGTAAGGGGAGAGTGTGGTGTGAGGGGAGACAAAGTCATGAGTATGCGAGGAAACATAAATAATAGCTAGTAGAGACTAAGATTGGATAGTATTATAAGTGTTGTAATCCATCTTTTCTTATTAGAATGGATAGTGCCAGGTGTTGTTAGGCCGTGATTTTTTATCTTAATGTGAAGGGGTTTTCCATGTTAAATTGAGGGTTTTCCTTGTTTTATGGTGTGCACGTATTTGGCTATGTTTTATATTGCACTTCTGTTCCCAACAAATGGTGTTTGAGTTGGGTTTAATCCCAACATCCTATTTGCTTTTCTATAGACTTTGATGTGAATTGAATTCTCTTTGAATTTATGGATAAATACATGGCATATGGATGATTGGATTTGTATTTAAACTAGGCACATGACCTAATGTGTGCCATAATCTTCATGTTACTAATATTTGTTGGCATAAAGCCTAAGAGTAGGAGCGATGATATGTTGTTATTAGGGGGTGAATGGCCTCTTGTTAATCGTGCTGGCATGCTTAGAGTTCTTCTTATATAATAGTACAAAACTATTAAGGCGACACTGAGCAAATCATATTAGAGCTTAAATTTAAAATTTATTTCCTTAGGATGTTATGAAACAATAAGGAATCCTAGTCATCAGGGGGTGCACCCAAGGTAGCTGACCTGATGAAGCGACTGGATGCCCTTCATCATGGAAATGAGGCCCCAACAACTAGCATTACCTAGGAGAAGTGTACACCTACTAGAGCCAGCCTCTTCAAAGTTTTACTTATCAAGTTTTTAGAGAATCAAGGTGAGTTGGGCAAGTTAAGCGAGAAGGAGGACAAGGATGAGGAAGATGGTTGTAACCTGTTTAAGAAACTAGGTAATCTCAACCAACCTACTTATATTGGAGTAGTTGCTCCCTAAGCTTTTGAGGAGTAGAAATGGGACATGGAGAAACTCTTTCATGTTCTTCAGTGCCTTGATAAAGGAAGAGTAGGATTCGCTGAGCTTAATCTCAAACAGAAAGCTGACTTTTAGTAAGGCACTGTGAAGGATAGGCAAAACGAACCCAGATTTAGGTGGACCTGATTGAAAGAACTCGTGAAGAATCGCTTCTACTCTATATCCCACTAGCAGACAATGAAAAGAGAATTTTCGGATCTAAAATAAGAAAAGGTGAGTTTTACAATATGTCTTAAGTTACATAACTATCCTACTTTTGCCCAGGGTGATGTCTTAAGGTGAATCGGTTTGGCTTTAGGTTGAATCATAAGCTAAAGGTTGTATTTAGTACGTGGATACAACTCTTACCAAGAAACATATTATACTATCATCCATAGAACTGGCTCACAATGAAAGAGAGGCTTTCATCAATGAACAAGAAGACAAGAGGAAGCGGAAACATCAGGATCACTGTAACCAACAAACTCAACACAAGAGGCCATGATAGGATAATCTATAAGGTAATCAAACAGGGCATTCCACCAGGAAGTGACATGTCAGGCATGCAGAAAGCCTGCTGACTATGGTTACAGTTATAAGTCTACTTGAAGAAGGGGTTGTTTGGAATGTGGGAACCAACAACACTAAGTGAAAGATTATGCTTTACCCCCATCGACAACTGAGCAAATGAGGACTGACAAACGATGTGGAGGTCAACATCCTAACCCATCTCGACCGCCACAGCATAGTTAGCAATGGCCACCAAATCCGTCTCGTAACCTGGCATGAAGCATTTATACTATGAAGAGGAATAAAGTTGACGATGTTGCTGATGTGGTCACGGGTGCGTTCTCTAACCACTTGTATGATCCTAAAAGGAGATCAAATTTTGATCATAAGTACAAGGTTGTCGGTCGTATTACTTGAGGGTCGAATCTCCATGGATATGTGTAACATCCCCCAAAATGCTAATGACTTGATTTACGAAAAACTGCAGCAGAAGACTTAATGACTGAAGGCTCTACCGTCGTCCCAAATAGGACAAGGTTAACTGAGTCTACTCATTACTGCCAACTCATGATCATAAACACAAGAAACATTAAACTTAAAATACTCCAAGTCAAAAACCACAGTGGTCTAACTTCAATACCATCAACATATTGATACAAAGGTCATCTTGCACTCCGTATTAAACATGTACATTGAGAATAAACTCGTCTAGTCCTTGAGGTTGTATCCAACTTTCATGCCATGCTTAATCCACTGCGAGCAACTGATAACTCCCAAAGGGGCTTGCTAAATGGAGGTATATGTGGGGCTTCATCACGTAAAATGGAAAATAAGAAAGCATTTAGAGAAATGTGAGCTAAAGCTCAGTACATGTACCCCCATATGGGTAAATGAACATTAAAACCTTGCTGGCAGGTACCCACTTTTTGCAATTCATTTAGTTCGCAATAACGTTGAAAATGAAAGTAATATAAAACTGAATTACTCAATGTTATCTGGATGTGAACCTATTGCAATGATATGATATATACATAGGTGTACACCTACCAATCCAATCAAGACTTGGCGCAAAGCTGCGTGAGTAAATAATGGGCTGACACCCTTTAGATGATAACTGATGGGGCCACAAGTTAAATGGCAAATCACTGTATAAACTGATTCATTAATATACTCATTAAGAGTTGTAACTTGGTAAACATGTTTTACTTTTTGAAAATATAGGTAATAGACGTACCTTGAGTCTTTGAAAATGTCATATGACTTGATAAATGTCATATGTTTCGTAAATGTCATCTGACTTGATAAATGTGTTCTGACTTGATAACACTTATGCATAATAGGGAACGATAACTAGGCCTCGACTCTATTTCATAAATGTCACCTTAGGTATGTTTAGTTAGTAAATGATCCTTACTCACATAATTTAGTACATAAAAGTATGTGTAGTAGAAATTAAATAATTAAATGGTATACATAACTTAGGTATTTCAATATAACTTCAAAACTGAATTAATGAAAGTAATTAAATCCGATATAAAGTAAATGAAAGTAAAATAGACCACAATGAGATAAATGGGATTGCAAAGGAAAAGGCCTTGATGGTGACAAATGGGAAAGTGGGTTTGGCCTTTTCTGAGATAGGTTGCTCATACGAGTTCGAGGCTCGCTGATGCATAGCTTGGTTCAAGATAACAGCGAGTACACTAGATTGGATTAATAAATACATTTGATACATTTTGAATTGAGTAAGTAATTGAGGTTCAAGGGCAAGAGATATATATATCTTGGTTCAAAATAGCATAAACTGCAATAACTTGGTCTGATAAATATGGTTTTTAAGTCAAAAATTCTCCCCACTTCCCATATTTCTTTCACAATTTCATTAAATACAGCTTTGCACCACAAATAGATTATTGATCCCAATGAAAGCTATGAAACTCCCCAAACTTGGTACGTTCTTTGTAATATCCATAAGTGATCCAAAAATCATAATTAAGCTCCCAAAATGCAAGTTTCTCTTCTTTTCTCTCATAAATCGAGTTGGAAACTCCAATAAAATCCATGAATATTTATTTCATAGCTAATATTTTAGTAAAGAAAAAGTAAGAGCATAATAGGGGTTTAGAAAGAATGACTCAAACTTAGTCTTCCAATCTCCGATTGAGACCCAATACCCGAATATCGAAAGCTTAAGAAGTCCAGAAAATTTTCATTTAGAACACCAAGCATGGTTCTCACCATAGGGTTCCCAAAATGGTGCTACAACACAAGTATGCCAGCTTTGGTCTAACCTGCATAGTTCTGGTAAAACGGCCATAACTTTTTCCACAAACCTTGGAGCAAGCTGCTTCAAAAGGAATTTGAAGGCTAACACATTGAACTATCTACCCACCAAAAAATATAGTGTTCCAACAGGCTAAACATTACCAATTTAATCTCAAAGTCACCCCTATTCTCTGTCATTTCCAGCCCTCATTGTTTTTGCTTTCTCCTCTTTTTTCCCATAAATCCTCAGTTGAAATCATTCCTTAACTCCTCCAAAACCATCCAAAAATACAAAAACTCCATCATAAGCATTAATAATGCTAAGATCACCAAATCAAATACAAATCAATCCATAAACATGGTTTTAACATAAGCCTGCATGAACATGATCAACTTCAGCCTTTGCTTACTTTCCAACTTATCCCATAATTAAACATCCAAAGTAACTCTTATTTCTATCAAAACAACATGATCAACCACCAAAAACAACAAGAAAAAGAATCAAAACCAAGATACAAGCAAAATCAACAAGAACAAGGCTAGGGTTTACTCACTTTGATTCTTGAAAAAGAGGTATAAGTGGTGATTGATGTTTGTGGGAGTGTGGGTGGTGGCAAGGGTGGATGTTGGTGGTTGTTTAGTGGCTGAACTGGTGGCACCAAGGCTGGCTAGTGGTTGTGGTAGCCATGAACAGTAGCAACAACAAGCATGGCTTAGAGAGAGAAAATGAAGAGGGAGATTGATATTTGTGGGTTTTACTTGGCTCAAAATGATTCAGTCTCACTTGGCTGAGTTTTTATGTACCAAAAGTAAGCTTAAATCAATGGTAATTAGACACATTTAATGGTCATGAGCTAAGTCAAATGAGGTAATAGCTTGTTGGGTCACAATTGGGCTAAAATGAGTTTGGGCCTAAAAGAAAATTACACTTTCTGCGATTGAAATTTTTCATAACTCAAAATTAAATTTTTTTGAGTTTACAAAAATAATATTATTAATAATAACAATAATAATAATGAATTCTTAAATTATAATTTTCGAGACCTACTATCGATTCACCTAAAATTTTACAATAATTGAAACCCGAAGTGCAAAGTGGGACCCAACAAATTATAAATTGCTAAATAAATAAATTGGGTGTATTTGAATTAATAAATATGATTTGGTTAAATAAATAACCATGAAAATAAAGATGATTTAAATAAATATGGATTAGGGTGAGAATATTACAACGTAGTTGGATCTACACCGCTAACGCTAAAGATAACCACATATTAATTAGACTAAAAGCAATGAACAAGCAATACAAAATCATTCAATTAATAGATATTGGATCTAATTTAAACATCATTAAAACTGTAAACTTAACAACCACTATCAAAGGAATGATCATAACTACTAAGGAAATAATAAATTCTAATTACTCAAGAGACAAGAGAAAAGAAAGAAACTACCATAACCGCTACAAAGCAAATGAGACTTCAATAAGTGTCAATCATGAATATTCAACATCCACCATAAAACCAAGGGAGTAGTAAAATCGAAACTTTGTACGAAACAAATTTTGAAGAGGCAAACATTAAATCTATAATTAATAGTACAACTAGGTACTGTATTTAATTCGAACCAAAAGAGTCATTAAGAATACAAATATCTCTAAAACTACTAAACTACACCTGCAGGGAGAAGAAATCTATGGTTTACAAGGTGCCCCCAAGATCACTATTTATACTATACCTAATCCCTCACTTTCCAAATTTCAAACTTTCTCATTTTTTGAGGAATGTTTCCACTTCCCTAATTGCACCCAATTTGCAAAGTATGCTAATAATCCATCTCATTGGTTTGCTTGCCAATTTGTTGTGTACAATTACCATTGCCAATAAGTAGAATAAACTTTCTAATGTGCATTGATTGTTTGATTAGCTCATGCTAAATTCTCGTGGCATGCTAGCGCTATAGGAAAACACGGGATAGATCCATGTAATGATCCGAGTTGGACGCTACTTAGCTTTGTAAAATGACGGGCTTGATTTGCAGTCTTTAGATATGCTAGCAAATACAAGAGGCCCACATTATGGATTGGACTACCTGGCTGAGGGAGGCAATGGATTGGCGTGGATTGAGCTTTGTTGCTTCTTTACCTTTTTTAATCTACTTTCTTGTTCTACTGGGCTAGGCTATGGAAGTAAACTCGTGGGTTGGGCTCATGGTCTGGGCATGTATGCTAAACTTCTTTTTTTTTTTTTCTAATTACTGTTGCTGTGTTGTTGACTTGGGTTTACATGGGCATGGACTGCTACCTAGGCTTAAGGGAAGTGCTAAACTAGGCTAATCCCCATGAGCTGGATCATGACTTGTTCTTTGAATTTTCTTCCATCTTATCTTTTTTCTTTCTTGATCACAACATGATTGGGCTATAGTGAAACTGGCGAAAAGACTAAATTCTTGCACTCGTTCACCTTTTTCCATCCATGATTTCATCAAACTACCATTTTTAACAAATCAAACAAAAATCAAATAAAGCCCAAAAATAACCTTGATTACTAGTAAAAACTAATTTATTAGAAGCACTTAAATGGACACTTTTGGTGCCCAAACAAATATCAAGACACCTAGCTTGCTCATCTTCGGGTAAAATAAAAGAAAAGAAAATCTACATGCGACACTGAACTCACTTTCGTATCAATCACGACTGCACTTACCATGTGCAACAAGCCCTTCTAACCCCTATGTTTCCTATAAAGGATGGGTGTGGTCTTGCAAAAGTTCATAGAAGATATACCCACAAAATCTTAAAAAAGATAAAGAAAAGAGAACGAAAAACAAAAAAACTTTTTGAATTTTTCAAATATACTAAAATATACAAAAGAGAAAATTGTACACATAACAAACAAATCATCCCTACAATCCAAATATGTGATTATACATAAGAACAAGGTACACCTCGAGACTCTTAACCCTCACTATTGACATTCATACACAAACTTCCCCACATTACATTAACATAGTGAATCCATCATAGTGCTCGATATGCAAGTGTACCATTACCTTATGAGCTAGCTTACCAGAGACCGACTCAATCGCACTTGACTACTTTATTCACTTACAGACTTAGGAAGCAAGCTTTTCCAACAATAGTATTACCTCAAAGGGTAGTACCCAGTAGCACATGCCTCAAAGTAATACTTGTCATCACCTTACGAGTTAGAATTGGGGTAAGAGGTGACACATTTGGCATTAAGTTCCATCATGTACATTATACTTACATATAACCCATAAACTATGTCCCTAAGGGTTAAGTCAATCAAATTAGTCGAACTCCCAAATCACAAAAAAAAGTCAAAAATATATGTTCTTTTTTCAAAAATGTGGTATTTTTTTCTTTTTCAAAAATGTTAAAGCGTGGCTTCCTCTTTTACACACTAGAATCACCCAATGTTCCACATTGTCGGAAAAAGGAGTTATAGTAACATAAAAACAGAAAAAGACTCAAAATAGAAGACATTATATACACCATAGACATAGGATATAACGATATTACAAGGTTGGACACTGAATTTACCTGATCTTCCTCATCACCCATTAGAAATCCCTAGATGCCTCGTGGAGCATCAGATGCTCCACCTTAACTCAAGCTGCTCTAATGAAATCCCGTTAAAGCTCTCAACATCCCATTATATATGCTGGAACAACTCACAAACATATGAGCATCACAAAAATAAGCAGAGTGTTCAAAATAATGCAATTTAAGGATCACTTAAGATTGTCAAAGTTTTAGGTTCAATCATATGAGGGATAGGTGTTCACATAATCATAGGATTAATTGGACAACTGCCTAGATATGCAAGAAATGTCTTAATAAATGAGCCAAAGAGGTTTACATGACTAACAACGAAACCACCATCTTCAAAATGTGAAAGGAAAGGGTTTAGGTATAACCTATTTGGAAAAATGGAAGAATCAACACCTAAAGCATCAATTAACTCTAACCCACAACCTTTATTTAATCATCAAGTTTTCTACATTAGTGTCGTCAACAAGAACTTCACCAAAGTTATAACCATCTACAAAACTTAAAATGATCAAAGAGATGATGAGCAATTGCATGTGAGGGGTTGCAAAATAGAGGATGTAACACCCATAATTAAACATGTTTCACTGTTCATATTCTCCTTAATAAATCACTCAATTGTAATCTGATGAATCCAATGGAAGGGGGATTACTGTCGTCCAAAAGGACAAGGATTGAAACATTAGTGCTATATATAACAGAGTTAAGCATAATCTCAACTATACACATTCACACATGATCATCCATTCACAATCAAGTGTTAACCAATGTAAGGTTTATAAACCATAGTAAGATAATTCACCATGTAATCTACATCTTCATCCGCAGAAGAATTCAAAATAAAACGTTAAAGTATGCATATACGACATTACTTCTGATCCATCTGGATTTCCCTGTTTCACTTACTCTCTTCAGCTGATTTGCTGCCATGAGGGCAATACTCTGAGCATTTGCCTAAAACATAACCTGAAAAACATTTCGAACTGTGAGCCGAAGCTGAGTACATGTGTTCCTGAATTGTTAAATGATCATTGAACACTGATTGGGCCCGCTTGGCAATTCATTTAAAGTTAAAACAGTGAATGAAATAAATGTAAAACTGTATTGCTAATTATTATTTGATAGTGAACCCCTTGATACTGTTACGATCTATGAATAGATGTACACCTGCCAAGCTGATCGGGGACCTGACCTGAAGCCGCGCGGGTAACTGAAAGGCGAATGCCCTATAAATGATAACTAACGGGGTTACTAATTAACTGATAAATCACTGTGCAAAATGATTCATTGATGTACTTACCAAAACATGATAACGTTGATAAATACACTCTGATTTCTAAAGATGGACGTACGTGAAGTCTTTAAAATGATATTTCACTTGATAATACTTATGCACAATGGAAACGATAGACTAGGCCTCAACTCTGTTTCATAAATGTCACTGTAAGTATGTATAGTCAGTAAATGCTCCTTACTCGCATAATTGAGTAAGTAAAAGTATGTGTAACAGAAATTGAGTAATGAAATGGGATGCATAACTTGTGCATTTCAATATAATAAACTGATTTTAATTCAATATAAGACAAGTTAAACCAAAATGAACTGATTTAAATTAGTTACGGTTATTGAACTTGAAATATAATAAATTGAAGCAAAATAGACCAAATGAAAATGATTGAGGTAATAATGAAAAGATTTTAATTGATATAAATGAAATATGGGTTTCTCATATTTCTGAAATGGATAATGAAAAGTGTAATGCTTCTGAAATGGATAATAGAAGGTTCAATGCTATGTGGGGTGTTGTGAGGTTCATAAAAGCTCAAATAACCTAAGTAGATCTGATAGACACTAACTTGATTCATTACAGTGCCCAATTCTCAAATTTCATTTTCATGCTCACTTAACTCGGTTTTCAAACCCAAGTAAGCTTCTATAAATAAAAAAACTTGTTGAACTCACTAAACTTTGTAATTTCCTTGCGATACCCTTAATTATATAGAAACTTCTGAAAATATTTTCAAATGTCTCGATTTCTGCATTCACTCATGTTACCGTTTGGTGGTCTGCATTAGAAAATCCATATCTTTCACTACTGACCTCCAATTGAGATATAAAACCCCAATATGAAAATATTATAATGTTCATTAAAAATTTCATTCAGGACACAAATCATGATTCATATAGTAACGTCCCTAAAATTAGGGTAGAACACAGGCGTGCACAATTTCAGTCCAATCTGCGCAGTCGTAGTAAAACAACCATAACTTTTTCCACAGAACTCGAATTAAGGTGATTCAAAAGGAATTTCAAAGATAACTCATTGATATGACCACACACAAAAAATCACAATTTTTCAGTGACCTAATCAATACCATGTTTTCCGTAAATTTACTGTTCCAGTTCAGTTCCCAGTTTCAATGTATTCTACATAGTCTTGAGTAAATTAGTCATAACTTTGTCCACACAACTCGAAATTGAGTAATTACAAATCCTATTGAAATCTAACTCATCAAGCTATCACTAAACTAAAAATCATGAATTTTGGATGTGCCAAACAGTACCAGTTTGTTTCCAAACAGGCCCCTATTTTAGGTCTGTTTCCCAGCTCTAACTCACATATTGTCAACCTTTTCTTCACATAACCACCCACTAAAATCACTCTTTAAATTATATAAATTAGGATAAACATCTTTATATTCGTTACCAATGCCAAAGATCACAAAAGCTCAATCAAAATTCAACACTTGAACATGAAGCTTACATGATTAAGATAAAAACCTAACCCTAACTTCAACTCCACCATGATCCATAACCAAGATGATTCTTAATTCGATAGAAACAACATAATCCACCATTAAAACAACCAAAACAAGAAGCAAAAATCAAAAATCCAAAGAACAAAATTGAAGCCACTTACTTTGAGCTTGAAATAAGTGAAGATGGAGATGATATTGGGTGATTTTGAGGATGGAAAATGGTAGCCAATGGAGGGAGGTTGTTTGGGGATTGAAATCCTTGCCGGAGATTGGCCGAAAAGTGGCCGGAAAACACCATGAAAGCTGGTGGGCGCTACTGCTGTGGGTAGAGAGAAGGACGAGAGAAGAAGAGAGAGAAAGTGTCTTGAATTTTTACTTGGTGCAAAAGAAGCTTAGGCAAATAAATACTTGGTTGAAATTAACCCTTAAAAGTAACCATGATTAATTAGCTAGGTTAGTGACATAACTTGCTGGGCCTCAAACTTTGGGTCGAAATTGGCCTTGAATGAGTTCGGGTTCGAAAAGAAAGCAAAACCGAAGCGATTAATTAAATTTTTTTGTCCAAAGCTCGAAATTAAATTTTTGTAATGTCATGAAAAATAATTTAATCTTTTAAACCATAATTATCGAGGCCTAATATCAATTTCTCCAAAAAATTATTTTCGGCAAATAAAACTCGAATTGCAAGGTAGGTCCCAAAATGAATTCTCCTAACTGGGATAATTAAATGAGATAAATAAATGAGGAAAATGAATAATATGGCTTAATTAAATAAATAAACATGATTTAGGGTCGGGCTATTACAGCCTTCCCCCCTTAAAGAGTTTCGTCTTCGAAACTTATGAACATTGGCCATCGTGCAAGGTGATTTCAAATAGATAAGACTACTTGGCTTTCACTTCTTGCTCAGTTTCCCAAGTAGCTTCTGGGGAGGCATGATTTGCCTAAGGAAATTTGATTTAAGGTATCTTCTTGATACTTAATTGCTTAATCTTGTGAGCCGATACCTGAATTGGATGCTCTTGAAATACAACACCCTCAATGACTGCAATGGATTTGATTATGACAGCGTGGTAAGGATCTAAAATGTTCTACCTAAGTTGTAAGGTAAGGAACACAGAACATGTTATGCACATGTTTGAGTTGAGTTATATAGGGAAATCTGGTAGACAAGTCACGGAATATGACCTTTCAATGAACTGATATGATCCAAAAGATCTTGGCCTCAATTTAGGTCACAGTGCAACCTCCTTACACCCTTAGTTGGTGAGACTTTATGAAAACCTATCATATGCCGAAAATTCCAGAAATCTCCTTCTTTTATCAACATAGCTTTTTAGCCGGTTCCAATGGTATGCTTTCAAAAGTCTTCTGAGTTATGCCGTCGTATGCAATGCTGAAGAAGATCTTCAAGGCTCAAAAGATGATGTTGTTGTCAATGTCTGCCATCATTTTATCCTGATGTCTAATGAAGGATTCTCTGCTAGTGTTATCACAATGTTGACCACTGGAAGTTCTATACTTTCTTCAAATGCAAATGTTGGTCGTAGGTACAGGCGCCAACTTAGAAGAGTCGATCCATTGATATTTTTAGATGCTTGCCCATCTATTTCAGGATGATAAGAACTGCTAAATTTCAATATAGTTATAGAGGCTCTTTGAAGTGCTTGCCAAAACAGACTTGAAATCTCTTATCCTATCTGAGGGAATCCCATGATAAAGTTCATCGAAGTTGAATCCTAGTTCCAAGTGGAGATTTCTAAAGGTCTCAGTTCACCTATGGTGCGTTGGTGTTCTGCTTTGGCTTTTTAGCAAATCAATCATTCATCCACATATTCTGCAATTTCTCTTTTTATATTATACACCAAAAATATTGCCTCAGATCTCTACACATCTTGGTATCCCCTGGATGCACCGAATAGTAAGTGTTGTGAGCCTCCTCTAAGCTTTGCTCTCTTCAGATTTTGATTTACTCTATGGAGCTCAGGATCATTATCTGCATTCACTCTAGGTTCCTCCATTAGGGAGGGCTGTAAGATAAGTGCCAGCAATTGAACATTCACATTCTTTGTGACGCTAATTGAATGTGCAAGTCCTCAAGCTCTCTCAAGAGATTCAGTTGAGTATCTACTACAGTGTTCAAGGTATGTTGTGTCCTCTTATTCAGGGCATCTGCCACAATATTTCTCTTCCTTGGTTGACATTGGATCTACCGCAATTGATGTTTCATGGCCACTGAGCTTCTTTTGAGAGAAGATGTACTTCAAGCTTTGATGATCAGTATTGATTGTGCATGGTACTCTATATAAGTAATGTCTCCCAATTTTCACTACAAAAACTACAGCTACTGACTCCATAATATGGGTAGGTAATCCTTTTCATAACGCTTGAGTTGTTGGGGAGGCATAAGCCACCAGTTTAACTTCTTGCTAACTTTATAGCTTTCCTCAACAAATTGGTCAGGGAGGACAATATTTGTCAAATCCTTCCTTAACTCGATAATTCCCTATTAAATCCAAACGGTTTCTAATCTCAGTGCATTGGTGGGTCTTAAGCACTTTGTAACTGCTTTCAACTTTTGCAAATCAACCTTAATCTCTTCCTTTGAAACCATATGTTCCAAATGCTTCTTGTATTTACTATGTAATTAATGCTCTTTCAAGGTCTATATCATACTGTCATCAAATGAACAATATGATCATCTTTATCCTTGGAGTATTTCAAGATATCTTTTTTTATAAACACCGCCACAACTTGTCTAGATGTGGTCTGAAATTCTATTCATAAGATCCGTAAAGGCTGTAGGGCCATTGATTAGATTAGGCCAAAGGCATCACATTGAAGTCATCATGACCCATACATGATCCGTAGCGTGGTTTTGGTAATGTCTTTCGGTATAACCCTAAGTTGATGGTACCCTGACCTGAAATCGATTTTAGAAGAGACTCCTGCTCCCTACAGTTGATCTAATAAGTCATCTACTTGGGGTGATGGGCATGTGTTGTTGGTGGTGCTCTTGTTTAGCTCTAAAAAACAATAGCTAACCACAAGTTTCCATTCTTCCTCTTTACAAATAGAACTAAGCATCCCATGATGGCACACTTGGATGGTTTGATAAATCTCTTCTATGATAACTCCTCTAACTGAAACTTCAGTTCTTTAGGCTCAATTGGGGCCATACGATATGGGGTTTTGGAGATAGATTAAGCCTCAGGGATTAATTCAATCTTATAATCAATTTCTCTTTACGGAGCAGTCCTGGTAACTGTCTTCCTTAGGTTGAAATAATCTTTGATCACAAATGTTAATAGCATAATAACAATACATAACATATCCTTGTCATAAGAGCTCACTTGTTTTCGTGACAAACTTTAAAGGATAAGGTTTTTTTTTTCTCCTCTCTGAGACCATGAAACATAGTTCTCTCCCCCGTTCATCTCTTGTAATAGCCTTAGGGTCATCACAATCCATCTTGACCCCATAAGTATGCAACCAGTTCATTTTCAGCATGATATCAACGTCTGACGAGTCAAGTTGAATCAGAACTCCAGGGAATACTATCCCACCAATAGTAATTGAAACAAGTTTATGAGGGATTGAACACTCGACTCTAAAGTCATTGGATAACTTGAGTCCATAATTGGTTTATGCCTCCTTATTCTCAAGGTTCAGTTGTATGACAGATTGAATAGATATAAATGAATGAGTGGCAACTGGATCAATTAATAGACAAAGTGGGTTTCTAAATTACAGGAGAGCTTTAGTAACTATTGCACCAGAGATAGCAACTTCATTCTTACTCAACACATAAGCCTTTCCTACAGCTGTGAGCCTTGAAAGTGAGAGCCTTTCTCTACACCCTTCAGTTTTCGGGAACAGGCAGCGATCAGGTGCTCTAGGCTACTGCACCATGTGCATTTGTTAGTTCCCACCTAGCAATCCAGAATAACTCAAAGTGAAGGTAGGTCCTAAGAGCCTATTCTTAACAATGTTCCACCAAATATTAGTTTCACCAGTTAGATAAAATGTTCCAATGTTCACCCTTTTACCTCCTGGAACCTCTATTACAATGAAACTTTCTCCACTCCTCAAATCCATTCTTAAGGTTCCACTGGGTCATAATTTCCACTCTAGAGTCCTTTAGTATGAATCAACTAAAGACATTTTTCCACGGGGTAGTAACCCATCAAAATTTCTCACTAACGCAGTCCAAATGCATGGCAAATATTTTGATAGTCAAACTTAAGGTTTATGTAAGTGATCTTTCGAAGGAAACTTAGATTGAATCAGCCAAAATGGGTAGACACATCACGTTACCCTTAGCAATGGATTCCAGAAATTTGACAACAATCAACTGCTATACAAAGCGTAGTTAAAATCTACCTTCTGTTCACGCATGCTACAAAATTATCATCTATTGACATGAGTGCATCCCAATCATAAACCAGCTATTAGCAGCAATTGGGCTCTTAAAAGTAGAAGAAAGTGACCAAAACCAATGAAGATGTGACATGAGAGTAAATGATAATGCAAACTTGATGGGGAGATGCCATGAAGACAAAAAGATGAAACCCCTGGTCAAAGTGAGGAGTATTCAACAGTTGCTAATTCAACAAGGACAATGGTAGATGCTAAGTTACCAGAAAATGCAGTGAAATATTTTTAAGAGTAATGTCTCCTTCACGGATGGAGGTGGAGTTAATGGACTGCTGGCAAGAGTTTGGGCAATATAAGCAAGTCTTGAATTGCAATAAATTGAAGCAAAATGTCTCTCTCAAGTGTCCTTGGTTTCTCTTATATGGAATAATCGATAGTTAATGGTTTTAAAACTTATGTACCATAGAACACGCCTCTCCTAAATCCTACAATTCAGGGGATACTACATCAAGAAACCCCATATAGCTCACTTAAATAAAATCCTTGAGTTACAAAAGAAAATATCTGCAATCAATGAGGCATATTGAAGCAATTGCCATTGGATTCGAAAAGCGCACAAAATGGCACCCATATGATGAGGAAATATAAGCTCAAAATTGTATGTATCCACTGACTTGAACAGTCTATGCCATCAAACTTCTAGGCTGAATTTCATTAACCACTGGTCTCTAAATGTGCGGGCAATATGGGTCATTGGAAAGCTTACTTCCTGTCCTTTGACATGGACTAACCAAAACATCCCTATCTGATGGAATGCATAAGCTGCAAGTGAGCTAAACTCAGACCTTGTGCATTAGGATTTTGCCGAGTTTGTAGACTTTGACTTGTCTAATAGTTTTGAATGACCACATGATCTCTAATCCACTTGAAACTTGTTTCATATGAAAGATATCTCCTTAAACTTAAACTCAAGATGGAAAATCCTTGCGTAAATCATGGTGATCATGGACAAAAGTTACTTCAAGATCGGTCCTTGTGCACTGATCAAAATTGCCAAGTTGATTGAACTTGTTTATTCTGCCCATACTTGGTTTTCCTTATACATTTAACCTCAAAATGAGTTAAGGGCCTTTCATGGGACACATTTGTAACAACCCCCAACCCTATGGCTATGAGTGTTAGTGATTCTCAAATTTCTGGGGCGAAACGGACAGAGTTTCGCCTGCAAACTGGCCATTTTTCAGGCTTAAAGCCTTACATCACGTCCCCTACATTGACTAGAAGTACATAAGATTATAAAATCAAGCTCAACGGCTACACACCGGAGACCACAACTCTACGGGCCACATGCCCGGAGTACAAGAGTTTACATCTAAAAAAAAACAATTCCAGCTAAACGGGTGTCATACCATTCAGATGGGTGGCTTATATGACCATACTTACCTAAATGCATTGGAGCACCTTCAACTTGTTATTCAAAATCTCCATCAAATCTGTTGCTTGAGATCAAACTATATATACTTTGTATGGATCCATCTGACAAAGAAGAATATACAAGTAGAATATGTGTGAGATAAGCAGACATTACCAGTGCCACAAATCTCTAAGGATATCATAATAATCCTCAGTCCTCACTAACCAATTTCTCAGTAGCTTAACTCCATACTCTATATCCCACAAAGAAAATCTCAACCTGGCTCTAATACCAAATCTATAACGCCCCAAATTAAACATGTTTCACTGTTCATATTCTCCTTAATAAATCACTCAATTGTAATCTGATGAATCCAATGATATAGGCATTACCGCCGTCCAAAAGGACAAGGCTTAAAACATGAGTGCTATATATAACAGAGTTAAGCATAATCTCAACTATACACATTCACACATTATCATATGAGTATACGAGTAGAATATATATACTTTGTATGGATCCATCAAATCTACTGCTTGAGAACAAACTATATATACTTTGTATGGATCCATCTGACAAAGAAGAATATACGAGTAGAATATGTGTGAGATAAGCAGACATTACCAGTGCCACAAATCTCTAAGGATATCATAATAATCCTCAGTCCTCACTAACTAATTTCTCAGTATCTTAACTCCATACTCTACATCCCACAAAGAAAATCTCAACCTAGCTCTGATACCAAATCTGTAACGCCCCAAATTAAACATGTTTCACTGTTCATATTCTCCTTAATAAATCACTCAATTGTAAACTGATGAATCTAATGATAGGGGCATTTAAGGGGGGAAGGCTGTAATAGCCTGACCCTAAATCATGTTTACTTATTTAATTAAGCCATGTTATTCATTTTCCTCATTTATTTATCTTATTTAACTATCCCAGTTGGGAGAATTCATTTTGGGCCCTATCTTGCAATTCGAGTTTTATTTGCCGAAAACAATTTTGTAGAGAAATTGATATTAGGTCTCGATAATTATGGTTTAAAAGATTAAATTATTTTTTATGACATTACAAAAATTTAATTTCGAGCTTTGAACAAAAAAATTTAATTAATCGCTTCGGGTTTGCTTTCTTTTCGAACCCGAGCTCATTCAAGGCCAATTTCGACCCAAAGTTTGAGGGCCAACAAGTTATGTCACTAACCTAGCTAATTAACCATGGTTTAAGTTTAACCATGGTTACTTTTAAGGGTTAATTTCAGCCAAGTATTTATTTGCCTAAGCTTCTTTTGCACCAAGTAAAAATTCAAGACACTTTTTCTCTCTTCTTCTCTCCTCCTTCTCTCTACCCACAGCAGCAGCCCCCACCAGCTTTCATGGTGTTTTCTGGCCACTCTCTGACAAGGATTTCAATCCCCAAACAACCTCCCTCCATTGGCTAACATTTTCCATCCTCAAAATCACCCAATATCATCTCCATGTTCACTTATTTCAAGCTCAAAGTAAGTGGCTTCAATTTTGTTCTTTGGATTTTTGATTTTTGCTTCTTGTTTTGGTTGTTTTAATGGTGGATTATGTTGTTTCTATTGTATTAATAATCATCTTGGTGATGGATCATGGTGGAGTTGAAGTTAGGGTTAGGGTTTTATCTTAATTATGCAAGCTTCATGTTCAAGTGTTGAATTTTGATTAAGCTTTTGTGATCTTTGGCATTGGTAATGAATATAAAGATGTTTATGATGATTTGTATAATTTAAAGAGTGATTTTAGTGGGTGGTTATGTGAAGAAAAGGTTGACAATATGTGAGTTAGAGTTGGAAAACAGACCTAAAACAGGGGTCTGTTTGGAAACAAACTAGTACTGTTTGGCACATCCACAATTCATGATTTTTGGTGTAGTGATAGCTTCATGAGTTAGCTTTCAATAGGCTTTGTAATTACTCAATTTCAAGTTGTGTGGACAAAGTTATGACCAATTTACTCAAGACTATGCAGAATACATTGAAACTGGGAACTGAACTGGAACAGTAACATTACGAAAAAAATGGTATTGATTGGGTCACTGAAACACTGTGATATTTAGTGTGTCGATATATCAATTATTTGTCTTTCAAATGCCTTTTGAATCACCTTAATCCGAGTTTTGTGAAAAAAGTTATGATTGTTTTGGTACGATTGCGCAGATTGGACCCAAATTATGCACGCCTGTGTTCTACCCTAATTTTAGGGATGTTACTATATGAATCATGATTTGTGTCCTGAATGAAAGTTTTAGTGGACATTATGAGCTTTTCATATTGTTATTTTATATCTCAATTGGAGGCCAGTAGTGAAAGATATGGATTTTCTAATGCAGACCACCAAACGGTAACATGAGTGAATGCAGAAATCGAGACATTTGGAAATATTTTCAGAAGTTTCCATATAATTATGGGTATCGCAAGGAAATTACAAAGTGTAGTGATTTCAACAAGTTTGTTCATGTATAGAAGCCTAGTTGGGTTTGAAAACCGAGTTAAGTGAGCATGAAAATGAAATTTGAGAAGTGGGCACAGTAATGACTCAAGTTATTGTCTATCAGATCTACTGAGGTTATTTGAGCTTTTATGAACCTCACAATAGCCCTCATGGCATTGAACCTTCTATTATCCATTTCAGAAGTATCACACTTTCCATTATCCATTTTAGAAATATGAGAAACCCATATTTCATTTATATCAATTAAAATCTTTTCATTATTACCTCAATCATTTTCATTTGGTCTATTTTGCTTCAATTTATTATATTTCAAGTTCAATAACCGTAACTAATTTAAATCAGTTCATTTTGGTTTAACTTGTCTTATATTGAATTAAAATTAGTTTATTATATTGAAATGCACAAGTTATGTATCCCATTTCATTACTCAATTTCTATTACACATACTTTTACTTACTCAATTATGCGAGTAAGGATCATTTACTGACTACACATACTTACAGTGACATTTATGAAACAGATTTGAGGCCTAGTCTATCGTTTCCATTCTGAATAAGTATTATCAAGTGAAATATCATTTTAAAGACTTCAGGTACGTCCATTGCCTGCATCTTTAGAAATCAGAGTGTATTTATCAACCTTATCATGTTTTGGTAAGTACATCAATGAATCATTTTACACAGTGACTTATCAGTTAATTAGTGACCCCGTCAGTTATCATTTATAGGGCATTCGCCTTTCAGTTACCCACGCAGCTTCAGGCCAGGTCCCCGATCAGCTTGACAGGTGTGCACCTATCCATAGATCATAACAGTATCAAGGGGTTCACTATCAGATAATAACTAGCAATACAGTTTTACATTATTTCATTCACTGTTTTAACTTAAAATGAATTGCAAAGCGGGCCCAATCAGTGTTCAATGATCATTTAACAATTCAGGAACGCATGTACTGAGCTTCGGCTCACAGTTAAATGTTTTTCATGTTCTGTTTTAGGCAAATGCTCAGAGTATTGCCCTCATGCCAGCAGATCAGCTGAACAGAATAAGTGAAACAGGGAAATCCAGATGGATCAGAACTAATGTCGTATATGCATACTTTAACGTTGTATTTTGAATTCATTTGTGGATGAATATGTAGATTACATGGTGAATTGTCTTATTATGGTTTATAAACCTTACATTGGTTAACACTTGATTGTGAATGGATGATCATGTGTGAATGTGTATAGTTGAGATTATGCTTAACTCTGTTATATATAGCACTAATGTTTCAAGCCTTGTCCTTTTGGACAACGGTAATGCCCCTATATTTGGATTCATCATATTACAATTGAATGATTTATTAAGGAGAATATGAACAGTGAAACATGTTTAATTTGGGGCGTTATAGATTTGGTATCAGAGCCAAGTTGAGATTTTCTTTGTGGGATATAGAGTATGGAGTTAAGATACTGAGAAATTGGTTAGTGAGGATTGAGGATTGTTATGATATCCTTAGAGATTTGTGGCACTGGTAATGTCTTCTTATCTCACACATATTCTACTCGTATATTCTTCTTTGTCATATGGATCCATACAAAGCATATATAGCTTGATCTCAAGCAGCAGATTTGATGGATCCATACAAAGTATATATATTCTACTCGTATACTCGTATGATCATGTGTGAATGTGTATAGTTGAGATTATGCTTAATTCTGTTATATATAGCACCCATGTTTCAAGCCTTGTCCTTTTGGACGGCGGTAATGCCCCTATCATTGGATTCATCATATTACAATTGAGTGATTTGTTAAGGAGAATATGAACAGTGAAACATGTTTAATTTGGGGCGTTATAGAGGAATTGGGGGATAAATCAAGACATTAGCGTATGAAACCTGTCAACTCAACTTTAGGGTGAAATTTCGGGGTATATCTTCCTTGCATGACTTTTTCTTAGGGCCAACAAAAGAACCCGTACTTGCTTAAAACCTACAAAGTCGGCCCAGTGAGTTTGGGTATGGGTATTGAAATGGGAAAAAAATGGGTTTGGGGTAGGTATTACTAAAATAGGTATGGGTTTCAGTGATAGTATAAGTATAGTTCCCACCCTCTCATACTTGTTGCATACCCATTATATCAATAATCACCCTATATCCACCCCATATAAGACCGTACTTAAAAATGACATGGCAAATTTCCCATTTTCTAAAATATTGATAAACATATTGAGCTTGAAAGTTATTGAATCTGCTCAAATATCTTTGAAATATTTCATGTTCACACTGTGGAAAATGGAAAATACCTATTTCTTAATTTTTTAGAATTTTCAATTTCTTTTTGAATTTTTAAAGGGTTTTTGGTCCAACAAAAAAAAAGCTGAATGGGTTTATGAAATATCAACCAAATCAACAAAACAATAGATCTAAATAGAAATTTATGAAACTAATCTCTCACCAGAAATTTTGAAACTAATTATGATAAATAAAAAAAGAAAAATAGTTATATAAATTCAAATCACCATCCCTGACAGCAATGTCAAAAACTTGTTATGATTCTAGAAAGGGGTGAAATTTTAGCCACAAGTGTGGTTGTCAATTGTAGTACTTGAGGGCTAAATCCACATGGCCAATACACTAAAAACTAACTCGTATTAATTGAACTAAAAGCAATAAACAAGCGAAATAGAGTCATTCAAATAACATTAATTGAATATAATTTTAACGTATTAAAAGCTACAAACTAAACAATAACTACCGAAGGAATTATCACAACTACTAAGGTTCATTAATTAAGAGACGAGAGAGAGGAGAGAGACTACCATAACCACTAGAAACCAAAGGAAAATTTCAAATCATCAATGAATCGGAATTGTAAATATTTAATATCCACCATAAACGCAAGGGAGTAGTAAAAATCAAAGCTTTGAATGAGTTGAATTTGAAGATGCAAAAATTTAAACTATAATTAATACAAGAACTAAAAATTATATTTAATTTTAAATTGATGAAGTTGTTGAGCATATAAAAATCTTTGAAGCTACGAAACTAAACCCACAACTATATGGAAGAAGAAATTGATTATTTACAAGGTGCCTCTAAGAAGCCAATAAGTAAAGTCTATAAAATCAAACAAAAACCAAATAAAGCTCAAAAACAATCTTCACTCCGAGTGAGACACAAGTGATTAGAAGTACTTAAATGGATAATTTTTGTGCCCGAACACCACACTTACCTTGTAACTAAGTTGTTTAACTCCAGTGCTAGTCACTATTTTTTTACATATAGTATTGTCGATAAGTTAAATTTAGTACCTTCCCCCATATCGCCTGTTTATTTGTTTACTTATATACGAGAGACTCCATGTGGCACGAGAAATTGTTTGAATCGAGGATGTGAGTCTCACTAATGTAGTGTGCTTGAATCAATGCAACTGAACCATTAGTAGCGAATATTTCATCACTGTACACGTTTCCTGATATTTTCCCCTATGAAATCCCTAGTATGCCTCCGTTTAAGGAAGTTGATTTATATATCAACCTAACTCTAGTGCCTCTATCTCTAAAGGCCTATATCGAATGGCCATGGTGGAGCTTAAAGAACTAAAGATCTAGCTTGATGAACTTTTGAAGAAGGGGTATATTAGGCCAAGTACCTCACCTTGGGAAGCACCAATATTATTTATGAGGAAGAAGGATTGTAGGATCTTAGTTGTGCATTTACTACCAGGGGTTAAACAAGATCATCATAAAAAAATTGATACCTTTTGCTTTAAACTGATGATCTTTTGATAAACTACTTGGAGCTGCAACTTTCTCCAAGATAGACTTCAGATTCGGTTGCCACCAACTTCGTATTAGAAAGGGTAACATTCCAAAAATCGTCTTTTGAACCCTTTATGGGCAATTTAAGTTCGTTGTGATGCTTTCGGACTCACCAGTGACCCAGTTTCTTTCATGGACCTAGTGACATTAGTCTTTAAGCTGTGCATAGATTGGTTTGTGGTAGTTTTAATTGATGACATTAGTGCAACTAAAAACTCCAAAAGAGCATGGAAAACTTTGAGCGGTGTCGTAGAAGTGTTACGAAAGAATTAGCTTTCGGCTAAATTGAAGAAGTGTAAATTATTGCTAGAACAAGGAGTCTTCATGGGTTATATAGTGTATAACAATGGAGTGTTGGTTGATCCATAACAAATTAAGGAAATTACTAAATGGTGTCTACCAAAAATGCTATAGAGGTGCGAAGCTACATGGGGTTAGAGGGATGCTATCAATAATTTGTTTAAGATTTCATCAAGATAGTAACGCCCCTCAATAACTTAACTAGGAAGGCTGTGAAATACAAGCGGACAAAAAAAATGTGAGCAAGCATTCCAAGAACTTAAGAAGAGACTCACATCTGCACTATATTAGCTTTACCATCTAGAATTGAAGGCTTTGTAGTGTATATTAATGCATCTCACAGTAGTTTGGATTGTGCATTGATGCAAAATAGTCGAGTTATAGCGTATACATATAGGCACCTAATAACTCATGAGTGGAATTACCCTACCCATGATCTCCAATTGACAACGATGGGTTTCCCTCATAAAATCTAGAGCCATTACTGATCATCAAAGCTTCAAGTACTTGTTGTCTTAGAAGCGCTTGAACTTATGACAGATAAGGTGGATAGATTTTCTCAAAGACTATGATGTACACATTCAATATCACCTTGTAAGGCAAATGTAGTGGTCAATGCCATGAGCAATCGACCATATCCCACCCTCAACCACCTACTCTCAATGCTAACAAAGTTATGTGAGCAATTTAATAGGTTGGAAATAAGTCCTTTGTAAGAAAGGGGAAGTCTATATTATTTGCAATGCAGGTATGACCACACTCACTGAGAAGGATCGAGTTGCTTAATAAATTGACCCGTAAGGCAGCAATGATAAAGATGGAGGCAGTAGAAGGAAAAACACCAAGATTTGTGATCCACAAGGATGCAATTTTAATGTTTTATAATCGGGAATGTGCCCCAGTGGAGGATGAGCTTAAGAGGAAGATTCTGCATAAGCGTCACATCACTAAACATTCTATGTATCTTGGAGTGAACAAACTATATGAGGGCCTCAAGCAGACATTATGGTGGAGCAATATGAAATAAGAAGTAGTTGAGTATGTGTCCAAGCGTTTGATTTGTTAATGCGAAGGTGAAGCATTAGTGCCCTACAACACTTTGTCATCCGCTAGAGGTCCCTGAATGGAAATGGGACTCAGTCTTAATGTATTTTGTGATGTGGCTATAGACGACAAGGAGTAAGAATAATGTCATTTGGGTGATTGTTGATAGGATGATGAAGTTTCTGAATTCATAGCTATAGCAAATGTTTGTGTTTGCGCAAAATTTTTGATATTCTTACAATGCTTTTACACCTAATTTAGCTCCTAATAGTTATTATTTCTAAACTTCTTATTTGAATTTGTCTCATTTTGTAGAAAAATCCAAAATTTTCATAAAAATGTAAAAAGAGGTAGGAATTGGGGCTCAACAACCCTCTAATTTGGCCCATTTGTGTTCAAAGTCCAGAAGAAACATAAAGAGGAAAAAAATGCAAAAGTCCTCATCTTCCCTTGCATACTTCTCTATCCCCCTCTCTTTATTTTTCTCTTTGATTTTTTCCCAGTTCTATTCCTTGGTTCCACTTCCCTTTCTAATACTCAACGTCTTCACCATGATGCACCATCTGATTTGCTACCAGCTTCGTACACCACCATTAGACATCATCACCGTGACCCATCATCAGCATGACCCATCATCATCAGCGATGACATCTTCATCACTCATCATCCGCACCATCATTAGCACTCGCCATCATCACCTAACTTGTTCCCCTTCACGTTGACAACTCATCTTCATTATCAATCAATGTTCCATGTATCATGTTAAGATATAGCAGGATATCATCAGATATTATTTTCTTATGTATTTCTGGTGATATGGTAACATATCTTCATATATTATTTCTTGTCTATCCTTTTTATATCATTAGTATTTATTTTCTGTATCTTTTATTTTTGGCCATTTTCCAGTATAGAAGACTAGTAATTAGGCACATATCGAGGAGCATGGCCATGTATATGTATCAGCTTATGCTATTGAGAAGGGAAAGCAAGAATATACACAGATATTCTTTCTTCCATAAGTTTTAGTTGTCTCATGGTATTAGAGCTTTGAATTCATTCAAAGTAAAAAAAGTCACAATCATAGCCGATGGTAGGAAGCTATTTATTATCGATAACAAATCACCATATTATGATCATGTAAGTGAGCTGCCTAGAGTTCTCGTCACTACCATTATATTCAATGGTAAGAATTGTGAGCTATGGACAAAGGTAGTACGAGTTGCACTCAAAGCAACGAAAAAGCTTGGATTTATATGTGGAACTTTATAAAAATCTAAGTTAGAGGAGGAAGATGACCCCGGTCAATTCAAGGCATGGGACATGGTTAATTCACCGTTGTGTTGCTGGGTCATCAATGTGATTAATTCAAAACTTCACGCTAGCATAGCTTAGACAGACTTATCCAAGGACATATGGGATGATTTGAAGGGAAGATATGTTGTAGCCAATGTCCCCCAAGATCTCATAACTAAAATTCAATATCGCCATTTATAAATAGGTGGGCTTGAAGTCGAATGTTACATAATGCTTATAAGCAAGTTGAAAAAATTGGCAAACCAGTTGCACTTGCCAAAAATGTGACTGTGTTGTTGGCGGCAAAGTAATGCAAATGATGGAAGAAGAGCGAACCCATCAAGTTTTGATGGGTTCTAAAAATGATCTTTACTCGAGAATTCAAAGCCAGATTCTTCCACTCGACCCACTACCTCCTATTGCTAAAGTCATCAATATAATACAGCAAAAGGAGAATTAGAATAAAGTGATGGTCAGAAGGGATACACGCAATGTGCATGCTTCAGCGTTTGTCGTGGACGAACAAACCAGCCGTAGCTGAAAAAGGGAGTTATAAATATTGTAGAAGCTATAGGCATAAGGAAAGTAACTGCCATGAGTTGATTGGTTATTCACCCAACTAAGGTAATAGCAGGTGTGGCAGAGGCAGAGAAGGCACAACAATTGGGGAATTGAGGTCGTGAAACAGTAAAAGAATCCATACACTCTACTGTGACCAAAACCACGGTGCATGCAAGCAACAACAGTGGCATGAAACAAGTGGCTATACCTGAGCTTTCTTTAGAATAGGTAGAAAAGCTCTTGAGCTTGATTGACACTCCAAAACCGGGATACGAATCTCTCCTAGGTAAAACTCTTTAGATGTTAGATAGTGGAGCATTGTGTCATCTGAAAGTGATTTAAATTGAATTTATGATGTTCGAGATGAGAGACCAATCAATGTTAGTCTACCGAACAGTAAGGAAACCATGACCAGGGAAAAAACCAATATGAGTTTGACAAAAAAATCCCTAGGCTCACTAATGTTTTTATGCCCCGTAATTTGTGATGTAATTTAATTTTCCGTTGGCCATGCATCTCAAGAACTAAATTTCTTTAAGACATTTCAGATAATATTTTCATTGCACCTTGAGGAGCCTGACTAGAGTGGGTGAAGCTCAAGTGGGGTGTAGTAGTACAAATGGGCACCACAAATGAAGGTTCAGCCTAATGCAATTGAGGCTACGCTTCTTAGGCACTCCCACTTAGGGCACCCATCCAGGGAAGTCCTCAATCTTCTCTTAGTCATTTAGTAGTTAAGGAGAATAAATTGGGTGTTCGAGATATTTCTTTAGAGCTAAACAAATCTGGATTCAATTTCCATTAGTGAAAGCAAAGCATATAGTTTATTTGATTTCATTCATTACAATATTTGGGGTCCCTATGCAATTGCTTCCTTTTGTGAGGCTTACTAGTTTTTTAACTATTATGGATGATGTTATTAGGGCTACTTTGGTATATTTAATGAAAGATAGATGTGAAACTAGTAACCTATTAAAGAATTTTTTTGCCACGATTAAGACTCAGTTTCGCAAAAATATGAAAATAGTTAGCAGGGACAATGGATCAAAATTCATGTCCAATCCGATGGTTCAATACTATGCAAAGAATGGAAAGTTTAATCAAACAAGTTGTGTTAGCACACGACAAGAAAATGGTTTGGTAGAATGTAAACATCAACACATTCTAATTGTAGCCTAGGCTTTATGTTTTCAAGGTAATATACCTATTCGAGTTTGGGATGAATGTGTTCTTGCAGCTAGCCATATTATAAGTAGGACCCCTACTAAGTTGTTAAAAGGAAAAATTCCTTACGAAATGCTTTATCAACAAAACCATCTTATGATCATATACAAGTTTTTGGACGTTTGTGTTGTGCGCAAAATAAGTTGGGAATTAAGGACAAGTATCCATCTCGGGGTTGGAAGTGTATAATTGTTGGGTACCAACTTAGTAAGAAAGGATACAAAGTACACAATCTTAAAACAAAAGAGGTTTTCAGTAGTCAGGAGGTCGTGCTTCACAAAATTATTTTTCATTTTAGGCAAATAGAATATACACTAGCAAGTTTTAGGTCAATGGAACATAAGGTCCTCGGGAATTTACACGGATTAAATGTTTGATGAGGATGATTATGTTCTTGAGAAGTCCAACGACAAGGAGGAGTGAGAAGCTCTCTTAATTCCATAAACCGAGTAATATCTAGCATGAGAGCAGCCCAATGGTAGTCATGGCCCGACACTTAAGTCGTCCAGGGCCTGTGTTAGAGCAAGCCAGTGGTAAACCAACCACAGTCCTTGCCCTGCCTATTGAGCCTATTGAATGGTGCAGGCGCAATGGTAGAGGACGACTCCCAACCCACTTACACGAGTGTTTATGCTACACCAAATGCCTAATTGACCCCCCACTGTCAGCCCACTTCAAAACGGCACCACTAATAATTTCTGTTTTATATGTAATTTTCTCCTTTATTTTACCTGCTTTTAAGTCTTTGAAATATATTTTAATGAGTAAATAATGCATATTTTATGTGATTTTTAGGTAGAAACAAAATAGATAAATTTGAGCATGAAATTGATAAATTCTACCCATTTTTTGCCAAGCTCAAACGGAATTGATGCCCAAATCGCACAAGACCTAGCATTCAGTCAAGCCCAGGCTATCCGAGGAAAAGGCCAGCCTAACAAAACAAAGAAAAAAAGAAAAAAATCAAGGAAAAGAAGAGCTGCCAACCAGACGCCCAACACCCGCGGCCCGATCCAGCTACCCTTCTCTCTTCCTTGTCCTCTCTTTTTCTCTCACAACCCGCCAACTCTGTGTGCTCCTAGCCCAATTGCCACATGCCCTCCCTTCTCTCTCCCTCCTCTCTTCTTGTCCACCTGGGCCTGGCCTAGCCCCTTAGCACCCCTTCTTTTCTCTTCCTCACTTGCTCCTTCGGTCTCTCTTCTCCTAGCCCATGCTCATAATTCCTTCACAGTAGCTAGTGCCTAAACCGCTCTTTCCATGCCTAGGCTTGTTTCCCAGCATCCGCAACCCAGCTATCACAACAACCCATTAGCCAGATCAACCCAGCTACCTTGCATCTTAATACTATTCTTTAATCATGTTGATTATAATAGTTTAGTTTGCAATCTCAAATGAATATTAGACCTTGTAGGCTAATATAATGATTATGCAATTGGATTTAAAATTATAATTGTTAAAATTAAATAATTTATACTAGAAATTAGATGAGTTATGTTTAAAAATAATGACTCATGCTAAACCACTAGATAAATAATCTCATTTGATAATTATAATCATCTTTTTAATTTATGTTCTAATGCTTATAGCTTAGGTTGAACAAGAGACCAATTGAACCCCCATTTGAATTAGCAAATCAATATTTCCACCAATGGTGAAATCCAAAATCCTAGATCTTTCTCCCATTTAATTTCTCTTTGCTCTCTTGACTCATTTATTGTTCTTTTATTCCATTAATTCATATTGATAATCAAACTCCTCAATTGAACTATTCTTTATAATAAAAAAAGTTAAATTGAAAATTGCTATTGTTCCTCGTGGGATCGACACCCTATACTTAGAATTAACCTTGTGCACTTGCAAGTAAAGGGTTTTAAAACTAAACATAAAATCCGCATCAAGTTTTTGGCGCCGTTTGATGGAGAACAAATAGTGATTTTTGAATATTCTCTTCCATTTATTCTTTTTATTTTTTATTTTCCCTCATCCCCGCTAATCTAAGAATTTTATTTATTTATTCTCCACCCTTCCCTTTTATTTTTATTGTTTCATTCCCTAATATGTCCTAATCTAACAATTTTATTTTTGTTCTTCCCATTCCCTTCTAATATAACTATTATTCCAATCCCTTCTAACCTACTCTAATCTAATCTAACTATTCTATTTATGTTCTTTTATTTATTGTATCTAATCTAACAATCCCCCTCCCTTTTATTTCCTTCATTCTCGCTTTATTCTATTTTATTTTTTATTTTGCTTTATTATTTTACTTTATTTTATTCATTTTTCCCCTTTCCCTTGGATCTTTCTTTCATTTGGTTTTTTTTCCCTTTCTATCTCTCGCTTATCCTTTCTTCTTATTTTGTTTGGTGGTTCAACAACAACAACAACACCTCCCAGTATGGGTCCCGCTTTCACGGAGTCTGGAAAAATCTATACGTAGGCAACCTTACCTCTATCGGCATCCATACCCATAGAGAGGCTGATTCCAAGAGACTCGTAAAATAAGATTTTGTGAAAACGCTTTATGGAAGAAGAATTTTGTGAAACCATTTTGTTGGAGAAAAACTAAGGATTAGTAGTAGGGAATGAACTAAGAAGTACAAATAAATGAGGCGGCGGTAACTAAGTAAACATAAGTATCACATTCCAGAAGAAGGTACTTTACCTTAACAACAAGAGGTAGGCAAACAATGTCTTTTTCTAGATGCATGTACTACCTACATACAAACATGACATAAGAAAAAACTAACCCCAACCAAACCTACCCTATTGCAACCGACAGACAACTACGAGGCTAACTCTCTATAATCTAAGATCTTAATTCTATCTTGTCATAGTCTCCTATCATAAGCCATGTCCTCTGACAACCCTATAACTTTCAAGTCCTCTCCAATCACGTCATCCAAACTCCACCACCTAAGATAAGATTTAAGAAATAGGAATGTAAGAAAAGATGATTGAAGAATAACCCCCCCCCAAGCAACTTAAGAAGTATTTCACTGCCGCCACATATTATTCACCTATAAGAACACGTATGCCAAGTGTTATGGGGCCATCTGAGATCAAACATTCACTCATCCAAATTCTCCCGTCGTTTTATGGGCTAGAGTATGAAAATCCTTTCAAGCATGTTGATGCATTTTAAGAGATTTGTTCCACTGTATTCTTGAATAATATCTCTGGCCATGCTCTTCGCTTGCGAAGTTTTTCTTTTTCTTTAAAAGACAAAGCTAAAGTTTGGTTGGACACTAACACAAATATTATCACTTGGGATCAATTGCAAAAGGAATTCTTGAAAAAGTGTTTCTTTATTGGTAAACTGACAGTCTTAAGACGTGTTATAACCACTTTCTCATAAAACAAAAATAAGCCATTGCATGAAAGTTGGGAAAGTTTTAAAGAGTTGTTGTAAAACTATCCTCACCATGAGGTACCTTTGTGGCAACTCGTCTAGAGTTTTTATTCTAGCTTAGATGAGCATAATAAGTAAATGGTTGATGCATCTCATGGTGGTAGTTTCTTGTACAAAATTCTCGCAGAAGCTTGGGAATTGTTTGAACATTTAAATGAAAATTCACTTTTGCATGCCACTTCCTCACATTCTGATTTGCCCAGGAAATTAGGATCTAAATGAGGGATTTATGAGGTTTCACATTCAATTGACCTTTCTAATAAAGTCGATGCCTTAATTAAGAAATATAGTCAATTATTGTGCATGGATAAAGTGTCTAATGCCTTTTGTATGCAAGATGTGTGTTCGATTTGTGTTAGTCCCATGCATACTTCTATTGACTGTCCTTATATTGGTAAGTCTAATTGTGTGATCGAACAAGTAAATGCTGCCCAAGGATTTCCTCCATCTAACAACCCTTATTCTAATACCTATAATCATGGTTGGAGGAATCATCATAATTTTTCATAGAGGTCTCAAAATGTTGAGAATCCTCAAGCGCAATCTAGCAGAACTACCCCTCCTAGTTTCCAAAACTAGAGATATGCTCATCTCTCTTCTCATCATGCTCCATCTGGGAACTTTGATATAGATAAGGTAATTTCTGCTCTTAGCGCATTGACTTCTGTGGTGCAAAATGTTGACTCTAAGGTCCAAGGAATTGAGTCTAAAATGCACATTGTTGATTCTCACTCATTATCTATGGCTAAGTTAGAAACCCAACTTAGGCAACTAGCTATAGCTGTAGGTAAAAGAGAAGAAGGAAAACATCTAAGTTATCCCATGCAAAACCCTAAAGGACAACAATTTAAACAATTGAACGTTGTAAATGGTTCTTATGAGTAGTAAAGAAGTAGATAACAAGGTGAGTGAGAAGGATCATGGTAAAGAGGAAAGACTTAAGACCATGAAGAGTGACCTTGAGATTAAAAAATAGAATAACCTATCCCCTTCTCCTGTTGTGCCTGACCCCACTAGGACATATAAGACAAGGGTTCCTTAGCCTCAAGCTTTGGATGCACCATTCCCTTCCAGGAAAGATAAGAAAAGAGATGACATCCTAGAGACCTTTAAGTAAGTTAAGTTAATCTTCCCCTCTTAGAAGCGATTGGGCAGATCTCGACTTATGCTAAGTTCCTTAAAGGTATGTGCACTTTTAAAGAAAATCTAAAGGTGACAAGTCTAAAAAGGTTCTTCTAAGTGAATAATTAAGCTCAATTTTGAAATGTGACACTCCACCTAATTTCAAAGATCCCAGTGTCCCTACCATTTCATGTTATATTGGCAATCGTAAAATTAAAAGGACACTTTTGGATTTGGGTTCTAGTGTTAATTTGATACCATATTCTGTTTACTTAGAGTTACAATTATGTGAACTGAAACCTTCCAACTATACCCTTCAACTTACTGATAGGTCAGTTAGGACTCCGAAGGGGAAGATAGATGATGTCTTGGCTCAAATTGATACATGATTATTTCCTGTTGATTTTGTTATGTTGGACATAAACCCTAGTCATGCTTATAAGCAAATCCCTCTTATTTTAAGATGTCCCTTGCTAGCCATAGCTAATGCCACCATTAACTGTAGGTCGGGAGTGATGGACGTCTTGGTCATGAATATGAGTTTTAGGCTTAGCATTTTCAAAGCTTCAGCTTAACCTGTGTTTGAAGATGAATCTGAATGCTTCTTTGTTAATGTGATTGATGAAATGATTAAAGAAGCTTGGCCTGCTATTCTGAGCAGCAATCCCTTAGGAACCTATCTTTCCCATGAGGAATTGAGATTATTTGATTTAGGAACTACAATAGATACGATTGATTCTAATCTAAATTCCACTCCTCATCTTGAGTCTTCATTTTGGGTGTCCACTTATGAACTTGTTCCCCCTTTAGTTAGTTCTCCTATGCCACCTTCTCTTATGTCGTCCCCATCTAAACTTGAGTTGATTCGTGTCTTATCTTATCATAAGGGTGTTATTGGGTGGTTAGTTCCTGATTTGAAGGGGATTAGTCCCACACTTTGTATGCACAGAATTCATTTAGCAAATGATCCTAAACCTGTTAGGCAAATGCACCATAGAATGAGTCCCCACATGAAAGAAGTTGTTCAGAAAGAGATAGTTAAGCTTTTAGACGCATGCATTATCTACCCTATTTCTGATAGTCAATGGGTCTGTCCAGTTCAAGTAGTCCATAAGAAATCTAGCATAATTGTGATAAAGAATGATGAGGGTGAATTGATTCCTACTGGACACACCACCAATTGGAGGGTGCCTATTAATTATTGAAAATTGAATTTTGTCATGAGAAATGACCATTTTCCCCTTCCATTCATTGATCAAATTTTGGAAAAATTAGCTTGAGAAAGTTTTTATTGCTTCTTAGATGGTTATTATGGGTATAACTAAATATCTATCTATCCTAAGGACCAAGAGAAAACGACGTTTACATGCCCATCGAGTACTTTCGCCTATCAAAGGATGTCTTTCGAATTGTGTAATGCACCTTCCAGCTTCCAGAGATGTATGATGGCCATATTCTGATCATATTGATAATTTCATCAAAGTGTTCATGGATGATTTCTCTGTTTTTGGTTCTTCCTTTGATGTGTGTCTTGCTAATTTGTACGTCCACTATGTTAAAAAGAAGTGAAGAGGTGAATCTTATTTTGAGTTGGGAAAAAGGTCATTTCATGGTTCAAAAAGGGATTGTGTTGGGTCATAAAGCGTCCAAAACAGGGATTGAGGTTGATAAAGCCAAGGTTGATTTGATTTCTAATCTACTTGTGGCTTCTTCTGTGAAGCAAGTAGGATCTTTCCAAGGCCATACCGATTTTTATAGGAGATTTATTAAGGACTTCCGTAAAGTAGCTTCCCCAGTTACTAATCTCCTTACTAAAGATGCTCCTTTTGTGATTGATGAGTCTTGTGTGAAAGCTTTTGAAAAGCTTCGGTCTTTGTTGGTGTTAGCCCCTATTGTGCAGCACCCTGATTTTTCTCAGCCATTTGAGATTATGTGCAATACATCTTATTTTACTTTTGGAGCTATTTTGGGTCAATGGGTGAATAGAATGCCTCATGTCATTTACTATGCTGGTAGAACTAAACTATAACTGATGCTTAGAAGAATTATTCTACTACTGAAAAGAATTTGTTAGCTATAGTATTTGCACTTGATAAATTCTGTCCATACCGGTGATTGTGTTTATTGATCATGTTACATTAAAACACTTGTTGGCTAAGAATGACACTAAACCGAGACTTATTAGATGGATTGTGTTGCTCCAAGAGTTTGACATTGAAATAAAAGATAGGAAAGGCTCTGAAAATTCAGTTACACACAACTTATCTAGAGTCTTTACTTAGTATAATGATGACTTAGTTGGATTTTCTAACCAGTTTCCTTATCACCAACCATTTGCTGTGTCACATGCCCCTCTCCCTTGGTTTGCTGACATTGTGAATTACCTTGTCACTCGGAAGATTCTTGCTCACTGGCCCAAAAAAGAGAAAGAAAGGTTCTTCTCATAGGTAAGACATTACTATTGGGAAGGTCCTTACGTTTTCAAACATTGCCTTGACCAAGTGGTATGTAGATGCGTCCCCAAGAGTCAAATTCGTAGTATTTTGACCTTTTGCCACTCTTATGCTTGTGGTGGTCACTTTGGAGGTTGTAGGACAACTGCTAAAGTTGTACAACCTAGGTTCTTTTGCCCCACTCTGATTAGAGATGTTTACTAATTCTGTCTTGCTTATGAGCATTGTCAACGTACGGGTGCCCTGTCCCATCATGATATGATGCCCTTTTCGCCTATTCTGATAGTTGAGATATTTGATGTGTAAGCGTATTGATTTTATGGGTCCATTTCCCCTATCTTTTGCCTTTGTATACACATTGGTCATTGTTGATTATGTGTCAAAATGGGTGGAAGCTCAAGCTACTAGGACCAATGATCACAAGGTTATGGTCAAGTTTTTGAAAGAGTGTATTTTTTTCCGGTATGGTACCCCTGGAGCTCTTATTAGCAATGGAGGGAGTCACTTTTGTCGTCGATCTTTTGAGGCTTTGCTTAGAAAATATTTTGCGATCCATAAAGTAGCTACCCCCTATCAACCTTAGACTAGTGGTCAGGTTGAGGTGTCTAATCGTGAGATCAAGTCTGTACTTGAGAAAACAGTTCGAGCTAAGAGGAAAGACTAGTATTTGAGATTGCATTACGCTCTTTAGGCCTATCGTACTGCTTACAAAACTCCCATAGGGATGTCTCCTTATCAGCTTCTTTTTGGTAAGGCTTGTCACTTGCTAGTTGAATCCGAACACCATGTTTTTGGGCTATTAAGCTTTTGATTTTGATATGAAACAAGCGGGTTTTAACCATAGGCTTCAATTGAATAACTTGCATGAATTGCGTAATGAAGCCTATGAGAACGCTAAGATTTATAAAGCCAAACCAAAACTTTTCATGATAAAATTATTTTTCATAAATGTTTCGAACCTAATCAGAAAGTTTGGCTTTTTAACTATAAGCTTAAACTGTTTCCTAGCAAATTGAGATCTAGATGGGATGGTCCTTTTGTTGTCCAACAAGTGTTTTGGGATCCCCAAGGTGGTTGAGTTCTTATCGTTAACGGCCAGCGTTTGAAACTTGTTGTGACTCATGATATTTTCCCCGGTTCAATTGAATTCATGAATCTAGTAGACCCTGTCTACTATGATTAGTAGATGGGACCTTGTATGGCTGAAGACATAAAACTTAACGCTTGTTGGGACGCAACCCAATTTGTTTTGGTGAGTTTGAGTCTTTTGTTGTTATTTTTCTTCTTGATCAAGGTGTGCTTGTGTTTTTGGGTGTGATTCTTTACTTGGTTTTTGGCTTTTGTGGTTGGTGATGGTTTATGAAGGTACTTTGGGAGTTTGAATTGTTGGGCTTATATGGAAATTATTCCCTCATGCTGTTAGGTTTTGTTGTTCTTTTCTCTATTTCCCTCTTTCTTATTGTTTTCTACATTAAGGACAATGCAAGGTTTGGGTGTAGGGGGAGGCAAAATGAAAACCCTTTTTACTCCCAAAGTACATGGTATCCAATCGTTAATCATGTCACTTGCAACATGTTTTCTAATACTCATCAAAATTTTGTTGCTATAATTCTTGAAATTTTTAGCCTAAATATTATCATGAAGCAATAAATAAGGCTCGTTGGAGACAGCCTATGAAAGAAGAAATCTATAAGCCTAGAGAAAAACCATACATGGGTCATCACCAATTTACCCCCGGGCAAGAAACCTATCATTTGTAAATGGATTTACCGTGTGAAGTATAACTCAAATGGCTCCATTCAACGATTTAAAGCTCAACTACTAATCCTTGGAGATCACCAAGTGGAAGGCTTTGATTATAATTATGAAACCTTCGCAGCTGTTACAAAAATAACTAGTGTTCATTGTGGACATTGCAAAAGGATGGGAATTCTGTCAAATGGATGTCAACAATGCGTTCTTACATAGGGTCCATGAAGATGAAGTCTATAAAGCCATGCCCCTAGGATTTACTTATGGACAATCGCATCAAGTGTGCCAACTCGAGAAGTCATTACATGGATTATGGTAGGCTCCCAGGCAATGCTTTACTAACTTTCATCTAAGGTTTACGAGTGTGGTTTTGTTCGTTCTTATGCTAATCACTCATTGTTTACCTACAGAAAGCGTGACATTTTCATGGCATTAGTAATCTACGTTGGTGATATTGTTCTAGCTGGAAATTATTCTGAAGCCTGTAAGATATTCAACACATATTCAAATGACTGTTTTAGTATCAAATACCTTGGCCCTTTAAAATACTTTGCTAGCATTGAAGTGGCTTGTGGGCCATATGGGATGTTTCTCAGTCAAAAGAAATATGCATTCAAGATAATTGATGAGTGTAGTCTTTTAGGGGCTAAGTACGTTGTGTTTCCTATTGAACAAGACCATAAAGTAGGTTTGGCTGGTGAAGCATTATTACGCGAATCCAGCCAATATCGTAGATAATTGGGGAACTTATTTATCTTGCTATTACTCAGCCTGACTTAAGCTATGCAATCCACACACTATCACAATGTATGCAAGCACCTCGAACAGAGCACAAAGAAGGTGCTAGATGGGTATTATGGTATTTAAAGTGCTCCACAGACGACGGTAGCCAACATTGACTTGCACGTTATGGCCTATTGCGATTCGAAGTAGGGTGCATCCCTGCTGACATGCAAGTGTTTGACAAGTAACTTTGTCATAGTTAGACGATTGCTAGTTTCTTGAAAGACCAAGGAGCAAGTTACCGTCTCATGTTAAACAGCCGAGGCATCGTTCTATGTCAATTATGGCTATTGAGCTTATATAATGAAAGACTTTCCTTACATCTTTAGCAATTTTGTATACACATGACATTCAACTGCTTTGTGATAGTCAACCAACTATTCTAGTACTAATGATCCTGTTTTCCATTAATGTACCAAGCATATTGAGATAGATTGCCCTTTTGTTGTGGAAAGGTTGCAGTTTGGTGATGTTGTATTATCTCACGTTAGTACCAAAGTTTAGTCAACTAACATCATGACTAAGGAACTCAGAAAACACTAGTTTTAGTTCTTAAAGAGCGAATTGGCCATGGTCAAGGTATATGCTCTAACTTGAGGGGGGTTGTTGAGTTATGGCTAGATATCTTTAGATATTATTTTCTTATGTATTTGTTGAGATATGGTAAAATATCTTTATATACTATTTCCTTGTGTATTTTTGGTATATCTTTAGATATTATTCTTTATGTCTTTTATTTTTTAGCTATTTTCCATTCTAGAAGGCTAGTAATTAGGCATGTACAATGAAGCATGGCCATGTATATGCATAAACTTTTGCCTATGAGAAGGGAAAAGCATAATATAAACAAATACTTCTTCTTTTGCAACTATCAATTTTGTCATGCAACAACCAAAAACTGAGCTTGAAGGTTATCAATTGAAGTAGTAGGCAAACTTTAAAATTAAAAAAAAGGCTAGGTTTTTCGGGTGGAATTAGTTTAGGTTTTAAAGTGTATCTTAGAGGCTTCATTTCCAGTATCAAATGTCAATTTATTGTTTTATATTTTAAGATATGTTCTTTTGGGCTTTGATTTTTTGTCTATTCTGAGTAATAGGGTGCTATCTTGGTCTAGAATCTCTCAAAACATGCTTTGAACTAGAGATTTGCTTCTTTAATTTTGTTGCCATTGTTCATCTACGCTTGCTCTCTTCTGGAGTTCTCTATTTGTTCCCCATAAATGGCCTCAAATGAGCTTGGGGCTAATAGTGATTTGCTTCCTTTTTGCTTCAAGTCATATGCTCTGCTTGTTGTGCGTCAATTTTGATATCATTCTATTTAGGTATGTTAGTGTTTCGTAAATTCAATCCCCTGTTTTGATGCCCCTTCTGTTTCTAAGTTTGGATTTGATTTTCCTATTCTAGACTTTCTTTGTGTTGTTATTTGATTTCTTTGGGTTGATTCTTAATTGTTCCCTCCATTAATAAGGTCAATTCAAAATCTAGGCTGAGCTGTTAGTGTTGGAATGCCAACTATAATGCTTTGTTCTTCTTTCCCTTGACCCATATTTCATTCCAAGGGTTTGATTGAGTATTTAATCTCGAAATGCAAAGCTAGGTTGAGCTCTGGATGCTAAATGCACTCTCTATCTCTCTATTTCTTCCTCTCTTTCAATTACATGACTCATTCTTGAATTTCAATTTCTTCCTTCTCCCCTTTTTATTCAACTTTTTGCTTTGTTTTCTTATTTTGTTTACTATAACTGACAAAGTTAGAGAAGTGTTCTTTTTCCCAGATGATTGATGATTCATGTAGGCTAGTATTAGGTTGTTATGTGTTTTTTGATTTACTTAATTCTATTTTCATTTTTATTTCTACTGTGATTAGTGTTAGAAAACAATTCAATATTGGACACGATTTTTGGTACTCTAGAGGTGATTTAGCATTTTTAGTTTGTTTGATTTTGTTAGCTTTAGATAATAATGTGCCTTTGCTAGTACACTTTTGTCGAGTTTCATCTTGGCCAATGAGGACACAACCCTCATGTGTTGTAGCAATGAGTTGTATGCTTTCGTCTATATTTTGAACTTAAAAATTACAAACACGTTTTTGGTGTCATTTCCATGGACGAAGGTATGAGATTAGGTCAAACTTTTTCTATACTCCTTATTTCTTTCTTGTTTTAGTTGTACATATCATGCTTTTTGCTCTTTTATATTTTATTTGTGGTTGCTTAGTTTAGCTTTTTCTTTAAAAAAATCTTTAAACAATAGAAAATTAGGAAAGTTACTGAAAAAATATTGAAAATTGAAAAAATCAAACAAATTAGAAAATTGAAAAAAGGCCAAGTTTTTATTTCATTCTATTTGAGCATGGGCCACTTTTGAGTCATTTTCTAGAATGAATAAATCCATACTCAGTACGTTGATCAAGCGTTAGAAAAATGGGAAATATGTGAGGTTATTGTCCAAGGGATTCTTAGTCCATTTTGAGTAAGACATAACACTCCAGAGGGGGTGAGCAGGGTGGCTAATAGATTATAGTACTTTTTAAAAATAATTAAATCAAAACGGATAATAGCAAATAAAAACAAACGTAAGCAAGGTTGACACAAGCTAATCATAATATGTTCAAGTTGAAATAGGGAGATAGAGTCAAAGAGTAAAGGCTTAAAATAGAGAGAAAGACACAATGATGTGAGGTTCACCTAAATCAACCTTTAGCTACCATCTCGCCTAAGGTCCTTCCTTGACCTTAAAAGATAATCAAATTATTATCTCCAATGATAGTTCAACAAAAGTCCTCTGACACCTTGCCCACAATCAGAGTTTTTTTAAGGCACTTTAACAAGGCTGAACTTCTAGAGTTTACCAACTCTCAGAAGCCTGCTGACTAACAAGAGCTTCACCGATTCTTGTTGTCTACAGTGTATTCCAGAAGCACTCTGTAATAGCTTGTACATAGTTCAGCAATAACGCCCTTGCTCCTTGCTAACAGATATATTATTCTTAAGGCACTCTAATAAGCCCTAACTCTTAGAGTTCACACACTCTCAGCATAATATTAATTGCAATACAGAAGCAGTGTCTCTCGTCCATTTCTATTACACCAAAAATATAGAGAATTGAATAAGATGAATGCAAAGGTTACAAGCTAGATATATCATGTTTATTTTTCTATTAAGTGTTGCAATCCTTTGCCTTCAAATGGTTCTTCTATTTATAGACCTCCATTGTAGTGTTCAAATCATCAGATATAGCTAATATAACTGATATAGCTGTTATAGTAGCTTTTGATCTGAAGCCTTCATTTGAAGTTACAGAGATGATTATGACATTAATCTTAAGGAGTCTAACCATTTCCTCTTCTGGCAATCTTGTTGATTCTTGCTTAATCAAATTTTTCTCTAGCAGGAGTGGTTCACCACTTTTTCTTTCAAGAATGTACCCATTGATGTATAGCTATTGCACCTTAATATTTTGACTAAACCACTGTGTTCAAGTTGACTGGTGGTCTAACGGAAAAGTAACCTAGTAGCATTAAATACTTGTTGTTGATAGCAGATCATTTCTTTGGTAATTTTGCAATTCGACTTGCTTGGGAGCTAGTGATTGCTTTTCTTTATAGTCTTGATGTAAAACACTCTTTAAGATGATCTGGGGAGATTATGTGTGTAATCATCAAGGATCATGTCAAGATAAAGATTAAGCAATATTAAACTTTTTCATTGATGAAATTCTTTCAAGTTATGACTAATATTGCTTATGGAATATCAGAGGGCTCCTTTCATTAGAGGAATATTTGAATTGTCAATGTAATATATCTTCAATTATAAAGAAAATATCCTCGAAAATGAAAAATACACTCAGTAGTTTGCAAGGATTTTGTTTTGAAAAGATTGCTTAGAATTGTTCATTGTGAGGGAATGATTGTGATGACCTCTATCAGTTGCACGACTCTGCTACGTTTTCAATGACTATGATTTTTTCTTGGTTACTATGATTAAACTCTGACATATCCTTTTGCTTTCCATAAAAACTAAGCTCTGACTCATTGGACCCAACAATCTCCGTCTATTTGTTGAAAGGCGAGTAAGCTCATCGAGGATAAAAAAGGCGAGACACTAATGTTAAGTGGAGTGGAATACATAAACAAGATTCAAACTCTCAATGTCCTTGATGTTGCCTTTGAGTTGGGTAGTCAATCTCTAATGCTCCCTCTGAATTAATAACTCAGGGATACTTGGAAAAAAAAATCATAATGTAACAACACCAAGCAACAATACCAGCAACCATAGGAAGTATACCACTTCTCACCCTTTGACTTTACTTAAAAAAAGATGTAAGCAAGTAGAATGTGGGCACGAAAAGAGGAAAGGTTTATAACACACACAAAAAACAATAACTTGCATTAAAAAGGGGATGCTATTGCATAATGTTATGCCCTTGACCTAAAAGGCATACTAACCCATCATAGGGAAAATATTTATACATAAGTCATACAAAAATAGCCCTATAAGGGTGTTGACAGGCAAAGGGGCCCATGAAGACATCACTAAGTACAAGGACCTAAAAAAACATCGTTAAGAGGGGTTGTGGGATACTTGAGCTTGTGGTCTAAATGGAGTGAGTTAATGGAATGAAGGAGGTAATCTTTTAGAGAGAAAGATAAAGATCATTTATTGGAGGTTGAAGGCATATAGTAAAGGTTGACTTCATCGGAATTAAGAAAAGAATGCCAGTAGAGTCAGAATAGTCTAAGGAGGTTATGTGGACTTCTCACATGGTTTGTTCGCAGAATCCTTGGTAAGACTAGTAAGAGGCTCTGGTTTCTGGTCCTTGATCTCTTTTGCTCCCCTTTAATTATAGATCAACTATTTGGGCTTTAATTGCAAATCAATTATCTAGGCTTGAAGACCTAGACTGGTACCATTGCGCCTTGATACGTTTGACTTCATTCTACTTACCACTGTAATGAGTCTCCAGATTTCACTTTAGAGGAGTGCTATCAGATCGCATAACATCTCATTACTAGTGTGATCTCCTAGTTTGAAAATCTTGCTTACTAAGCCAGTTATTTTCCCTTTGTCAGCTAGATCATCAAGATAGATCCACTTATCCCCAGTCTTGTCGTATGGCAGGTTAATAACAGTGGTGTTAGTAACGATGTAGAAGGGTTCTCAAATAAGTTCTTCCTCTAATACATGAACAGTTATACTCTTCAAGATGAGAGTGAGGAGGCTGGCACAAGGAAGGGGAAAAATCCTTCTAAATTAATTAGTCGCTATGTGACAACTACCGGCCACCAAGGTTGAGAGAACCGGCCTGGTAATCGAATCGATCGGTAGAGCGGGTCAATGGTTCAACCAATCAGTCCGTTTGGGCTAGGGTTGGACCAGTTGACCTAGTTTACTATCAAACCGCGTTAGACCGGCACAACCCAGTAAACCTGGAAATTTTTTTTACATATACTTATGATTTTTTTTTCAAATTTCACTACAGCGTTCTATAAAACACTATCAAGTACGTATATCACAAGTTACAAATTACAATAACAATTTCACATTTCACAAGCCAAAGTGCAAACATGAACAATTTCACATTTAACAACCCAAAGTTCAAACATGAATCAACCAATTCGAGCAAAGTTAATTGAAATTTCAAGCTTAATCAAAATTAATAATTAATTAAGCAATAAAAGTTACCAATCAAGTGAAGCAACAACAATTAACACCTCATTAGCCTTGGTTCTGCCCACTTGCCAATGCCAACCACGATTCTGGCGTCTAGCCGTCTTCCAGTGCGTGCCTAGTCGTGGATTGGAAGCAACCTAACCACTCAGCCAGTTCACTCGAGCTTAAGAGTCAGGGAAAAAGAGTTTGAGAGTTTTCTGAGTTGAGAGATGAAAGATTGAGGGTGAGAAAGTAGAGAAAGAGAGCCTGAGAGTGACGAAAAGAAGGGGAGAGTGTTACCTTCTACTCGGCTAATCGGTCAGCGACAACGGACAGCTAGTGCCGAGCACGGCCGGCGACGTTGCAAGCCTGAGAGAAGCTGTCGACGGTTAAGGCTCCATGCCAGAGAGGGTGTCGAGGAGAGAGAGAGTGTCGGGCAAGCTTGAGTTCCTTTGGGCCGAAAAAAAATGCTTTTAAACAGCCTGGCAAAAGCCGGTCGAATCAAGGTTTGGCCGATTTGACCGAGTTAGCCAGTCCAACTGGGTTTGACCTGTTTTTTCTAGTTTGATTGCCAAAATGGTTTAGCGTGTTTTCCGACCCATTCTTTTAACTGGTTCCCGGTCCAATCAGTTGGACCGGCCGGTCTGGGCGGTTCTCTCAACCATGCCTGCTGCAAGCGCACGGATAGTTATAGTATAGATAAAATATATCGTTGCTCAAGGACTAAAGTAATCTATTGAGCCTAGTCTTGTCAGAATATGCTAAGCAAAACTCTATTTCAATTGATTTCGATTAACTACTGCAAATGAACTCTTCTACATCAATAAAAGAAAAACGTCTAGGAATTTTCGCAGTTATGGAAGAGAATTCGATCAAAATCAATAAACAAGTGCTATTCTCTAATTGGTTAATTCCGAGGAATTTTAATTTTTCCTAAAAACTTGATCTATTCTTTCGAAATCAATCAAATTTGCCTAAACTAAGCAAACATCATTCTTTCAAACCAATCTGACTTAATTCAAGTTCAAAGTCTTTAATTACTTATTATCCCTCCTAACATGTAAATCTCTCTTTCGAGATGAAGTTATGCGAACTCTATTCAAGCAGTCCAACAACGAAATGTCGTCTTTTGAATTTCACTTGATTATTTCAAGCGTGCAAATAAATTTTGGCCAAAAATCAACTCATAACATATCAAACACTTGATAGAATGAAATCAAACCAACCATGAAAATAAGCACAGTTGAATAAACTAAAACATGATCCAATACACTTTATAAAACTACTAAATTCTTAGACTAAGAAAAGTAGTTAGACATCATAAAAGATAAACAAACTAACCAAAAATCGGTGAAATTTGAACGGAAGGGGCTCGACTGAGATGGCCTTCACCAAGGGCTTCAGAACTGCCTCATGATCAAAACTCTCACACTCAAAACTCACACAAAAGCAAAAAGAAAACTAAGCAAAGAACAAAATTTGATAGAAAATAAACTTAACTAATCTTCACTAAGCTAACTCTAACTTGCTTTGCTTGCTATGGATTGCTCCCCTTCACTGCTAAACGTCACTATTTATAGCAAATTCAAGTTGATCTCAGCCACACAGCCGAGGATAAACGAAAAGGCAGCAATTATAGGCCTATCATGATCTGACCGTAGCCTGTGCTGGAACCGGTTTCTTTCTCTTTTCTTGCTCCACGGGTGTAGCAACTCACGGATGATCGTCGAGGAGGTCAAAACACAGTCATTAAAGGGCAAATGCTAGGTAAAAGACTAAAAATCCTGTAAAATACATAAAACAACTACACCTAAGCATAAATCGAGAATAGGAGACTAAACAACATCTTTAAGCACAAAATTCTTCTAAAAAAGAGGCAATATAGCCCTAAAAAGATGTATATATTAAGCACTTATCAAACTCCCCCATGCGTAAACTATTGCTTATCCCCAAGTAATGCAAAAGCTAAAAAGGTATACACAACCTCCTCAGGATAGACATAGGTAACATTCAAATATCAAAGCTGATCCAAAGGTAGCCCAATAATGTACAAAAATCATTAGCAAACAGAATAGGGAATGAAATTTCAAAAACCTTTTAATAGACCATAATGCAAAACTTGAAGCAATCTTCCCCCAAAAGCATCAAATACAATCATTCAACATATAAAACAAGAGAAACTAGTAAGGCCGGTAGAACCTCATTATAGTTATGTGGCACTCAGCACTCATGTGTTTGACAATGTATATATATGAAGGTTCTCTCAATTCTCATTCCTTGGACATAAATCTACCATAGGCTTGACAAGATTCTCAAATTTGTTACCACTAAAATGCAAATACACTAAACAATCATAAGGACTTTCATAGGAATGTAACAGGGCTTAGGGTAAAGGTAAGAGGGGAACAAATGTTTTTGGAAATGAGGAGCTAGAAGCCAAAGACTAAGAGGTTAAACAATTCCAATGCATCATACTACATCCGTTTCGAACCTTATCAAAATAAATCCCAAAATGAAAAGAGATAGAGTTGAAAATCACAAATATCTTACATTCCCACCAAGGCTAATCACTTTCTTCGAATTTTTTTATTCTTTTTTTGTTTTTTGTTCATTTCTCTTTTTTTTCTTCTCATTATTTTTTTTTTCTCTTTTTTTTGTTATTAAAAAAGGAATAGCCAAGGGAATTCCGTAACGAACTTTAAAATTGAACTCTTCTCTAAATTTTACACAATAAAACAAGGGATTTATCAAATGTTTACATCCCTACACCAAATAGCCAAAATTCACTAAAGAGAATAACAATCCACCTTGCTAACACCTGATCAACCTTGATGCAAAAGAATGTAATGCTCCTCTAACCTTGGCTTAAGGGTAAGACAAGTATTTGGTCATGGGCTAAAAATAGGAGGTTCAAATCAAGAAAAATGACTATACGCTCAAAGAGGCTAACAAGGGATACAATACATAACAAGGGTGGCTATTTGGTCATGGTGTTAAACAAACCAAAGCAAGAAAAATGCCTCAATCATATTGCCTAAATGCATATGCAAAATGTGATTTTGAATGAGAATCAAAGCAAGTTCTAGAGAATTGACGTCAAGGAAGACTCACACATGAAAGAAATATGAGACTAATAATGATAAACAGTCTCTAAAGGCTCAAAGTCGCATGGGACATCTACCAAAGACAAAGCTAGCTCACTAGCACACATATGCCAAATCTTGTAAAGACTCATGGGAAAAATTAATTCGCATCAAACATGTGGTCAAAACATGAAGCACAGTTCGAACGTTCATTCGCAAACTTTTATGCACAATCTGGGTGAATCAAAGGATCAAACTAAACAAAAGAAGGCTACCAAATCTATAGAGATCATCTTTGGAGGATTTTTTTTGCTTTTTCTTTTGTTTTATGTTTTTTTTTGTTTTTCGTATGTTCCTACAAACAATGCAAAATAAAATGCAAAAGAAACTAAGAAAAGAAGGAAACTAAAATGCAACGTAGAAGAAAACTAAATGCACTACTAAAACAAAACTAAAACAAAAGGTACAAAAACTACCACTAAAAATATATATAAAGCACAAACAAACACACCAAACAAAAACAGGCATCATATGCCAAATATAAGAACTAACTCCTCTATGCTTGAATCACACATTGCCCCCAATGTGGGCGCATCATAATAATGAGGGAAGGGGAATAGCAGAAATCAAATTCAGAGAGGAGGAGGTGGAGGTGGAGGATGGGGTCAGAAATTACCCGAAAACTTTGGTGACCCTTTCTTCTATGGTTGAACCGGATCAGTTAGCATATGAACATTGACATTTTCAATTTGTTGTCCCAACAAATATGGCTCCAATCGCTGTCCATTGACTGTGAAAGCTCTGGTAGACTCACTCCATATCTCCACTGTTAAAATTTGGTAATGGTAAATGGTCCCGACCATTGGGATTTCAGTTTACTTGGAAACAATCTCAACCTTGAGTTGAATAGGAGGACCATATCACCGTTTTCAAAACGCTTCGTCACAATATGTTTGTCGTGCTATTTCTTAGTTCGCTCTTTATAAATACGTGAATTTTCATAAGCCTCCAACCTTAGTTCGTCGAGCTCGTCTAGTTGCAGGAATCTTCATTCTCCAACCGCTTTAAGATCAAAATTAAGTGTCCTTATAGCCCAATAGTCCTTATGTTCCATTTTCACTAGCAAGTGACAAGATTTTGCAAACACTAACCTGTATGATGTGATGCCTAGAGTAGTCTTATAAGCGGTTCGGTACGTCCAAAGAGCATTATCACACTTCAAGGACCAATCTTTACGGGACCGATCCATCGTTTTCCCCAATATGCCTTTTAATTCTCTGTTCGAGAGTTCCACCTGTCCACTTGTTTAAGGATGATAAGGCGTAGTGACCTTATAAAATATCCCATATTGTTTCAAAAGTGACTTAAGAGGTTTGTTGAAAAAATGTGTGTCGTTTTCACTTAGAAGAGCTCTCGATGTGCCAAATCGTGTGAAAATATTTTTCTTCAAAAATTTAAAGGCAACTTTGGAATCATTTGTTGGGGATGCAATGGCTTCCACTCACTTAGAAACATAGTCAATCGCTACAAGGATGTAAAGGTTGTTATCGGAAGGAGGAAAAGGACCCATGAAGTCGATCCCCCATACATCAAACAACTCTACTTCGAGTATGCCACTTTGAGGCATTTCATACCTCTTGGAAATGTTCCCTGATTGTTGACACCTATCACAAGTCATGGCAGGTTTCCTTGTGTCCTTAAAGAGCATGGGCTAGTAGAAACCTGTTTGAAGTACTTTCGCAATGGTTTTATCTAGTCTAAAGTGGCCACCATAGGTTGAATCATGGTAGTGGTGTAAGACACTATAGACCTCATCTTTAGGCATCTTCTATAAAACCCATCTCTACATAGCTTGTAAAGGAAAGGTTCTTCCTCTACATAGTACTTTGCATCGGTAAAGAACTTCTTCCTTTGTTGGTAGGACAATCCCCGGAGGTAACACACTACATACTTTGATGTTCACCAGATCAACATACCATGGAGCAGCTTATTGGGATACAACTAGTAACTGCTCATCAAGGAAAGAATCATCAATGGGAAGCTCTTCACTAGAAATGGCCTTTGGGCCTAAACGAGTGAGATAGATAATCGTCAACCAAATTTGCCAATCCTGCCTTGTCTTTGATTTCTAAATCAAACTCTTGAAGGAGGATGACCCATCGAATGAGTCGAGGTTTGGAATCAGATTTTTTCATTAAATGTTTCAAAGCGGCGTGATCCGTGAAAACGATGACCTTGGAATTGATCAATTAGGATCAAAATTTTTCCAAGGCAAAGACAACTGCCATGAACTCCTTTTCGGTCGTGGCATAATTAACTTGCGCCTCATCAAGAGTATGACTTGAATAGTATATGGCATATGGTTTATTGTCCTTTCCCTGACCTAAAACAGCCCCTACGACGTAGTCACTTGCTTCGCACATTATTTCAAAAGACAGCTCCCAGTCTGGAGCTTGCATCACGGGGGCAATGATTAATGCCTTTTTTTAATCTGTGAAAAGCACTTAAGCATTCTTCGTTAAACTCAAAAGGTACATCCTTGACAAGCAATTTGGTGAGAGGTTTTGCAATCTTTGAAAAATCTTTTATGAACCGTCGATAAAAATAGACATGTCCAAGAAAACTTCTCACACCTTTTTCAGAGATTGGTGGGGGCAATTTTTCAATCACCTCCACCTTTGCTTTGTCAACTTAAATGCCTTTATTAGAAACAATATGATAAAGGACAACTCACCCTTGCTCTATAAAATGACATTTCTCCCAATGCAAGACCAAATTCACATCTTCACATCTTTGCACAACCTTAGATAAGTTGTGCAAGCAATGGTCATACATTGTACCATACACAGAAAACTCATCTGTAAAGACCTCCATTATGTCTTCAATAAAATCTGAAAAAATAGCCATCATGCAACATTGAAATGTGGCAGAGGCATTACATAACCTAAATGGCATTCGTCTATAAGCATAAGTGCCATATGGACATGTAAAAGTAGTCTTTTCTTGGTCATTTGGGTGGATAGGGATTTGAAAGAATCCCGAATATCCATCTAAGTAGAAAAAATATGTGTTCTTTACCAATCGTTCAAGCACTTGGCCAATGAAGGAAAGGGGAAAATGGTCTTTACGGGTGGCCTTATTCAATTTTTGATGATCGATACACATACACCATCCTGTAACAGTGCTAGTAGGGATTAGATCATTATTCTCATTTTTGACAACAGTCATCCCTCCTTTTTTCGGTACAACATGGATCGGCCTTACCCATGCACTATCTGAGATAGGGTAGATGATGTCAGCTTTAAGCAACTTCAAAATTTCTTTTTTTAACCACATCTTGCATGCTAGGGTTTAATCTTCTTTGGTGTTCAATTTATGGCTTATAATCCTCCTCCATTAAGATCCAATGCATTCAAAAGGAAGGATGAATCCCTTTTAAATCATCTAGGGTGTATCCCATGCCATTACAATGCTTCCTGAGCACTCTAAGCAAAGATTCAATTTGGGTAGCATTCAAATTTGTATTCACAATCACAAGATATGTAGATTTTGGTCTAAGACATTCATACCTTAGTGATGAAGGAAGAGGCTTTAACTCTAGGGAGCTTTTTCCCAATCATACGAGGGCTTGCTTTCATCTTGCAATAATTCCACCTTAGTAGAGGAAGCTGGAATTGGTGGGGAGGCTTATAGCAATTAAGTATACTCGGCTACTTCAGGGTTTTCATCCTCAGTAGTGCTATTATTCAACATCAAATGCTCAAGTGGATCATTAGAATTAATGTTAGATGTGGTTTCTCATATAAACTATCAACCACATCAATCTTATTACATTCATCAGAAATAGAAGGAACTTAGCAGCATTCAGTAAACTAAATTCCACATGAACATCATCCACATCAAAAGCTAGTGTACCATTTTTCACATCGTTGCAGCACCCCGCAGTGGCCAAGAATGGCCTTCCAAGAATGATTGTGGTCCGTGTATCCTCTTCCATTTTCAGAACCACAAAGTCTACTGCTACGTATAAATCCCCTACTTTTATTGGGACATTTGGAGGTATTTTACATAATGGTCTGCTAATTGCGAGGATATAGTAGTTGGTCTTAGCTCTCCTAATTCCAATTTTTCACACAAACAAAGGGGCATCAAGCTTACACTTGTCCCTAAATCGCACAAAGCATGGTTTATAGGCATGTTCCCTATCAGGCAGGGAATTGAAAAACTCTCGGGATCCTTTAATTTAGGTGGAAGCTTATTTTGAATTGCTGCACTGCACTTTTCAGTCAAAGCTACCGTCTCATGCTCTTCTAGCTTTCTTTTGTTAAGACAAAATTTCTTTTAAGAATTTAGCAAATGAAAGCATTTGGGTCAAGGCTTCGGTAAATGGTATGGCTATGTAGAGTTTCTTAAGGACGTCTAAAAGCTTTCCAAATTTCATATCAAGTTTTGCCTTAGCCATCCTTTAAGTAAATGGTAAAGGTGGTGTGTAGGGCTTTGGAGAAATGGTCGTAGGGTCCTTAGGAACCTAGTCAGGCTTACCCGCGACATCATCAATTATTTCCTTAGAAGGTGTAGATATTTCTTTCTTAACATTCTCGACATGCTCATTCCTATCTTGTAAACATTCATCACTAGTAATTTCCTTAAGTCCCTCTAGTTGTTTTCCTCATCGTAGAAGCATTGTATTGCATTGCTCCCTTGGGTTAAACTCAGGTTTGCTAGGTAGTCTATCTTAGGGTGAAGATGAAAAAGTAGCTTTTTGGGCAATTTGGGTCTCTAACATCCTATTATGAGCTGTATGCATATCAACCTTAGAGGCTAATTGCCTAATGTACTCATCCTGTTTCTGTTGTTCCATAAGCATGTTTTCCATCATTAGCTCTAAATTTGACTTTTGGGGCATCTGAGAAGGCAATGGGGGTCTTTGAAAACCAGGGGGTACTCTAGCATTCATAGAAGGCATATTCATAGTGTTCGGATTTGACCTATAAGAGATATTCAGATGATTCTTCCAACCCAGATTATAGGTATTAGAGTAAGGGGACTCAGGTTGAAATTTTGAACATTATTAACTTCATTAGGGTCATGGGAAAAATGACTCCCAGCTTGACAATGCAAAGATATATGTTTAATTGAGCCACAAATTTCACCAGGGGAAGGGACACTTAAGTTCACAGCATTAACATTCACTTGGTCCAGTTTTTTAGTTATGACAGCTACTTTAGCGTAAAGTAAAGTAATCGCATTGACTTCAAGCTTACCTCTAACCTGCCTGGGTTGGGCTCGTTGAGTGGACCATTAAAAGTTATTAAGCGTCATCTCCTCAACAAGGTTATAGGCTTCATCCTCGGTCTTGCTCATTAGAGTTCCTCCTGCCACCGCATCAATAGTGGACCTCACAGCTTGGGTCACACTGTTATAAAAGGACTGGATAATCATCCAACACTGAAGACCATGATGGGGGCACAAACGCAGTAGATCTTTAAATGCTCCCAAGCTTCATATAGCGTCTCATCCTCTTTTTGGAGAAAGTTGGTGATTTGATTTCTCAGGTTCACTGTCTTGCTCGGAGGGAAGAATTTGGTTAGGAAAGCTCTTATCAACTCGTCCCAAGAAGATATGCAACTAGATGGCAAAGAGTGCAACCAAGCCCTTGCCTTATCCCTCAATGAGAAAGGGAATAAGCGCAGGCAAGTTGCATCACTGGAGACTCCATTTAACTTTAGCGTATCACACACCTCGAAAAATACTAAGAGGTGTACATTCAGGTCTTCCAAAGGAGTTCCACCGAATTGAGATTACTGCACCATGGAAACAAGTGCTAGCTTGATCTCGAAGTTATTGGCATCCACAGCAGGTCGAGCTATACTTGAGGCGATCCCTTGGACTCTAGGTGTAACGAAATCTCGAAGGGTCCTTCTTTCTTCACCCTCCACGTTTGAGTTCCTTCTTGCCTCGCGCATTTGTTCTTTGATCCTTTGCTTTTTCTTCCTTAAGCGAAAAGTCCTCTCAATATCTAGATCAGGCTCATACAAAAACAGACTTCGCATAAATAAGGAAAAATTCCTGCAAGTACTTTCAACAACACTACTAGCGTAATTAGACAAGAAAAAGAAAAATAACAAGAAAACAAAACAATAAAATTCTTAGTTGCGTTCGTAAGACAATACTCAATAGTTAGCAATTTAGTCCCTAGCAACGGTGCCAAAACTTGACCACTACCTGCCGCAAGCACACGGGTAGTTGTAATGTAGATAAAAGATATCATTCCTTAGGGACTAAAGTAATCTATCGAGCCTAGTCTTCTAAGAATATGATAAGCAAAACTCTACTTTAAGTGGTTTCCATTAAATACTGCAAATGAACTCGTCTAAATCAATAAGAGAAAAATGTCTAGGAATTTTCGCAGTTATGGAAGAAAATTATATCAAAATGAATAAACATGTGCTATTCTCTAATTGGTTAATCCGAGGAATTGTAATCCTTTCTAAAAACTTGATCTATTCTTTCGAAATCAATCAAATTTGCCTAAACTAAGCAAACGTCGTTCTTTCAAACCAATTTGATTTAATTCAAGTTCAAAGTCTTTGATTACTTACTAGACCTCCTAACATATAAATCTCTCTTTCGAGACGAAGTTATGCTAAGTCTATTCAAGCAGTCTAACAACCAAATGTTGTCTTTCGAATGTTCACTCGATTGTTTCAAGTGTGCAAGTAAATTTTGGCCAAAAATAAACTCACAACTTATCAAAATACTTGATAGAACGAAATTAAACCAATCACGAAAACAAGCACAATTGAATAAACTAAAACATGGTCTAATACACTTCCAAAAACTACTAAATTCCTAGACTAAGAAAACTACTCAAACATGATAAAAAATAAACAAACTAATAAAAAATCGGCGAAATATGAGCGAAACGGGCTCGACTGAGATGGCCTTCATCAAGGGCTTCAAAACCTCCTCAAGATCAAAACTCTCACACTCAAAACTCAGACAAAAGCAAAAATAAAACTAAGCAAAGAACAAAATTTGAGAGAAAATAAACTAAACTAATCTTCACTAAGCTAACTCTTACTTGCTTTGCCTGCTAGGGATTGCTCTCCTTCACTGTTGAACGTTGCTATTTATAGGAAATTCAAGTTGATCTCAGGCACACAACTGAGGGAAAACAAAGAGGCAGCAGTTATAGGCCTACAAAGGTCCGTGGCATCCATCATGGTCCGATTGTGGCTTGTGCTAGAACTGGTTTCTTGCCCTTTTCTTGCTCCGGGCGCAGTAGCAACTCATGGATGATCATGGGGGAGGTTAAAACATAGCCATTAAAGGGAAAATGCTGGGTAAAAAGACTAAAAATCCTACGAAACACATAAAATAACTATACCCAAGCATAAATCGAGCATAGGAGAGTAAACAACATCACTAAGCACAAAATTCTCCTAAGAACGAGGTAATATAGCCCTAAAAAGATGTGCATATTAAGCACTTATAACTATGCTTTCCATTAAGACAGAATAATACCATAAAGATTGACTTCAAAAGACTCTAGGACTTGATGTAGAAGAATGAGGACATGATAATTGGATTTTTCTTAGAAAACTTATAGGGAAACAAGGTATAAATCATGATATACTCTATAATCATAGCGTTAGAGTGGAAGGCGCTTAGGGTAGACCCCTTTCCTTCTTTTAAATCTTGTAATGCATTTCTAGAAACTTTATGCGAACTTAGGACTCAAAGAGGGTGCAGAGGTTGCATCTTTTGTGGTGGTTGATCCTAACCTTTCCCTAAATTCAATTTTGATACCTTCTGTTAAAGTAGCATAATATGCATCTTCTTTAAGGAATTCTTTCTTAAGATTGACCTAAAACATCGTCTCACACTGAGGGTAGACTCCCTCTCCCAATTAAAAGAGTTTGATTTAGGGTAAAATCTAAATCTAGTATTTTTAAAGAACTCAAGGCCAATGTTTTCATAGACTATAGGGTATGAATTTCATAAAGGGTAATCTACTGTACGAGATTTTTAAGGTAAAAATATAAGCCGTAAGTGTACAGCTTTCACTGTAATAGTTGAGGGTCGCATCCTCATGGATGTGGATGAGATTATGGTCACCGAATATTAAATCAAAGTAATTGATCCACTTTTCCAAGTAAATCAAACTATGGCTATTTAAAATATCTACAAAAGCTTAATAACGATTAGTTCACATGATCACAATAAGCAATTAAGATGCATTTAAAGTCAACGAATAAACCTAACGTTTCCATACCACCACCTCCTACAAATCTAACATCAAATAATACCAAATCCGATCAAATAAGAGTCATTCCACAACCCTAATGAGAGCTACACAATTAAGACAAATAGAGGAATAAAACAAACAAGGACAAGTTGAGAAGACTGAACAAACAGAACAAGCAGGCAGGGTAAAAGAGAGGGGAAAACAGAAACCATGGTAGCTTAACTTCAAACTTCGCCTAAGCTTCCAACCCATTGATGGACCGTACACCATCAGAATACGGTTCACAATGAAGGCCCTAACAGAGTTTAAATCAGAGCAACCAACTTGAAATCAACCAATCCTAAAATGAAGTTTCATAGCCTAGATTCCATAATCTGGATATTTCCTCCAACCACTTGTGCACCAATCAAAACAGAAATTAAGAATAGAGTACACAGAACTAAACTAAAGCTTGAAACAAAATAAAGTCATAAAAGAGGGGGAACAAATCCAAAAAGAGAGAAAAAAACAGGGGAATCAATTCAATCCAACTCAAAGCATAAATTGAAACAAACAAATGAATCAATAGTCCCATATTAAGTGACGATTGAGGAGACTGAGTCGAGCTCCATTAATGGCAGAGAACAAAGCTTACCTAAGAATAACCCAGATTAAGAACCTCTAAAATTCAACTCAGATCCTGAAGATTTTGTATCAAATTACAACAATTCGATTATACTAAACCTTAAAATGAACTTAAAATAGTGAAAAATAGAAAGGGGAAACAAAAACAAAGTAGAGAAATTAAAATCACTAAAATTAAAAACTATAGCTAAAACTATGAAATGAAAACCCTAAGAATTAAACTTAGGTTCCCTACCTCACCACTACTTTGATTTATACTCCTTCTGGATTGTTTCATGGTTGTCCGATTATGGGTTGATGTGTAGGGTGGAGATGATGTTGTGCCGGATGTGAAAGGAGGGGATCCAGTGTTGCGTGGGCGCATGATAGTGGATGAGGATGGAGGTTATGGTAGAAGATGAGGAAATGGTAGAGATGCTGGTGTGTGTGTGTGTGTGTGTGTGTGTGAGAGTGAGAGAGAGAGAGAGAGATAGAGAGAGAAAGAGAGAGAGGAGATGGGAGGTGCATCGGGGGTCTGATGATGGGAGCCGAGAGAGGAGAGAGAGAAGAATTAAGGGGAGGGGAACCGGTGGCATGGGTCACGTGTTGGGCACTAAGCCAAGGAGTGGGCTACTGCTATTTTTGTTTTCTTGATTTATGTTCTCTTTTTTTTCACTCTTTTTGATACAGGACTTTTTATTGAAAATAGGGCAAAACAAGTGAGAGCAGCCCACAATCTTTGCTTAAGCATTTTTCATTATCTTTTTTATTTTTTTCTAATTTTTCCAACACCTACAAAACGATATAAAATCAAATAATAATTCTAATTTCATATTTATTTTGAGCATAAATTAAGCATGAAGGTATCGTAAAAAAATCATATTTTGGGTGCAAACAAATAACCTCACTCCAAGATTTCGCTCGTCCTCGAGTAAAACAAACTAAACTACCTAAAAAAATGAAAAATAAGAAAGAGGAAGTCCTAACTCACTTTCGTTGGAATCATGGTTGTATTTAACAAATGCAACAAGTCCTTTAAACCCATCAATTTTCCAAATGGACAAGTGAGATCATGTGAGAGTTTTCAAGTGAAATATCCACAAAATTTTTTCAAACACAAAGGAAAATTCTTTTGGTTTTTTGAAAACATGATCACATATACAAATAATGGGGAAATTATGTACACAATCCAGACAATTGTATCACTCTAGTGACCAAGTCACCGAATTATATAGAAATAGAATGTATAATCAAAAGATGATCTCGTCACAAGATGCATCCCGACTTCCATTTTCACCACACACAATATGCAATGATATGTACACCTCGGTTCATGTGCAAATGTGTCTTAATTCTTATGAATCAAGTTGCTTACATCAACACAGTCCTTGTTTCCTCGCCTAATTGCCTTCTTTGCTCTATGTTTTTCTCTTTTGTCCTTCTTTTTCAAGAATAAAACCCATTTAACTTACAAATATTCGGGCCTTTCCTAAGGGGTTTCATTCTAATGTGCAAAGCACTTATTTCATTGCCCAAACAGATGTGTAATTAAGTTAAATAACACATATTCAAGCCAATTAAAGATAAGAAATATAGATAGTGGCTTTGAATATTGGTGCTCGGATTTTTATTCACTTTTTTATACTTTTTTCCTTTTTTCTTCTTTTTTCCCCATTTTTCAAGAGCTTAAGAGGCAACTTCGACAAGAAAAACATTCACATGCCAACTTAATAGCAAGACCTAAAGAACTGATAGAAAAGTGCGCAAGGTAGGCACAAAATCACACATATAAGACGGGGTTATTATGAAAAACTAGATCTACTTCCTCAACTAGACATCTCATCATGCAAACTCTATTTACATATAACTTAATAACCTAGCAACATGGAATCTCAATCGCCTAAGAAAGAATGCAAATCCCAAAGAAAAAGAAAATCCTTTTTGAGTTTTTAAAATTTTCAAAAAATATGCACAAAACGACACTTCAACCCCACACCAAAACTCCACAATGTCCTCAATGTGGGAACTAAGACAACAAAAAGCAATCACATATGCTATACAAATGTAAAACCTACATGAAACCACAAGTGTATACAGACTAGGACACCACCAAAATAAAAAAACAAAACCAAAATCAAAACACCAAAATCAAGATAACAAAAGAAAGCAAAGCAAAAACAAACTATAAAACTAAAACAAAATGGTAACCACAAAAATAAAAACAAAACAAGACCTAGGAGCTACTAAATACAAAACAAAACACAAAAGAAAACAAAACAAAAGACAAAACCAACAAAACAAAAAAATAAAGCCCTAACACATATTTGCAAAAACATACCACCAATTAAAAAAAACACACAACTAAAACGTACTAAAAAAAACAAAAATTCTCAAAATAAACAAGGTGATACTCAATAAAAATCGAAGAAAACACCAATAATATAATCACAATCCTAGATATCCACAACTATTCAACAAAAAGGACTAACAAGTATTAACAAAACAAAATAGACCACCAATCGCAAAATGCATAACACAACCAAGGGTGATCATAGCCAACTCGACTCAACAAATCCCAAATTTCTCATCAAGATCGATCACGTACCCAATCACAATCCTAAATATCTACAACTATGTACAAAAAGAAAGAAAAGAAACGAAAAATGAGAATAGGAAAGGGGTGGAACAATCACACCAGGTTGGATACTGAATGTACCCAAAAGTAACACCTCAGTCAGATGACATCGAGGAGGTCCATGGAGCATCAACCACTCCATCTCAGCTCACAAGCTACTACTCGTATCAAAACCTACCAATGCTCGTAACAACATATCAAACATTCACGCACATTTCTCACGGAAATGAAAGTAAGAAATAAGAGGTGTGACCCAAATAAAGTGCATAAATGGAATGCAACTCAAGACTCTCTTGAGCTTATCAAAGCTCTCAGCCCAATCAAACAAGAGATGTGAATATCCAAAACCAAACACACAAGTCAATGGCTTAACAATGATGCGATTATATGAATGCATAAATCATTAAGAATCATCTGAATGACCTAAATGAAATCCAACATCTCTAAGAGGTGATGGGAGATGACAAAGGCAAGGCCAATCGAATGAGATATGAAAATCAAAGCTCATAGGGGGGCCTAAAGTTAACTCCTTCACCTCAAAGTGATCCTCAAGTCTCTCTATGTCACTATCATCAAGAGCCTAATCTAAACTAGGATTGCCAAGCATAATAGTCACAAACTCTACAAAGGTAGACATAGGAGCGTCTAAAGAAGGGGGAAGAATGGGGAGGGAAGAAGAAAGGGGTGAAATGGGAGGGGTGCGAGCTAAATCTTGGGTAGGCTTCATATGAATGGGATCACTAAACTCCACAACATAAGGCTCATCAAGAGAATGCTCTTTATAAAAGGTATCCTCTATCTCAACTAACATGAAACACTAATCATCTAAACTAGCATCAGTCTCAAATCCATCTCCCTCCTCAAGCTCTCCTAAGAGAGCCAAAGGAAGAGGCGAATCATGAACTATCAGACTACCCTTATGGGGGTCACTAACTATGTTAAACTCTAGGGAGGGTGCAACTGCTAAATGAGATGAGGGATCACTTGCTTCCTCGAGGTCATCACAATGTGTACCATCATAAAAATCATGGCCTTTCGATGCCTCACTCCTAGCATCAAAGTCCTCACAAGACCAAGCCTCAGGTGTAGAAAATTTGAAACCAATGTCAATCTTAAGTAAAATATGCAAGTAAAGCTCCCTATTTAAGGCAGCCAATGCTTCTAATCTATGTGGTTTACCAAGCAGTGGACAAGTGTCAACATCATGATCAAAGGAATCAGAATAATCACAGGAAACATGAACATATGGAGTATGAGTGTGCTCGTAAGGTATACCACCAAATTACTCTCATTTATAGATATAGCATGCATAACATAAGGGTCGGGAATGGGGTGACTAAAGGTCTCTTTGGCATTGTCATATTTTCAAGTTCCATAAGCCAAATATTCAAAGAAATCCCAAATTTAATCTAGACTCCTAGTAAACAAACATCTCAAACCCCTAGGATACATGGTCTCAACATGACCCTAATATTCATCGTTAAGACCCTCAAAGATTACTTGGCAAATTTTCCACTTTTCAAAATATCGATCAACACATTGACAACAAAATTCATTCAGTCTACTCATATATCGCCAAAATATTTCATGCTCAAATTGAGGGAAATAGAAAGTTGTCGTTTGTGTTTAAAATTTTTTCAAGTTCTTTTTCAATTTTTAGGGGTTTTCTCAATTTTTTCATTTTTTTCAGTTTTGTCCGTTTTTAATTTTTTGAATTTTTTTGGATTTTCGAGAAATTAACTAAGCTAAGTTACTATTAAAATTGAAATAAACAAAGCAAACAAAAAATATTCAACTAATAAGAAAGTAGCAAAGAAAATGAGAATGTGGCCTAATCTCATGCCCTTGGTCTCGACAATGGTACTAAAAACTTTTGCGAGATTTTTAAGGTAAAAATATAAGCCACAAGCATACAACTTTTGTTATAGTACTTGAGGGTCGAATTCTCAGGGACGTGGAAGATATTAAGGTCACTAAATATTAAATCAAAGTAACTAATCTACTTTTGCGAAGTTAATCAAACTATAGCTATTTAAAACACCTACAAAAGCTTTGTAACAATTAGTTCACATGATCAAAATAAGCAATTAAGATGCATTTAAAGTCAATGAATAAGCCTAAAGTTTCCCTACTAACACTACTCATAAATCTAACATCAAATAATACCAAATCCAGTCAAATAAGAGTCATTCCACAACCCAGATGAGAGCTACACAATTATAACAAATATAGGAATAAAATGAATGGAGATAAGTAGAGAAGATAGAACAAACGGAACAAATAGGAAGGCCAGAGGAGAGGGGAAAATAGAAACCATGGCATCCAACTTCAAACTTAACCCAAGCTTTGAACCCAGTGATGTATCGTACACCAACAGATTTCGATTCACAATGAAGGCCCTAAAATAGCAGAAATCAAAGCAACCAACATGAAATCAACTTATCCCAAAATAAAGCTTCATAGCGTTGATTCCATAATCAGGATATTTCCTTCAATCACTTGTGAACCAATCAAAACAGAAATTGAGAATACAGTATGCAAAACTAAACTAAAGCTTGAAATGAAACAGAGTAATAGGGGAGGGGGAATAGAACAAAAAATAGAGCAACAAAACAGGGGAATCAATTCAATCCAAATCAAACAATAGCAACAACACCACCACCACCTCCCAGTATGGGTCCCGCTTTTATAGGGATTGGGGAGATATGGATGTGGGCAACCTTACCACCTCCGACATCCCTGCCCGTAGACAGGCTGATTCCAAGAGACCCACAAAAAAAAGATTTTATGAAAACATTTTATAGAAAATGGATTTTATGAAACATTTTATAGAAAAAGGACTTTGTGAAAACATTTTATGGAAAAAAACTAAGAATAAGCCACAGAGGATGAACTAAGAAATACTTATAAAGCAAGTGATAGTAGCCATGTAATCATAAGAGCAACATAGCAGAGCAAAGTACTATGCCTTAACAAACAGAGGTAGGCAAACCAATATCTCTTCCCAGAGGTGTGTACAAAAAACAAAACAAAAAAAAACCCACAACTAAACCTACACTACTGCAACTAAATGACACCTATGAGGCCATCTCTTAGTGGTCTAAGACCTTAATCCTACTCCGCCATACTCTCCTATCTTGAGCCATATCCTCCGTCAACCCTACAACTTTCAAGTCCTTTCTAATCTCCTCGTCCAAGTTCTTCTTTGGTCTTCCCCTACCTCTTATACTTTCAAGGATGTTAATCCTCTCACATCTCCTTATTGGAGCATCGACATTCCTTTTCTTCACATGACCAAACCATCTAAGTCTAGTTTGTCTCATGTTATCCTTGAAGGGAGTCACTTTAACTATGTCTTTAATTACTACATTCCTAATTCTATCCATTCTCATATAACCACATATCCATCTAATCATTCCCATCTCTGCTACCATCAATCTTTGAACCTGTGTCTTTTTTATAGGCAAACATTCTAATCCATATAACACAATAGGTCTAACTACCATATGATAAAATTTGCCTTTTAATCCTACAGGCATCCTCTTATCACACAACACACCTGCAACATACTTCCATTTTTACCAATCCACTTTTATGCGGTGCTTAATGTCCTCGTGAATATCCCATTTCTATTGAATGATCGAGCTTAGATATTTAAACTTTTTAACCTTTGGTATTGTTATCTCACCAATGGTGACTTCTTCTCCTTGATCTTCCCTTCCAATGAAAAAAGAATGTAGGTATTCGTTTTTTTAATCTACTTACTTTAAAACCTCTAGACTCCAGTATATGTATCCAATGCTTCAACTTATCATTAACTCTATTTCTGGTCTCATCAATAAGAACAATTTCATCTACAAATAACATACACCATGGTAACTCACCTTGAATCCCTTTTGTAAGTTCATCTATAACCAAAGTGAAAAGAAAGGGGCTTAAAGTGGAATCCTGATATAGGCCCATACCAACATCGAACTCATGGGTAACCCCTCCTGGCTTCCTAACACTCATCCTACCTGCCTTATAGAAATTCTTAATAACTCTAATATATATAGGTGACTCTCCTTTCCTTCCCAAGCATCTCCATAGCAGATCATGCAGAACTCCATAAGATGCTTTGCCCAACTCCATGAACACCATGTGAAGATCTACCTTTCTATCTCTATACAATCCCATGAGCCTTCTAAGAAGGTAAATAGCCTCTATGGTCAACCTACCAAGCACAAAACCAAATTGGTTCTCTGAAATCAAAATATCATTCCCTAACCTTCTCTCAATCACTCTCTCCTATAACTTCATTATGTGACTGAGCAGCTTTATACCCCTATACTTATTAGAATCCAAATCAAAGAATAAATTAAAATAAGAAAACGAATCAACTATCCCAGGTTAAGTGATGATTGAGGGGATTGAGCCGAGCTCTATTAATGACAAAGAACAGAGCTCAGCCAAGAATAACCGAGATTAAGAACCTCTAAAATTCAACTCAATTCCTAAAATTTTGTATCAAATTATAGCAATTCGATGATATTAACCCTCAAAATGAACTTAAAATAACAAAAACTAGAAATCAAAAACAAAACATAGCAGAGAAATCAAAACCCTAAATCACTAAAATTGAAAACTATAGCTACAACAACAACAACAACAACAACAAACTCCCAGTGTGGGTTCCGCTTTCGCGAGGTTTAGCGAGATCCAATATAACAGTTTTGTGAAAAAGGTTTAACGAGAAAACGATTGCAAAACCATTTACCAAGGAAGAGAAAAGGTTCCGGAGAGCAAATAAAGAGGGAGCGGAGACATACCTTGACAACCAGGGGCGCTTGATGCCGTCACATCCCAGAAACGCACGACCTGCAGACAAGCATGCCAAAACCTACCTGCCCCACACCACCGAAGTTGCTGCCACCTACGGAGCCGGTCCCCTGCAATCAGAGACCTTAATCCTATCCCACCACATCCTACCTCACCACTACTTTGATTTGTACTTCTTCTAGATTGTTTCATGGCTGTCCGATTATGGGTTAATGAGGACGGTGGAGATGATGTCGTGCTGGCCATGGAAGGGGGTGATTCGGTGTTGGGTGGGCGCATGATGGTGAATGAGGATGGAGGTTATGGTGGTAGATGAGAAAATGGAGGAGATGTCGGTTCGCGAGAGAGAGAGAGAGCAGTGGGGGGATGGTGGCATGGGTCACGTGTTAGGCACAGGTCTGGGGGGTTGGTGGTATTTTTGTTTTCTTAATTTTTTTGCTCTTTTTTTCACTCTTTTTAATGCTGGGCTTTTCACTGAAAATGGGCTATATCAAGTGAGAGCAGCCCACACCCTTTGCTTCAACATTTTTCATCATCTTTTTCATTTTTTCTGATTTTTCTAACCCCTACAAAATGAAATAAAATTAAATAAAAATTCTAATTTCATATTTATGTTGAACATAAGTTAAGTATAAGGTTATCTTTGAAAGACCATATTGTAGGTGGAAACATCTACCTACTCTAAGCTTTTTGAACCAGAAGGATGGATATTGTGCAGGGATGCAGGCATAGTTTTCCTCATCTCCTTCTTCCTCATTTCTAATATGAATTCCACATGGAGTTGGAGATTTACAATTAGTTCGATCACTAGTTATGGGGGGATATTCTTGGCAACCTCTGGCTCACCTTATTCTCTTTGAGACTAGAGTAGAGGTTTCTCCTAGTGCTAGTTGGTTAGAGGCACGTTATTTCTTCTTTCTTGTGGCTAAATGAAGGGGGAGGGGGGAAAGAGGCGTAGAGAGATGGACAAGTACATCCAATGGGAGAACAGGCATTAAATACCAATGGTTACAAGTGGTAAATGAACTGTACTTCAAAAAGCAAATCATTTCAAATTAGATTTAGTTTTTGAAAGTTTGAAATCCATTTGAGGAGAAATTTAAGACTTTCACCTATAACTAACTGCCAATGATTAAGTAATTGTTGTAAAGGTTGAAGTACCCTAAAACTCACTGTGCTCAACCATGCATGGCAATCTTTGTCACTCACTAGGATAAGTGTAACAGTTACGTCAATGTCCCTCACCATTTTATTGATTATTTTTTTTGCATTATACTTTTATAAACATTTGTTAAATTGTAATGGTGGATAAGAAGGTTATCTTCCTCTCGATCTATGTTGTTAGACCTATCTTTCCCAATTCTCATCGAATAAAGCTGAATTGTCCTTCACTTACTGGTTAGGGAATGTATCATCTTTTTCTTCAATTGAGACAAATTCTATGGATGCATCATCTTTTTCAACATGGTATGTGATAAAATGATGCCTTACCTCAATATGTCTTATCCTTGAGTGTTGTATGGGGTTCTTGTTTACGTTGATGGCACTCATGTTGCCACATCTCAGTGGTAGAGCTCTGTAGTTGATGCCAAGGTGTCTAAGACGCTATAACATCCAGAGTAATTGAGCATAGCAGGCTCCAACTATTATTGTTCAACCATAAATTATTGTCTTTTATAACCTTTTATAATCCATTATTTGCTCACAATAAATCATTAAATTAGAATTTTAATAATATGTTTGTTCATTTTGTAGGGATTGGAAAATTTTGAAAAATGAAAGAAGCAATCCAAAGTTTGGACTAAGAGAAGATGGGGGAAAAAAAAAGAAAATAGAACGAGTAGAAGCCCATGGCCAGTGCACGGTCGAAGCCCAAACTAAGGCCTAGGCCCGATTTTCCCTTCCTTCTCCCTTTCTTTCTCTTCTCTCCTCTCTTTCGCGGCCCAGTCTGTGAGGCCCATTTCCTTTTCTTTCTTTTCTTTCTTCTTTCTTTCTTTTCTCTCTGGGGTAGCCTATTCTCTACGTGGACTGGCCTTCCCTCGTCTTTTCTTCTTTTTCCATTTTGGTTCAAGAAGCCCGAAAACAAGGTAATCGAGGAGCAGAACAGGGCCTGCTTTGCCTTCCTTCCTAGCTGCTACTCCCTCTCTTTCTTTACCATTTAATCCATCATCATCATCACCATCATAAATGCAACGGTTACAATATGAAGAAAGGGGGGCTATAGCAGCTAGACGTTGTGTTTTATGGGGGCTGAAAAATACAGAGCAGGGGGAAAGATTAGGGTGCTCAGTTCTGAATTGTGTTCATTTTTAGTTTCAGATCTAATTCTAGTCCCTAAATTAATGTAATTGAATTTTCAACGTTCAATTTTAAGGGAACATTTCACCTTTGCTTTGGAATTTCAAGTCATTTGATTGAGAAAACTTAGCACTTGCCTCTCTGTTCATGAATTTTTGATGCTCTATTTGGCTTGAATCTAAAAGCCCGGGTTGTTTGTTTTATCCCGGTTCGTACCCAGACCTGGAGTTGTGGTTTTGCAACTGCACGGTCTCACCTTCCATGTGTTCGTACTGTTCTATTTCAATGGCAAGCCAGAGTGTTGGTAAATAAAGCTAGGTGTTGGTGAGTTAAGATTATTGGCACTTTGGTTCAAAATTCTTATTTTGGTGAGCCCTTTTTTTTTTTTCAAGTTAGATCACTCCTTACAGTTCGTGAATTTTTCTTCTTTTCTTTTAGTTACTTAGTCTAGTGAAGTGTTTTGGTAGAATAATTTGAACTTGGTTTTGTAAACATAAACATCTAATTTTAATTTAATTTAGAATTCTGATAACCTAATTTCGCAATCTGTCTCCATGGATCGACATCTCGCGTATTACAACGATAAGCTGTGCACTTGTGGTTAAGTTAATCTTTAGAAAAATCACAAGTTTTTGGCACCGTTGCTGAGGATGGATTTGTGAAATTTGGTTGCATCAAGTCGTAGTTTAGTTATTAGAGTCATTTGAGTCGTTTGAGTCATTTTAGTTGTATAGTTATGATTTTTAGTTTTAATTCAGTCATTAATTTGTTTTATTAATTTAATTTAGTTTTGAAATTAAGTTAGTATTTTGATTTTGATTTTTGATTTTGTTGAGATTAGTTTCACTTTAATTTTTAAAGATTATTTGTTGATAAAAAAAATAGTACAAATCAATTTGGTTCGTGTGCAGCAAAAAGAAACAAGGCATAACTGAATTGGAAGTAATATAGTGCAGATTTTTCTATGGTTTCAGATTCTATTTAAATTTTCTGGAGCATTGCTAGTGTGATTTTTGTTGTGCCGATATTTTTTCTAGATTCATCATAATTTTTAGAGTTTGTGTGAATTTTTCTGGAACTTTTGGGACTAAATGGATTGTTCTGTGGTTTTTGGAATTAATTTTCTGTTTAGATTTTTCTGCACTGTTTGTGCACATAAAAAATTTGGAACAAAAATATATGTGGTCCTTTGTGATTGTATGGAGTTTTCTATATATTTAGTTATGATTTTAGGAGTTTTATTTTCTATTTTAATTTTACTTTTGGTATTGGGTTGTTTAGGTTAGTTTATTCTCTAATTTTCTTTTAGTTTCTTTGTCTTGTTGTTCTATTTTAGTTTTGATAATTTTCTATTTATAGATTGTTTTTTAGGTTTGATTCACTTGTTTTGTTTTGTGGCTTAAAATAAAAGAGAAAAATAATAAAAAAAAATATAGACAAAGAAAAGACAAAAATAGAACCTTTGGTGAGGGTGTAGGATTTATATGACTGGTTGGGTTATAAACCCTAAAATCATCACCTTGTTAGGAGTGAACTCGACCGTGACTTAGAACCTGAACCTAAACCCAAGCTTGAATTGGAATAAATGGCACAAGAAAGATCCTTGAGCGATATTTTTTATCCTTCTATGACCGCTTTCCCATCTTGTTTCACTATACCTGACCTTGGACCCAATGTGAGTTTTGAATTAAAACCTCACTACACTCAAATGTTCCCTAAATTTACAGGTTTAGAGGATGCTTATTTATTGTTGAGGGAATTCGAAGAAGTTTGTTCTATGATGCATCTTCCTAATATCCCCATTGATGTTGTGCGAATGAAATTGATTTCTTTTGCTTTGAAAGATTCTAGTAAACGTTGGATATATGGCTTGGCTGCTAATTCTATAGCTTCTTGGAATGATTTTGTGAGACTATTCTTAAGAAAATATTTCCCTAATGCCAAGACTGTTAAGCTAAGGAATGAAATCAATCAATTTATGCAACTAGACAGGGAGTCATTTTGGAAATATTTCAATAGGTTCAAAAATTTGTTGGCCAAGTGTCCCCATCATGGTTTAGACCAAGCACGTTTGTGTCAGATTGTATATGAAGGACTCGACCAACACACTAGAACTATGGTAGAGTCCATGTGTCAGGGTGGCTTTCTTTCTAAGAGCGCCACAGTTGCTTGGGAATTCCTAGAGGACTTAGCTGAGAAAACCATGCAGTGGGAAATCACTAGTGATGACAACTTGATTTCTAGATTTGCAAGGGGTGGGTTGCATTTTGTCTTTCATGTAAGTCACTTAGAGTCTAAGATTGTTGTTTTAGAAAACATGTTGAAGGGATTGTCTCCCCAGATGACCCAGTTATCCCAGACTTCTACATTGTCTTGTTCTCACTACCAGGCCTTAGATCATTCTTTGAATGCTTATCCTTATTTTGCTCACCAATTGGTAACTGGACACGAGTAAGCAAATATGGCTTTTCAGAGACCTAAGAGCAGCCCTTTCTCCCCTCATTGCAAAAGAGGGTGGAGAAATCACCTTAACGTTTCTTGGAGTAGTTGACCAAATGTTGTGGTTCCTAACTCCCAACTTAGAGTGTTTCTTGGAAACAACTCTCAGCCCATCTCTCACCCCTTAAACTCTTTTCAAAGACCGACTTTTCTTGGTGTGCCTAATGCACCTAGACCTCCACCTCCTGTAGCTCAAGTTCAACCTCTTTCTGGTTATACCGACTTTGATAAAGTGGAGAGGAGAATTAATAACAATGTGGAGAGAACGATTACTGCTAACATGGAAAGAATGATATGAATGATTATTGAACAATTTTCTCCGTTAGCATCATCTTCTAAGGAGCCAGGTACTTTTCTGAGTCAACCTGAGGTGAATCCTAAGGGTCACGCCTCCTCTTCTTCTTGCAACCCTAGTGAGCCGATAACGAAAGTGAATGTAGTTATATCTCCTAGTTCTGGTTGAGAGATTGATAACCAAGTGACAAATCCTAATGAACACTACATGTATACTCACCAATTCTTTCAAAATTCTTCTTCTACTTCTTCTTCTTCTTCTTCACCTCTAGAAACTTGTTCATTCAGTGAGCTAGGGGATGCTACTGATGGTGTCCCCAATGATTCTGATACTCACCTTCCTCCTAAGTCACCGTATAGGAAAGATGAGCTTAAAGAGAAATAATCCTTTGATTCAGTTTACCTTTCTCCTTCTAAGAGTACTCATTCTCCTCCTTCTGGGAAACTTCATATGTCTTTACCTCCTTTTCCCCATAAGCTTAAGAAGAAAGACCAAGTTCATGTTGAGAAGATGAGAGAGACCTTCTCTCAAGTCAAAATCAACAATCCTTTGCTCGATGCTATTTAGCATATGACTCCATATGCTAAGTTCCTAAAGGATCTGTGTACGACCAAGAGAGATACTAATTTTCCTACAAAGCCTTTCTTAGCCTCTAGTGCTAGTTCTATCCTTCCTCACCAAATCCTAATAAAGTATAACGATCCCGGTTACGCTACAATCTTTATAGTCATAGTGGACCAGCTTGTTCATAGACCTTTGCTTGAATTAGGGGCCAGTGTCAACTTGATACCCTTCACTAAGTATAAGAAGCTAGGGTTATGTGAGCTGAAACCTACCAAAATAGTTATTCAATTAGCTGATAGATCGACCAGGAAGGGTATAGTTAAGGATGTGTTGATCAGAGTGAGTGAATTAATTTACCTTGTGGACTTCATTGTGATTGAGACTGAGATGGTGTCTAATGTAGCTAGTCAAGTTCCAGTGATTCTAGGGTGCCTTTTCTTGGCCATTGCCAATGGCTTCATTAATTGCAGGAATGGCATGATGAAACTGTCTTTTGGTAACATGACCTTAGAGCTGAACACCTTTCACATGTAAAGACAGCCTTTTGGTTTTGATGATATGGAATTCTCTACTCTTCACAGGATAGAGGATTCTATACTTGATAATGCTTTTGATGATGAATTTGCTGCTGAGTATGAGTCATTTTTTGTGGATGATAAGCCTAAATACGATGTATTTAAGTTTGAGGACTTGTGCTCTATTGATGATTGTTTACTCACTGCTGTTTCTGAATCTACTTCTGAATTTGTTTCTCCCCTGCTCTTGAATTGAAACCTCTTCCTGATTCTCTTCAGTATGCATTCCTAGGACCCGATGAATCCTTACCTGTCATTATTGCTTCTGGTCTAGACTGGGACTAAGAGGACAAACTAATTGCCTTACTTAGAGAAAATAAGGAAGCTCTAGGTTAGACTTTAGGGGATATCAAGGGTATTAGTCCTTCTATTATGCAACATAGAATTCAATTAGAGGATAATGCTAAGCCCTACCATGACCATCAAAGGCGTTTGAACCCGTCTCTCCAGGAAGTTGTGAGGAAGGAAGTACTGAAATGGTTAGACCATGGGATTATCTATCCCATTTTTGATAGTGAGTGGGTTAGCCTCATTCAAGTTGTTTCTAAGAAGACCGGTATTACCATGATTAGGAATGATAAGAACGAGTTAGTCCCTACTCACGTTCATTCTGGGTGACGTGTGCCGTATAGATTATAGAAAATTGAATGCTACCACTAGGAAAGACCATTTTTCCCTTCCTTTTTTAGACCGAATGTTAGAAAGGTTGGCTGGAATTCCTTCTATTGCTTTTTAGATGGATACTCTGGCTGTACTCAGATCTCTATTGCTCCTGAGGATCAGGAGAAGACTACTTTCACCTGTCCATTTGGGACTTATGCCGTTAGATGAATGGAATGTGCAATGCCCCATTACCTTTCAAATATGCATGATTTTCATTTTCTCAAATTTAGTTGCGCAGTACATGGAAATTTTCATGGATGACTTTTCTGTGTTTGGGTCTTCTTTTGATGATCATTTATCTAATTTGAGAAAAGTTTTGGAAAGGTGTAGGGAGAAAAACTTGACTTTAAACTAGGAGAAATGTCACTTCATGGTTAAAAAAGGGATAGTCTTAGGCCACATTATTTCTAGAGAAGGAATTAAGGTAGATAAGGCTAAGACTAACCTAATTGTTAACCTTTCCCCTCCCACTTGTGTAAAAGACATGAGGTCTTTCCTTGGACATGCAGGCTTTTATCGTTGCTTCATTAAGGACTTTAGTAAGATAGTGAAACCCTTGTCCAACCTGCTAGCTAAGGATGTGCCATTTCACTTCTCCGAGGAGTGTCTTGAGGCATTTTCTGAGCTTAAGGAAGCCTTAACCTCTACTCCTGTCCTTTATCCTCCCATCTAGGGAGAACCATTTAAGTTAATGTGTGACGCGTCTGATTATGCTATTAGGATTGCTTTAGGACAGTGTGTGGATAAGAAGCCCACGTGATTTACTATGGTAGTCACACTCTGAATGATGCCTAACTGAACTATACTATTACAGATAAGCAATTTTTTGCTATGAACTTTGGTTTTGAGAAGTTTAGACCTTATTTGATTAGATCTCATGTGATTATTTATACTGAGCACTCCGCTCTTAAGCACCTTCTTTCTAAGAAGGATGCCAAGCCTAGACTTGTTAGATGGATATTGCTTTTTGCAAGAATTTGATTATGAAATCAGGGATAAGAAAGGTTCTAAGAACCTTGTAGCTGACCATCTATCTAGGATTGCTTATGATAGAGATAGTGAGTCCGATTTTTCTGAGTGCCTCCCCGATGAGCAATTGTATGTTGTCCACCATGATCTTTGGTATACTGATATTGTGAACTACATAGTTGCTGGTAGGATCCTTGAGGTTTTGACCAAGAATGATAGAGATAGGTTCTTCCACCTCATTAAGTTCTTTGTTTGGGATGATCCTTATTTGTTTAAGTACTGCTCTGACCAAGTCTTCAGGAGTTGTATTCCCGATAATGAGGTAAGGAGTGTCCTATCTTTTTGCCGTGACCAGGCATGTGGGGGGCCATTTTAGTGGTAGGAAGACTGCAACCAAAGCTCTTCAATGTGATTTCTACTGGCGTACTCTGTTTAGGGATGCTTTTTAGTATTATAAGAGTTGCTCTAGGCACCAACAGTTGGGTAGAGTAAGCAAGAGAGATGTAATGCCACTTGACCCCGTTATTGTGGTGGAGATTTTTAATGTATAAGGCATTGATTTTATGGGACCATTTGCATCTTGTTTTGGGAATGAATACATTTTGTTACTCATGGACTATGTTTCTAAGTGGGTTGAGGTCATCCCTTCTAGGCTCAATGACACTAAGGTGTTTGTGAAGTTCCTTAGAGAGAACATCTTTGCTAAATTTGGCATGCCCCATGCTATCATTAGTGATTAGGGTATCCACTTTAACAATTGGTCTTTTGATGCCTTACTGAAGAGGTACTCGATAGTCCATAGGCTTGCTACCCCCAATCATCCTCAGATCAGTGGCTAGGTTGAAGTGGCTAATTGGCAGATCAGACATGTTCTAGAAAACACAATGAGTAGAAACCGAAAGGATTGGGCTGACAAGCTTGTAGATGCTCTTTGGGCCTATAGGACGGCTTTCAAAACTCCCCAAGGTATGTCAGCTTATAGGGTTGTTTATGGTAAGCCTTGTTATCTTCCTACAGAGATATAGCATAGGGCTTGGTAGGCCATTAAGAAGCTTAATTATAACTTGACTTAGGCCAATGAGGAGAGACGATTGTAGTTGAGCGAGCTTGATAAGATTAGGGCTGAGGCTTATACGAGTGCTCGATCTTACAAAGAGAGGGCAAAGTTGTTTCATGATAAGCATATCATTAGGAAAGAGTTTGCCCTAGGAATGAAAGTATTCTTATATGATTCTAAGCTCCATCTATTTCTAGGGAAATTGAGGTCCCGATGGACGGGTCCCTATATTATTTCACTTGTTTTTCGCTATGGTTCAGTAGAAATCTAAGACCCTGAGAGTGTTGCCACCTTCGAAGTGAATGGCCAGTGTTTGAAGTAATTTCTGGAGTTGCCAAGCGAAGAAGATGTGGAGTGGCAGATACTCTGCGACCTGAGTCCTGATTGGTGATTGAGATGATAGCTCGGGTGTACTTAGCACCCGACCTCATTTGCTAACAATTTCTTCTCTTCTTCTCTCTTTTTCTCCTTTATCTTGTTCTTTTCTTTTGTATAGTTGGTTTCTTTTCTTTTTCTCTTTTGTGTATATATGTTGCACACTTGTTTTTCAGTCCTGTCTTTTTTGTTTTTAGGTCTTGTTTTTTTTTTTGTTTTCTTTTAGGTTTTATTTTGTGTTTAATATTTCTTTCCACTCCCAATGAAGGCATTGTGAGATTTAGGTGTGGAAGTGGCGAAACTATGTTTTTTTTTAAAAAAACTAAATTATTGCAAAAAAATTGAAAACATTGGAAAATTTTCAAAACTCAAGAAGATTTTTGTTTTGTTTTGGGGAATATATGTGCTATTTCCGATTGACTATGTTCTCTTGTACCTTAGTGTTAGGTTGTATATAGATGTGATGTGCCTTGATAGAACTTAGTCCTAAAGTATGATATTTGTATATGATCTGAACCCTCGACATTAATTCTAAACAAGCTTGACTTTGGTAGATTAAGCTATGAGATTTTGAGCCTTATAGACTAATTCATCAGTTTAGTCTCATATTTTTCATTCATGTGTGTCTCTTCTATGATTACATCTCTAGAACTTGCTTTGCTTTTCTTTGAAATCATAGTTACCATGTGCATTATGATAATATGATAAAGGAATTCTTTGTTTTTGTAAGCGACATAGCCAAATTGCTACACTTGTTGAAAATGTTTTACCCTTTGTTAACCCCTTTTGAGCCTTGCCTTTTTTGTTGTGAACGCTTTTAATTTAGCCATGGCCTAAACACATTTCCTACCTAAGCCAAGGCTAGTGGGACAACACTTCATTATTTGGTGGGTGACTTTTGGGAATTTTATGAAGCTGGTCGTTGATTTTGGTATATGGGGATGTATCATGGTGATCATTTGGGAATTGAGTTGTATTATTCTTGCTCATGCCATTCATTCATTTTCTTCTTCAAAAAAAAAGAAAAAAAAAGCAAAAAAACAAAAAAAATGCAAAAAAAATGAAAAAAGTCCAAATGAAAAGGTTTCCATTGAAAAACAAAAGTGCAAAAAGTTGAAAAAATAAAAAAAATAAAAAAATTCAGGTGTTGTGAATAAGAGTGCTTGGCATGGATGTATCCTTTTATAATCATTTCTAATGGTCAATTTTAATTGGTGTGTGTTCTTATTTTCTTTTGGGAGAATATGCAATAGAGTTGTTGGAGGTGTTGGTTGCTCATTAGCTATGAATTTTAGCTCCTCATTTCCCTAAATCATTTTCCCCCTCTTACCCTTAACCTTAGCCCCATTACAGCCCTTGGAAAGTCCTCTTGATTATTGTTTTGCATTTTGCATTTTAGTGGTGGAGAATCGAGAACCCTAGCAAGCTTATCGTAGTTTGTATGATTGGAAGAGAATTGAGTGAACCTTATTAAATCTTAATCACATGAGTGGGAGTGTTCCACATTTCTCCTAAAGTAAGATTCTACTAGTCATGCTTGTGCATAATTTCTAAGTAGAGTAAAAGATTATATACCAATGTCATCAGTGGGAATAAGGGTTTCTTGATGTGTGCATTGTGTTTATATGCGATCTAGCCCTTTGGTTACTTGAGTAATATGGTTGATTAGGATGTGTATATATTTTTTCCTGGTGTTTTATTTATAAGATTTTGGAAAAAAAAAAACAAAAAAAGTTTTCAAGTTATTTTGAGATTTTGCGGGTATATTTTCTGTAAACACTCACGAGACCTTACTCATCCACTAGGGGTGACCTAGGGGTTTAAAGGGCTTATTGCACATGCTAAGCGCAACCGTGATTCCTACGAAAGTGAGTTGGCATTTTATTTTTTTCCAGGATTTTTAGTTTTGTTTTACTCGAGGACGAGCAAAACTTAGGTGTGGGGGTATTTGTTCAACCATAAATTATAGTCTTTGACACCCTTTTACACTCTACTATTTGCTCACAATAAATCATTAAATTAGAATTTTAATAATATGTTTGCTCATTTTATAGGGATTGCAAAATTTTGGAAAAATGAATAAAGCAATCCAAAGTTTGGACCAAGAGAAGATGGAACAAAAAAAAAAAAGAAAGAAAACAGAATGGGCAGAAGCCCATGGCCAGTGCACGACCGAAGCCCAAACTAAGGCCCAGGCCCGATTTTCCCTTCCTTCTCCCATTCTCTCTCTTCTCTCCTCTCTCCTCTCTTTCTCGGCCTAGTCTGTGAGGCTCGTTCCCTTTTCTTTCTTTTCTTTCTTCTTTCTTTCTTTTCTCTTTGGGCCAACCTGTTTCTTCTTAAAAGGCGTATGCACCATGCATGTGACGCAGCAGGCCCCCTTCCCCGCCTTTTCTTCTTCTTCCACTTCAGTTCAGGAAGCCCGAAAACAAGGTAACAGAGGAGCAGCACAGGGCCTTCTTCGCTTCTTTCCTAGCCGTTAGTCCCTCTCTTTCCTTAGCATTTGATCCATCATCATGACCATCATAAATGCAATGGTTACAAGATGAAGAAAGGGAGGCTAAAGTGGCAAGAGGCTACATTTTATGGGGGTCGAAAAATACAGAGTAGAGGGGGGACATATTAGGGTGCTTGGTTCTGAATTGTGTTCATTTTTAGTTTCATATCTAGTTCTAGTCCCTAAATTAGTGTAATTGAATTTCCAACTTTCAATTATGAGGGAAGATTTCACCTTTGCTTTGGACTTTCGAGTCATTTGTTTGAGAAAATTTAGCACTTGCCTATCTGTTCGTGAATTTCTGATGCTCTGTTAGGCTTGAATCTAAAAGCTTGGGTTGTTTGTTCTCTCCCGATTCGTACCCAGACCTGGAGTTGTGGTTTGGCAACTGTACGATATCTTGTTGATGGAGATGCTCTCACCTTCCATGTGTTCATACTGTTCTGTTTTAATGGCAAGCCAAAGTGTTGGTAAATAAAGCTAGGTGTTGGTGAGTTAAGATTACTGGCACTTTGGTTCAGAATTCTTATTTTGGGGAGCCTTTTTTTTGTAAGTTAGATTACTGCTTACAATTCATGAATTTTTCTTCTTTTCTTTTATTTACTTAGTCTAGTGAAGTGTTTGGTAGAATAATTTGACCTTGGTTTTGTAAAAATGAACATCTAGTTTTAATTTAATTTAGAATTCTAATAACCTAATTTCACAATCCGCCTCCATGGATCGACACCTCAAGTATTACAGTGATAAAATGTACACTTGCGGTTAACTTAATCCTTAGAAAAATCACAACAATTATATATTCTACTTCTGCAATAGATAGAGCAACTAAATTTTGTTTCTTAGAGCGCCATGAGACATGTGCCAATCCTAAAAGTTGACATGGTCCTGATGTGCTCTTTTTGTCCACCTTGTATCTTGCATTAGCAACATCAGAGTACCTAACTAATTTGAAGTTATCTCAAATTAGGTACTAATATCATAGAGGTAGATCCCTTATAAGTATATAAGAATTCTCTTCAGAACACGAAGGTGGAATTCAATTATGCTTTTGTACATATTCTCAAAGAATACTTTTCGACTATTATCTTTATCAAGCTTGTAGGTGGTTAACTTTGGTGTTTTGGCTGGCTTGTTATTTATCATATTAAACTTCCTGAGAAATTTCTTGATATATTTTGACTGGTTTATAAAGATCTCTTCCTCACATTGATTGATCTTTACTCAAAGGAAGAAGTTCAATTTTTCTACATGACACATCCTAAATTCTTTGCTCATAAGCTTTGAGAAGTCCTAACGCAACTTATATTCAATGGCTCCAAAAATAATACCGAGCTTTGGGCATTGCTTTAAACCATAGAGATCTTTGTGAAATTTATATACATGATAAGACTTCTCTGATTCTTAAAAGCTATGAGGTTGTTCAACTTATACTTCTTATAGTAGGTATCCGTTGAGAATGGTAGATTTCATATCCATTTGGTGCAATTTAATCTCCATAAGTGGTGCAAATGCAAGTAGAAGTCTAATGGCCTCTTGTCTGGCTATAGGGGCAAAGGTTTAATCTTAGCCTATTCATTCCTCTTTATTATAGCCCTTAGTAAAAGTCGACCTACTTTCTTAACACCTATTTTGCTCCTATGATAGGGCAGTTATTAGCTCTCGCAGTTAGAGTCCAAACTTTATTTCTTTCAAATTGATTGAGTTCCTCTTGCATGGCTATGAGCTAATCAAGCTCCTTAAAAGCCTCTAAGAGACACTTGGGTTCAATGATTTATACAAACAAAAGAAAAGCACATAAATTTTTGAGTGATGACTGAGTTCTTAACCTACTATGGATGGCAGATACTATGTTCTCAATTTCGTGCGCTGATTGATACTTGAACCCTTTATTTGGTTCTAATAGTTCTTTTGTTAGAGTTGTTACAGAGTTAAGGGACTCTATCTTTAAAATCCTACTCTTATGGATGGCTTTGACTTAAGTTCTTATAAGCTATAGGTTGCATTTCGTCCTCTTCTTTATCATCATTGTTCTTGCTTAACTGAAGTTCATGAAAAGATGATGAGCTGATATGCCTGTTGTTGTTTTCATCAAAGACATCATGAATTGGTTTTGTTTTTGAAAATAATTTTGGTGTTCTTATTCTAAACACTATAAGCTTTACTCTGGGATAAATAGCACAAAAATATACCTTCTTCACTTCTATCATCAAACTTGCCAAAAATACTGTTACCATTATTATGAATGTAGTATTTGCTCCTCAACACCTTGAAGTGACATATGTTTGGTGCCTTTCTCTTGAACTTGTCACAAGCAGTTTTCTTTATAATCGGCCTTATTAGGCATCTTTAGAAGATGTAGTTATTATGTTAATAGCCTCTACCCAAAAGTACTTTGAAAGATCTTGGTGATAAATCATGATTCTAGCCATGTCTGTTTACAAGTTCTATTTTTCTTTAAACTACTCCATTTTGTTAAGGAGTTCTTGGAACTGAGTAGTTATCAGGTGTACCATGTTTCTCACAATATTGAGGAAGCCTTCTTGGTCAAACTCATTTCCATGACCGTTGCTTATTGGTGTCACTAGTAAACCCTTTAACACTTGAAGTTGCTTGACTATCTAACAAATTCTGTGAAAGTTTTAGTTTTTTCCTTCAAATGCAAAATCCATGTGTATCTATAGTAATCATCATCAATAAAAAATACATACCTACTACCACTTGGACTTTGAAGTCTTATAGATCCATAGAAGTCCATGTGTGATAATTATAAGATTCTAGTGGTTAATACACACTTTACTGTTTTGAAGGATTCTATGACTTGTTTATTATTCATAGACACATCACGTACTCTATCCTTTGTTAATTTTGTTTAGAGAGTCCTCTAACTAGTTTATGTTTTGCGATTTCATCAATGATGTGCATATTTGCAAGACCTAGTCTCACATGTTAGAGCCAATATTCATCATAATTCAACTTAAGACAAGCAAGATTCTTTGATTTGATGTCATCTAGACATACAACAAAGGAATCACCTATTCTAGATCAAGTAAGTGTGACTAAACAAATTAAAATTCAGACCCTCTAAAAAAATGCACATTATTAAGTGAGATGGAATAATTTTTATCGACTTTGCCTTACCTAAGGAGTTTTCCTTTCCCTTTTCCTTCATCCTTTGTTTGGATTTCAACAAAGGTGATGTATTCGTAATCATGTGTATTGAGCATCCACTATCTAGATACCATATGTATTTCTCAATCTTCAAACATACGACAAAATTTATGTCAAACGTCTTTACATATGACTCATTCTTAGGTCCTTAGGTATAGAACAGATTTCCAATGTATGCCCTCCTCTAGTCCCCACGCTTGTTTTTATCCTCTTCTACTGTTAGAAGTGTTCTGATTGCGTTATATTCTATACTCGATGTGATCTTGAGAACTTCCGAGTCTAGGATGTTCCAATCTGTGATCTGAGTGCGAGTACCCTTGATATATTTATGGATGTTCAGAGTGGTCATGACTTCCCTTGAAGATGGCTCCTCTATTATTTTGTGTGTGATACCCGAGGCCCCTATTACTCCTTTTAAGGTTAAGATTTCTGAGGTTTCTTTTGACGTTCTTAAAGTATCCCCTTCGAAGTATTCCTTTTAAGGTTAACATCTACAGAGATAGCCAATGTCCTTTTGCTTTGTTCCGATAGACTCCCTTTGCTCCCTCTAAAGTGTTCTTGAGGCTCTGAACACACAAATTCTAAAAATCTCGGGTGTATCTTTATCATTCACACATGTAATTCCCCTTACAAATAGGTTTTTGTAAGCATTTTTTCCTTGAATGATCAAACTCGAATCCTTCTTTGTGGAAAGAGATATGTCATAAATCAAAACCTTTCCATGTTTTCTTACCCTATCATGAACTTTGAAGGAGTATTTAAAATTCTGTCAGTTTCTTTCTTTAAATGTTCCCCTTCATTCTTACGAATATAAACTTTTTAATGAAATGTTCACTGGGATCATATAGAGATCATTGTTTCTTTGAAGTAGCTTCTTGATATCTTTTTAGATGATCAATTTCTTTCTTGTTAGTTTTTCTTAAATTTTTTCATGGACTACCAGACCCTGAAGTTTTGGATTTCTAAGACATCTTTTTCATTGTTAAGAGATATAATTTTTTCATGAGAGGAGTTGAATTATGCTTGGTGAGAGAATTCACTATTCATCTGGTGAATAACAAGTTCAATAAGATCTTCTTTCGAAAGACGATGAAGTCAAAGTTATACCTATTTAGAGAGTGATAGCTCAAATTCTTGACAGGGATTGCTCCTCTTCTGCTCTTGTTGGTTTCATTAGTTCCCTCACTTTTATCAGAACTTATGTCAAAAGGTTAACTTTTCATGAGGTGTAGATTAGTTGTTTCTCCATTCTGATTATCATCATTACTATAGCCATTATCGCTGTATGGTGCTACCGTTGCCCCTTTTCCTTTGAACATCTTAGTTTCAGTTGACTTATTATAATTTGGATAATCCTTCATCATGCGCCCTGATCTTCAGCAACCAAAGCTTGCAATGTGGTATCATACTATGAGACAAAGGCTTGTTACCTTCCAGTGTGCATTAGCTTCCTTTTGTGAATTTCTTGTTGTCAAAATTTGGTTTCTTAAGAAGCCTCTTAACTACCTAGCAATCATAGTCATTGCTTGCTCTTCATCTTTATATATTTGATCTTAGTTGTTAGAGTCATGCTTGGAGGCCTTTAGGGTTGCTCCTATTCTCTATAAATCTTTTGATTCTTCTTAAAGATGGATCTTATGTGTGAGTAGCTTCCTAAGCAAATCATCAATTTATATTATATTGGGATTTTAGGCTTCTTTAATACCCATTACCTTTGGTCCCCACTTGGCTCCAGAAAGACATCTCAGTTTTTTCTAACCATTTCTTCATTTGAGTAGGCTTTTCTAAAAGATTTGAGAGCAATGCACCTTGTGTGCATACATTTCTTTGAGAGATTCATTTAGTAGGATCTAATTAACATATATGCTTATCATGATTTCTCTAACTTGACTTGTTCCTTCACATGTGGTGACTAGTGTGTCCCATATCTCCATAGCTGTCTCGCTGGTTAAGACTCTGTTGAACTATCTTGGATTGATTTTAGACATAAGGATGTTCATAGCCTAGTGATTCTTCATGTTTTTTGCTCTTTCTTTTTCTGTCAATTCATAATCTTCCTTTGGAAATGTCTCTTCACCTTTATATCTTTTGCTGACTTTCATGCGTACATAGTCTTGCTTTTTAAGAATACCTATAGAAGTTGCTTCCAACAAGGAAAGCTAGTTCCTTTTAAAAAAAGGAAGTCTAGTTAAAATAGAAACATCTATAAGCAAGGTTGAAATAAATTAATTAATATAGGTTCAAGTTAAAATCATATATAGGGAAATAGAGTCAAAAAGTAAGTAGTTAGAGTAGAAAGTCAAAAGTCAACCTTGGGCTACATCCCACCTAAAGTCCTTCCTTGACCTTAGGAGTCAATCAAATTGCTATCGCAATGGCAGTTTAGCAAGCATTTTCTTACACATTGCATACAACCACAGTTTTCTTATGGCACTCTAATAAGCCAAATTTCTAGCGTTCCCAACTCTTAGAAGCACACTGGCTAACGAGAGCCTTACCACTTCTTCTTGTCCATAAAGTTTTTCTTAGCCACCCCATGTAATAGCTTGTACACAGTTCAAAAATAACACCCTTGCTCCTTGCCAACTGACAAAGTTTTCTCGAGGCACTCTAACAAGCCGCAACTCTTAGATTTCACATGCACTCTAAGGAGGACAAAATCTCAATACAAAAGTAGTGTCCCTCACCCACTTCCATTGCATCAGGAATATAGAGAATTAAATGAGATGAATGTATTTAATGTGCTCATTCTTTTATTTAAGTATTGTAACCCTTTTCCTCAATTAGTCCTTCTATTTATACATCTCCTTCATAGTGCTTCAACCATTAGATGCAGATGATATAACCGTTATAGCAGTTGTCGATCTCATCATTTCATTTGAAGTTACAAAGATGATTTCAACAATTATTTTTAGAAGTCTAATCCTTTCCTTTTATTCCAAATCTTCTTGATTGCTGGTTAATTAACTTTTATTCTAGCGGGATTGGTTTGAAATTGCCTCTCTTAAGAAAGTAATTATCAAGGGGCCTGATGGCATTAAATGTTTGATGTTGATAGCTAGTCGTTTCTCTTGTAGTGTTTAAATTCATCTTATTTGGATATGGGCAATTGTTTTACTGCGTTGCCATGATGTTAAACACTTCCTTTATATGATCAACATATATTATATGAGTAATCATCGAGAAGCACATCAAGAAAAAGACTAAATTTAAGTAATCTTTTTCATTGTCTATCAAGTTGAGAATAATATTGCCTGCAAAATACCATAGGGGCCCCTTCATTAGAGGAATACTTCAATGATCAATCTAAGCAGTAACTATGGGAAATATGTCTCACGTTATGAAGGAAATATTCTCACAAACTAAAAATATACTCAGTAGTCTATAAGGATTTTATTTTAATGAGATTGCTTAGAATTGCTCGTTCCATGTGAACAACTATGTCGACCTCTATTAGATGCACAACTCTAACTATATTATCAGTTCTCTGATTAGTTCATATGGTCACTTGAACTAAACTTTGAATAGATCATTTTGCCTTTCACAAAAACTAAGCTCTAACTCATTTGATCCCACATGAAAAACCCATGAGACTTAAGCTATTTTAGAGTCCATTTTTTATGGGGGTACTCTATCTGAAACCTAGACTTTAGGTTGGAGTCAATCCGAATATAATGATCGGGGAGCTATAGTGTCCTTACTCCTTACTCTTATTCGATGCATGCTACACCTTTGGATGAGGGCCAATTTTAGGGTTATCAGCACCCTTATGCTCCAAGCATTGCAATTTCACGTGATTATTGTTACACCTTTGATCATGATACCAATTCTTGTTGATTACTTCATTGTTCACAAAGATTAGAAAATTTTGCTTCGTTAAATAGTGATGAGGATGCTTTCCTTTGGATTCAATCTCAAACAATCAAGGTGACTATGAGATTAGCGCCCACAATGAGATACTAAAAGGGTAAATACTAATCTCTCACCTAAAGGTGTAGAGCCATCGAAGAGAATTTTTAAAGGAAGGACTCTAAATCACCACTAAACTTGAGAAAAAGATTAAGAGATTTTTAGAAAGGAAATAGCTTCTAACCCTTCAATTCATTCATTCATCAAATATGTCTTCACACTAAGAGGAGTAGGTCTATAAATACCCCAAATAAGGGGAATAATATGATACATTGGTGGGGTAAGTGGCCCAATAGGAGTCCTACAAAATATCCTAGGAAATAAAACAAAAATTGAAAGATGATGACAATTATCATGAGTTGTAATTTTCAAGATTCACTCCCCATTTTCTAAGAAGCTTCTAGAAGGTTCCACTCCACCAATTGGGTTGCCACTACTTAGGACCTCTCCCTTTGTGGGTGTATATTCATTTCATATTATGAAATGCAAACGATTACAACTGCAACCACCTCAAATTGACCCAAACATAGATTGCCCTAAAATTTGATCTTATGAGTACTCCTCGTAATTTTGATTGTTTCGCTCAAATCTAAAATCAAAGCCCAACTTTCAGTACTTAGGACTAAAATAGACATCTTATGAACTAAGAAAAGTTCGAATTGCATGAATTGGACATCATTGGATGGGAACCAAACTTAATCGAAATTCATCAAATTTATCAATAAAATCCTACACTGTAGGAGTTGTGGTTCTCGCCTTTTTAGGGAATTGAAGTGCAAATATCAACTTAAAATATTTGTATATCCCAGTAGTAGACTAAAAAACCATTCTAAAAAGTCATAAAAAACCATTCTAACAAGTCATACGTCTTCAATTTCAAGCCAATTTACTTGGTAAATTACCATAATGAAGCACGCCTATGTGCTGAAATTTTTGGTGTTAAGTAACTTTAGGTGGATGAAACCATCACCTTGTCTTGGCTAAAGGTTAAGGTCGTCTCGATGCGTGTCAACCACCTCCATTTGAGAAGGACGTGACCCCAAATTCTTGGAGTTGAAATCCATAGATTTGAATCTACTAAATGTGCCAAGAACTCCTCCCTTCATGAATGTGCAAGAGTTGTTAAAGATCTTAGGGAGAACACCACAACAACGAGCAGTCGTTATAGGCCTCATTAGATCATTGAACTTCCCAACATACTCATTATAAGACAACTTATACTTTTTGTACTAAATAAAGGTGTGAGCATGGTTTGATCATCCTCATGGATGCTTTTTTCCAAGACCAATATGATGAATGGGCCCTTAGTAATGGGCTCTTTTGGGACTTCATCCTCAAGCCCTTGGTGAGCTATGAGGGATAAAGGTTACACTCCCTTACTCGTGTTTGGCGTTACCAATGCCAAGGGAATTCGAGGCTCGCTCTTACTAGTGGTGCATTCTACTTGTGTTTCTCTATGATGAGGCTTGACTCCCTTCCCCAATTTAACTTTTTCAGGTTTGGGTGAAGGTACAGGAGCCAACGTGAGACATTACCGATTGCACTTGAGTAAATAAGTGTTAGCATTCCTATTATAAATCAAATGATTATCATATAACCAAGTTTTGCCCAGTAGTAAATTATATCCAATGGGAGGACATCGCATAGAACTTCACCACAATATGGACCAATAAAAAATGCGAAATGAAATTGTTTAGAAATGGTTACCTCACTCACTTGCTTGAGCTATTATAGGTTGTAAAGAGTTGGATGCAGCTTAGTTAGTAATTCTAGCTTGTTAATTAGGGTCATTGATGTCATAGTCGTACAACTTCATCCATCAATGATTATATCACACACCTTGCCTCAAATTGTATACCTTGCAAGGAAACTTTGTTCCCTTCAGCTAGTTCCATGAGGAATCTCATTGGCATGCAGAGCTCTTTGAATGGCCAACAATTCACCGACATCTGGGATGGCCAAAGTGGGAACATGGTTTTCTACTTCTTCACTAGATTCTTCCTGAATGGCTTGAATCTATGCTACCTCCCTAACAGTAAGGGTATTTCCATTAGGAGAATTGATTTGAAAATACCCATAACTATGACACTTAAAACATTTCTTGTGTTCCAACTTCTTTAGGTGTTCACTAGCAATACCCTTACCCTTATTAAGAGCTTTGACTTATTGGGGTAGGGTTTGATTTCAATGTGAGTATAAAGGCTTCTAATAGAAGAGACTTAGAAGGATTTTCTACCCTTAAGTTAGCTCTCAACCTTGATTGCAAGATTGCCCACATTGTCAAAGGAAAGACTAGGTCGGAGGCCTACTTTGTTTATAATATTAGGTGGCAATCCCTTAATGAATCTAACAATCTTGAACTAGGGGTTTTTGTCCAAGCCAACTCTTATTGGAGTTACTCAACTCACTAATATACTCTTGTACCTTTTGAGCCAAAAGAAGTATTTTGAAGTGGAGCTCTTCATTGTAAGAGGGGGGTAAGAATCTCTTATCCATATGCCTGTTGAGTTTGAACAATCTCTTGATCTTGAACTTAACTGCCCTTGCTCTGTTCCTCTTTGAGTTCTCATATGACAAGGAAGCACATCCTTTTATCTTAAGAATAATCAGCTTGAAAGACTTTTCATCATTATAGTACTTGAGCTAAAACATCCTGCATATAGATTGAACTCAATCTAGGTAGTTTTTAGAATTGAGGTTTCCATCAAATTGTAGTGCTTAAATCTTGGAATCTCTAAGGTATTCCCTTAAATGCCTTCTCCTCCGAACTCCTCTAGCCTTATCATCATAATTTTCAATAGAGGATGAATAGGCAATGTTAGTGGGGCTAAGATTGAGCTCCTGATGGTGGTGGTGGTTTCGTCTCTTAGCGGGAATAGACCGATAAGTGCCTATAGATTACATCATTTAGGGTCATTTTGTTGCATTCTTAGGGAATTAACGAGCTTTATATTACAATTTACACCCCAAATTCCCACGCGGGAACACACTGATAAGTGCCTATAGATTACATCATTTAGGGTCATTTTGTTGCATTCTTAGGGAATTAGCGAGCTTTATATTACAATTTACTCCCCAAATTCCTACTTTACGCTTGGGTATAGTTCTTTGATGCTTTTTATAGTTATTAATAGCATTTTAACCAAGCATTGGCCCTCAGAAGACAAGTTTTTGATTCAACATGGATTCCCCCCAACCACTATGCCCATGGAGAGAAAGAAGAACAAGAATCAACTGAGACAGAGGCCTCCATAAACTGTTCGTGGTGGAGGCCATGGTCCGTGTTAGGCTTGTATCAGCTACAACTATTAGTTTTTCTTGATTTTGTGGCTGAGAACTAATCTATCCCAAAATTCTCTCAAATAGTCTTGTATTTTTATCATTTTTAGAGCGAAAGGGATTGGAAAGAAGATCACTTGCAATTTCGAGGGTTGAAGATTAAAGAATTGTCAAGAACTCCATTGTTGCTAAGTCAATTCTCTTCTCTTACTTCTTTAAACTCCATTAGAATAGTTCTTGTTTGTTTTAATGTTTAGAGGATCTTTCTTGTTTGTTTAATAATCATGAGTAATTAGTTTTCTTTAGTCTAGGGATTTGATACCCAGACAATGAAACTAGATCCTTAATCTTTATTAATAATGTGCTTAATCTATTTGGGTCGTTTTAATCTATCTTGTGTTGTGAATGCTGAAAGTAATTTAGGCCAAACTCGCTTGCAAATTATCAAATAGTTGGATGAAGTACCAAAAGGACAAATCCGTTGTTGGATCGACAAGATTAGACTTAACATAGTTATTTTTGAGAGAAAGTTGCATGTTAAGAGGAAATTTGACAATCTAGATCCTTAATTTGGACTGATTCATGAACCTTTGAAAGAACGACAATTTGATTAGTCTAAATAATTCAGTTTATTTTGAATGAAAGAATTGAATTATATATGACTGTTATCCTTTGACTCATCCAAATTTGAGTCAAAATAAACTTCATTTATCATATCTAATTCATTGTTAGTGAACAAATCCCTAGGCGCTTTTAATTAATAGAATTCCTAAACCAGTAAACAGCACTTCATCTAGCGATCCATTAATTTTAGAAATATCCCAACTCGACCTAGATTTTCCTTAGCATTTTAAAAGGATAAACTTAGTAAATTGCATTAGTCTCTCTGGGAATGATATTTAATCAAACTACAAGACCCGTGCACTTGCGGAGTGTTAAGTTTTTAGTGTCATTGCCGGGGATCAATTTGTCAAATATTGAGTTCATCCTTCATAGATTGACTAAGCATTTTCTTTTTCTTTGTTATTTTTTATTTGCTTTGGTAGTTTTTTGGGTGGTACTTGCAGGATTTCTCCACTTTTATGCAAAGTTCGTTCGCTTTTGAATTCCATCCGGAGATAGAAAGGACTTTTCATTCGAGGCGGAAGAAACTAAGGTTAGAGGAGTGAAGACTTAAAACCTAAGCAACCCCTTCAAAAATGGCAAGAAGTAGAGGAGATCAATGAAGGACACTTCAGGATTTTAGTACTCCGGGTATCCATGGCATCACTTCAAGCATTGCAGGGCCGACTATGGAATTAAGGTATCCATCAAACTACAGTGCCCAAATCTTGAAATCTCTAAGATCATCCCTTAAATACCTTCTCCTCCGAACTCCTCTAGTGTCATCATCATAATTTTCAATAGAGGTGAATAGCAATGTCGATGGGGCTAAATTGAGCCTTGGTGGATGTGGTTTTGTCGCTAAGTGAGAACAAACCCTATTTCTTGTTCAAGTTCCCTTGTGATCCTTCTCACTTACCCTCAAAGTTCAAGGATGGCTTTGTCTATCCTCATCTCATTGGCTTGCTCAAGTGGAATGCGCCTAGAATGAGAAGGGTTTCCTTTAATGGCCATATTGGTTAAAGAATGAAGGGTTACAATGAGAACTTAGGACCATCAAGCATGCAGTTGACCATAAAGGTGAGGGGAGGGTGTTGTGGTTAGCTCTTGAGGTGAGAGGGTTAAAAAAAGGGTGACCACGAAGGGTGGGAAGGGCACCATGGGCTGTGGTGATGCCTACAGATAGATCGTGGTGGTCTCTATCCCGGGGATTTCTACAATTTTGTGAAAGTTTTTTTTATGAAGTTTAGGATTGTGTTCGGATTAAGGATTGTGTTTTTTCTATTTTAGGGGTTCTTTGTGCGCTAAAGGGGGTTGATTAAGTGGATAAATGAGAGTAATTTAAGGTAACCAAAGTGTGGGTTTTTAGGGATGGATTTGGGATGAAGCTGAGGGTTTTAATTGAATAAATGGAAATGAAGGGTTTAATTCAACAACCAACCCAAAGAGGAGCTAGCTTTAACAACTTGATAAGGATGAATTCTCACTTCCCAAGATCTTCAAAAACACAAGAGCCACAAAAAAATAAAGGATGCTCGTCTTAGATTCAATATCAATAATTAAGGTGATTGTGAGATTAGGGCCCAAAAATTGAGATCCCCACTTTCCACCCAATTTCTCCCCTTGAGGCTCAAAACCACCAAGGATAAATCATCACTCTAAACAAGAGATCAAGATTAAGAGATTTTTTAGAGAGGAAATGGCATCTAACGCTTCAATTCATCCATGCATCATATATGTCTTTACATTAAGGGGAATGGGTATATAAATACCCGAAATAAAGAGAATAATCTGACACATTAGTGGGCTAAGTGAACTAATGCGAGTCCTATAAAATATCCAAGGAAACAAATCAAAAATTCAATGATAATGACAATTATCATAAGTTCTGATTTTCAGGACTCCTTCTTGCAGACGCATAAAAATGGCATCTGCATTTTTAAATCGCCTAATAATGAATTTAAAACCCCAATTATGCGTTTGGGAGCCCAGCAAAGTGATTAGAAAAATAAGAGTCTAATTAAGCAAATGAAAGCCAACTAACATAACAATACCAGGCAGGAATGCAAGCAAACATGCCCAATTGGCTTAGAAACTAGTCGGTTCACCTAAACAGATCCCAACCAAGTTGTTGCCTCCTTTCCCTCACTCTAAGTTCAGTTTAATTAATCATAGTACTAACCCATGGTTCATTAGTTTGTTGCGCCTAGTCAAAATAGATTCCTAGTTAAATTATTGAACCTATTAAGATTAAGTCTAATAAGACTAGAAGTTGATTTCCTTTTCATAGGCTTAGTTAGTCTATGCATCCACTACAAAAGGGGGGCTACCCTTTGGGGTTAGGATCATCAAGTAATGATTAGAAAATTTAGATAAGTTGGACATAAGAGATCGTTAATATGAGAGTTGAAAAGTTGTGAGGTGTTTTCTACAAATTTCTAAAGGTAAAATCTTGAGTCTCCTATGGAAAGCATTTTAGATTAATCACTTTGTTAGTTTCCTAAGCAAATCAGGTTGGTTGTCATAAGGACAAAATTCTATCTTTGTCCTACCTTTCTGCTTGATCTCTTTTTATTATGGTTTTGATTTCACCATTGCTAAAGATGTAATCTTATGTAGTCCTCACCCATTGTAATTTGTTGACTTTACTTTTGTTTACATTGGACTAAAGTTTATACATTTTGCTTGATTTAATATGATTTATACTACTATGTTGCATAAGTGTGTGTTAGTATGATTGAATGCTTGATTTCCCTTATTGAATAGTAGAGGTTGTCAGTGATGACAGGCAGCGATGTGATACACCTTATTACATCATTGTATCATTGCCCAGAATCTAAATGCTCAGTTCGAGGCTAAGGAGTCAAAATACTCCCCATAGTAGGGATCATTCATGGACCTTTCGAAGATCTTTTGAAAATCAATTATCCCTCAAGAATCCCTGCAATTGTCCTTATCAGTATGATTTGCTTCCAGAACTGATATGGCTTGGAAGTTTTTCTAAACTTACTGGTGATCTACTTAATGCAAAATCGTTGTTTTCTTTTTCATTCATTTTTTTTCCATTCATTCTTATTTATTTTCGGTAAAAAACATTTTGATCTAAGATAATACACCTGTCTAGGCTAGGAACTGGGCCCTAGTTTAGCCAATGAACTCAGCCGGGTTCCTGGATCAGGCAGGCTCAATTGTTCCTAGAACAGGCAGCAGCTACTGTCATGGATCAGGATCAGGCAACTTGCCCTAATTATAGCCCAGGTGTGGGGGTTGGGTTCTTATATTAGTTTTAGGACCTAGTGTGTTGATCCATCTCCAAAAATATATCAATTTTGAATGTCTAAAGAAATGATTAACAGTCAGCTTTTATTAAAACTAAAAACACAAAAACATAGCAAAGGGGAAGTTAGACCACTCATGCGGGGTTGCACCCTTAGGGAGGTGGATCCTTACAATGGCGACTCCACTAGAGAATATTTTCTTTAAATGTGTGAGGTTTAAATTTGATATCGAAAATCATTTTAATTACACTTGCATTAGGCGTCTAGCATTGAAAGACGCCTCCCTAACTGGGATAATGGCACCTCTAGGAAGTAACCTTGCAAGTACCCATCAGGAGATCAACTGGTTAATTTGTTGGGTCCACTAGACTCTACTGAGCATCCATTGATCCACTCACTTGCGATCACTTTTCGATCAACATGACTTAGGGAAGCAACCGAAACATTTTAGTCTTGCCATATAACTCCTAGATGAAATACATAGCATTTTGGTCACAAGAGGACTGTTTTAAACCTGACCTGATACCCTTGTAACTTAGAACCTTGGCTTAGGATTGAACTCATGTGCATACTTGGATGTGCTATTGTATGATTTAACTTCTCGTTTTCTGGCCCCAGGGTTTGGGCATTAATGCTTTAGGCGTTATGAAAGCACAGGTTAGGAAGGGTTCAACATAGTTGCTAGGGTTATTGACTAAGTTGGCTTCAAGGACAATTGAGCTCTAAAGAGCTATTGATCGTGGCCCAACCAGGCAGTAACCCTAGTTTAGGGAATAAGACTACAAGAGTCTAAAAAGGAGACTCCGCACACGTTTGAATGAGTATGACTAGGTGTTCAAAAAAAAAAAGGAGAGTCTATATCCTAATAGGAGTCTAGGACTATTTTAGGAAAATCCAGCTAGGATTGTTGTCAGTCTAGAACTAAGAAAGGGGATTGAGAGTCAATGTCCTAGGTTAGTTAAGAACACAACTGGTATCCTAAAGGGAATCTGTCCATCTACTAATTAGCTTTGGACTTAGGGTAAAAAGATTGGTCAGGAGTTAGGGACCCTACCTCGGTGGCCCAATAGGGAACACGACTGACTTCTAAGGAGTCCGAATGCATCAGAAGTAGCATGAGTTTAGGACAAAGATTTAGAGCTAGGATGCCAGTCTTGGGGTCTAATAGGGAACCCGAATAGCACCTTGTAGTCTGGTCCAACATAGTCTGTGGCAGTTTGAGCCAGCATACAGGCTAACAAACTTAGCTCTCGGTGTTAGTTTTTTTAGTGCATACGTCAACATATTTTATGTCTTTATTTCCCTAACAAAGGTACTTAGATGAGTTGGTCCTGAGCACTTCTCATTATTTACTAAAATAGGTAAACCTAAAAAAGTATGCAAGTGGAGTCTAATAATTAGGAGACTTCTATCTAAGTAGCTTGTGGAGGAGACTCCATCGGTCAGGTCAAGGTCTAAATCAAGGAAAATCATATGCAAATTCCAAGGGCATGAACAATGAGATCACTCAACCCATGAAGCTGATTGAAGTCTCAAGGCAGAGGCAATGACTATTGTGCTGTAGAATGTCAACAAGGAGTCTCAAGTAAAAAATAGTGAGTAAACTCCTCCCCTGGAAGATGTAAACAATGAGGGAATGGGAATAATGGAGAACAAGTAAGGAGAACTAGAGAAGAGCCCCCTCAACATGATCTACGTATGTATCGTATAGAACAACTGCTTAAGGAGTCTTCCATCTTTAACAATAATTTTAATGACTATGCGGGATTCACTTTAATCCTGAAAGGGAAGTTGCCCCAAAGGTCACTATGTCTGACATCAACTTTCATGGAACTGAAAATGCACATCATTATGTGAGGAACTTCACTATTGCAGTGACTCTAAAGGGGGTTGACAAGGACAACATCCACCTCATATTTCCTCGGACTTATGACAAGAATGTTAAGAGACGGTACAACACTATGAACCCACGAAAGATTGCAAATGTAGGAAGATTTGTGTAAGAAATTCTTATGTCAATATTCATAGAATACTTGCACCCAATCATACTCAAAGATATGGAATTGCACAAGCAGGAAAAAAAAGAAGGGTTCATTGACTACCTGGCTTAAAAGGGGGAAAAGGCTGCTCACATAGTAGACTGACCTTTTGAAGCCAATTAAGTGAGGGTATTTATGAAAAACGTCTAGCTCAACTATATTTAGCACCTGGGGTTCACGCCATTTGAGAATTTCGCTGCATTGAGAAATGTTGGCATGTTGATAGAAGAAACATTATCCACAAAAGCACTTGCTAAGTGTAGGAGTAATTGGAAAAACAACTACCAAAATAAAGATAAAAAGACTAGTAGCTCTAAGGAACTCCATGCAGTAAATCGTTTTATCGAATATACTCCCTAGGAATCACCTACACCTAACTACCACAACTACCATCGATGACGAGGTCACAACACTGGGAATTCTTGGACTTTTAAAAACATGCTAAAAAGGATATTCACGTCAGAACAGTCCTCACTGCCTAAAGGAGCACAGAAGCCCAACAATGGCAACAACCCTTATGGGACCACAAAAACATCTTTATTATCACTAACCAAGAAGGGGAATGGGACCTATCTATGTTCACACAAAACATTCATTACCCAAAACCAACCATGAGAGTACCCGCATAGCATTTAGAGGCCTTCGGCTTATAAGAAAGTGACAAAGAAGATGTATAAAACCCAAGCAGGTTATCTGCCGGCTGAAGTAAATGATGACGACTTCTGAGGTAAGAACGAAGAAGAGGACTTTTGAGGAGAGGAGGCCTAGGTCACAGTCCAACATCTAACATCTTACAAAAATTGGGAGAGACCAAGCCAAAGAGGGCCACAATGTGCCCAAGAAAAAGAAAAGGTCACACCAGCCTAAGAAGACTATGCAGTATTGAAATAACTAAAGAAACTTAAAGCATATGTGGCTATCTAACAACTTATAGTAGTTTCTCAAAAACATAGCCAGCTCTTTGATGTTCCCCTTGAAGCTACATTAGAGGAAAGGATAGCCTCGATTACATCTAGCAAAGGCATTATAACCTTTAGTAGCGAAGATCTTCCACTAGGAGGTTTAGCGGATAACAACGCCCACTACCTCGTTATAGTATGCCTTCAAAAGTATGTACCCGTTGCCCTAAACGATAATGGATTAGTAGTAAATGTCTACCCTTTAACAACAACTAAGAGGCTAGGAGTTAAGGAAGATTAGCTCTCAACAAGATCCACTCATATAAGAGCCTACGACAACTCAAGGAGACTAGTATTGGGTACTTTTCTCCTCCCCGCTAATGTGGGCCTTGTTGATAGAAAGATGGAATTCCAAGTCTTACACACACCCACTACCTTCAATCTGCTCCTAGGAAAGGCCATGGCTTCACGATCAACAGGTAGTTCCTTCCACTTTGCATTACAAGGTAAAGATGTTGACAAAAAGATAGGTGTGACCATTGAGGGGGATAATATATGCATTATAATCAGTAATAAGGGGCCAATACAGCAAATAGAGCACGATTGTAATAAAAACAAACTCTACAACTTTGAAATAGTGGCAGTCTTAGAAAAGAACAAAGCTTCTTTCGACTTTGATCCTTAGTCGAATTTAAATGTGAATGCTATCCTGAAGAAGTGGGGCTACTTCCTAGGATAGGTTATAGAATGGAGGCCATATGGGTAGAGAATACCTTCTCCTTTACATAAAAAGGAAGATTAGAAATTTGGGCTATGGTATCAGCCCACTCCAAAAGAAGTCGCTAGGGCTAGGTGAGAAGCCTATGCCCAAAAGGTTACTATGAGGAAAGGATACCCAAAGCACTACACTAAAAGGCCCTATCCTCACTCTATTAATGGATGGTTCTTGCGGAAAGGAGATAACTTCCCCTTCACGGCTTTCCTGAACCTCGCTACATAAAGGAGAAAGGGATCCTTATGTCCGGGCTAGAGGTATGCAATATTGTCTTCCAGCTATTGGAGAAAGAAGTGCTCACTACCGGGAGAGAAGACTAGTCAACTCAAGACTGGGTTAACCTAGAAGAAAGCAACATCTTTAGGATTTTGTTCGGGTAAGCTATAAGAAGAAAGAACAATATGCTGCTATTTTGTCCGTCATCATGTCTAACAGTGGGCTTGATGCTATCAACTTTATCAACAAGGCCAATGTCAAAGTCTGTAAGTAAGGTGACTTCAACAACTGAGGGCGAAGGAAAAGTGTTTACTATAGCTATAAGAGATAGTTTAGGAAGGTCTAGGAAAAAGTCTAAGAGTTGGTCTTTATTTTTTGTTCCTTCAAACACTGTATTAGATGTACTTGTTTCTGATTTCAATAAGATGAACTCTTTAGCTTACGACGCATCATGTTCCTTTCCGTTTGAATACTATGCTTTTTGTAATAAAAATGAAGACATAACTCTTAATGAACTAATTAAATCAGTAAAGGATCATGAAGATTACACTTCCATAGTTGAGGATGCAGTACTGATTAACTTGGGGACTCTTGATGAGCAACAAGAGTTCAAAATAGGAAAGTCACCATCCCTTGAGGAGTAAGGAAGTTTTACTTCACTCCAGCAGGAATTCATAGATGTCTTTGTGTGGCCCTACGAAGGCATGCCAAGCATTGATCAAGACATCATTGAGTGTAAAATTCTTCTCTATCTAGACACTAAATTACTAAGCATAAGCTTTATAGAATGAAACCAAAATGGGCCTTAAAATAGAGAAGGTGTAGTGACAACTATATGCGGGATTCATTAGGGTTGCACATTACCCTTAATGGGTAGCAAACATTGTACCAGCCCCAAAGAAAGATGTGAGGGTTAAAATATGTGTAGATTTGGGGATCTCAATAAGATAAGTGCAAAAGATGGTTTCTTACTACCATATGTGGATGTCTTAGAGGTAATACTATTGCTCATGCTCTCTTTTCTTTTATAGATGCGCATGTCGGTTACAACGAAGTCAAGAACTCAATCAAAAACATGGAAAAGAGTAGCTTTATCACCCCATAGGGAACCAACTATTATATTGTGATGTCATTCAGGCTTAAGAAAGATGGGGCCACCTATCAAACTATGACAACCACTTTATTACATCACCTAATGCATAAGGAAGCAGGAGTAAATGTGGATGACATGAACATAAAATCTAAGCAAAGGGATGGACATGTTCAGACTCTTCAGGAGTTCTACAATATACATTTGAATCCACAGAAGTGTGCATTTGGAGACACTTCTAGATAGTTGCCATACATATTCAATCTTTGAGGAACTAAGGTCAACCTTTCAAAAATTAAGGCAATACAAGTAATGTCGCTGCCTAGGACAAAGAATGAAATATGAGGACTCTTGGGTCATCTGCAATATATCAGTCGCTTCATATCAAAGCTAGCAATAGTGTGTGAACCCATCTTTAAGAAATTAAAGAAAGGAGTAAAGCCTGAATGTGATCAAGAGTTCTAAGAAGTACTCGATAAGATCAAAGCAGACTTATCTGATCCACAGGTGCTGGCACCTCTACAGCCTAGCATTCATTTCATCCTATATCTCATAACAACAGCCACCACCATAGGGGCCATGTTAGCTTAGAAAATAGAAGGGAGAAAAGGGTTATCTACTACATAAGTTAAAAGTTTCTCTAATTTGAAACTTGCTATATAGCCCTAGTAAAAACTATCTTAGCCCTAGTGTAGGTAACCCAGAAGCTCAGACATTACATGTACATGTAATAGCACCAATAGATCCCATAAGATATTTGTTCCAATTACTGGTGAACGGAGGTAAGGTAACCAGATGGATAGTAAGGCGATTAGAGTTTGATGTATATTACACTCCAAAGAAGTCCATCAAAGGTAGGATCATGTCCAACTTCATGGTAGATATACCAACTAAGAATCAAAGGGAAGAATCATTTGATTTTCTCGATGAGGAGGTCCTTTAGGTTGAAGAAGACATGGTGATGCATACCAAGCCCCAAGCCAACTCTTGGCTAGACCTTCATCCACACCAAGGTCCAAGCCATTTTTCCCTGGTCAAGACAGTCACCGCTCCAACACTTAGTTTTGACTTGGCTTCTCACCATCATAACGATATTTAATTGGGGTCATCTACACTTTGTTGGGAAGCTTAGGAAGTTGAATTTAGGATGATGCAATAAAATCCAAAGTTAGTTGCATTTTTATTCCCTGAAGTGATAGAAACCCCAACTCATGTATTTTGTGTTTTTGTTAGGAAATTTGCTTAATTTTGGTCAAGTCAAAATCCTACCTAACGAAGCCCAAAGAAAGCGAGCCTAAGTCTTTCTAATTCTATAAGATATATATTTTATTCCTATGAGCTACAATTTAGCATTTGTTTCAAAATATAAGGAGAAACACCCAAATATGTTAAATGTGGACAAAATTTCAGTTTTGAAGTAATCTAGAATTTGGCCTCAATTGAGGAGGATACAACTATTATATTTGTGATTACTTAGAATGTGATGATTCTACACATAGGAATATTTTCCAAGTGGCGAGGCCCCCAACGGACGTGTAAAATCTCCTAGAAGCCTTCTAGAATGAGGGGTAGAATTCTCGAAAAATACAGCTCACCTTGGTTGTAATTATCTTAGTAATTTGATTTATTTTTCTAAGATAATTTGTAATTTCCCTATTAGTACACTTGCCCATTATTGTAAAAGCTAATCCCCCCCCCATTTGGGTATTTACAGACTCAATTACCTCCATGTAAACTCAGGTTGAGTTGAATTATGAAATGAAAGGCTAAAGGCCATCTTCTCTCCAAAAATCTCTACGCCTTTAGCTCTTAAATTAAGAGTGGTGATTAGAGTCTTTCCTTTAGAATTTTTCTTTGGTGGCTAAGAGCCTTTGGGAGAAGTATTTGGTGGAAAGTAACTAAACTATCATTAGTATCTTACCTTGGCTAGAAACCTCACAATCTTATCGATGGATTGAGATCAAATCCAACAGAAACATCCTTTGGTTTGATTGCTTTCCTTGTTATATTAATCTTGGTAGTTTGAAGAACTATCCTATTCATATGAAGACAATATACTTTGATTGGGCTTTGAACCGAAAAGATTTAGGATAGCCATCTTCTTGGTATCTGCGAAAGGAGCACATACCTGTATTTCAGTTAAGTTAGACTTCAAGGTTACTAATAATATGGTAAAATATGAGGCATGCATCATTAGGCTACAGGCTGCTGTAGAAATAGCAATCAAAATGTTGTGGGTGGATAGAGACTCTAATTTGATAATTGATCAAATATCGTAAAAATGAAAAGTAAGAAGTGAAGCCTTGGAACCTTACCTAGCTCACTTGGTAGACCTCGCCCAGAACTTTCCTCACATCAACTACAACTCTCTCCCTGGAGAGGATAACCGACTTGTAGATGCCTTGCCAAAACTACTTTCAGTGATTAATAACCCTAGCGGCATCCATTCACATTCAATGCCACTGAGAATAGAAAGCAAGAATAAACCATCTCACTATTATTCCATGGAAGTATGTAGTGTCGACCTCACTGCTTAGTATTATGAAAGTTACCAATACTTAACAAAGAAATAATACCCATCAGGATCCTCTCCAAAATCCCAACAAACGTTAAGGTTTCTAGCCTTGTAATATTTTGAGCATAAAGGAAAACTATACAAGAAGACAGATATGGACATAAATATACTATGTGTAATGCACAAAGAAGCTCGAGAAATGATGAAAGAAGTTCATGGTATGGAATATGGACCACACATGAATGGTAGAATGATAGCCAAGAAGGTCCAAAGGATGGGATATTATTGTTCCACGATCAAGACATATTGCTATACATATGTGAGAAGCTGTCATAATGCCAAATATATGCGTATTTACAACATTAGCCTCCTACCTTCCTCTCGACATTGACTTCTCCAACCGCTTTTCAGTTTACAGAATCAACATCAATGGAAAAATTCCACCAAAAGGGACTGGTGGGTATGAATATGTGCTTCTGGCAATTTACTACTTCACCAACTAGGTTGAAGCAGCCTCTTATGCTAAAATCTCTTCAAATCATGTGGTTGAGTTCCTCCTCAATAACGTTATATGCAGATATGGTGCACCACATGAACTAATAAGTGATCAGGGGAGCCATTTCATAAAGGAAATAGCAGCCCTACTCAAAAAACATAAGATTCAACATCATAAGTCATCTCCTTATCGTCCTCAAGCAAATGGAGCAGTTAAAGACTGCAATAAAACTGTCTAAAGGATAATTGAAAATATGGCTAAAAATTATAAAGAGTGGCCTTATAAACTCCGTTTGCTTTATGGGAGTATAGGATGTCAATTCGTACTTACACAACAGAAATTGCATATTCCTTGGCATAGGAAATGGAAGTGGTACTCGCAATTGAAATAGCAATACCTTCAGTTATGGTAATTGTAGAAAACCAAATCTCAAAGTTGGAATTGGCAAAAGCCTAATATGAAGAGTTAGTGGTGCTTGATAAAAGAAGGCTAAGAGCATTACATAATGTCCAAACTTACCAACACTAGATTTCAAGAGCTTTCAACAAGAAAGTTAAGTCGAGGGTCCTCTAGGAAGGCAACTTGATTATAACGAAGATAAAAGCGCCAATACAGGTGTCAAGAGGAAAATTTAAACCTAATTGTCTAGGCCCATACATCATAAAAAGCCCCATACATCATAAAAACTATCTTTCCCAGAAGAACCATAAAGCTTATGGATATGAATGGAGAGGAGTATACTCAAAATACCAACCTGGATCAATTAAGGAAATATTATGCCATACTATCTTTCTTGAAGGAACCATAATCGGCTTTCGATTAATACATGGACCCATAATAGGTTAACAATGCCCATGCTAGGCCCACCAAAAAAATAACAAAAATAAATAAATATGCAATTAATGAATTATGAAGGCGTGATTTCGTACCTCAAATATGTAGGGAGCCCTAAATGGCCCTATCTAATTACTTATTTTTTTGTGCAAAACAAAAAAAAAGGAGAAAAAGAGAGAAGGTCAAGTAAGTTGTCAATGCCAAAAGAGCACGCTAAATAGGCCATTCGTGGAGGAAAGCTGGTCAGGTTTCTAATAAGTTTAGGTTGGGCCCTTCCCCACTACAAGAAAAGATTGTAATTACAATCAATTAATTCAACGATCCTCTTATCTCATTATAAAAAGAAAACTATTAACAACGACAAGGAAAATCGGTTGTAAAAGGCAGTAGTATCAACAATGTGTTCAATATCTCATTGCCCTTTGCCCAAAACTTGTCGTAGACATCAACTTTTTTGGGAAAGAAAGAACACAGGACAATTCCCGAGTAATGTTTGCATACCCCCCTTAAAAATGGCGTGGTTTAGTCTAGATTTTTCAAAAATTAATTTAATCAACTCACTTTTCCTGTCCTTTAGCTGGAACCAGAAGCTTTGACCCTTAGAATATCTACCTTATCCTTCCTTTCTCGTGGCCAAACCTTCTCCTCCTCTCAAAGTCTGGGCTTCTTTAAAGCAAGATTAAGGTGATTTTTTCTCTCTCTCTCTCTCTCTCTCTCTCCGCCTCTCTTCTACATCCCTGTTGCTTTTGAACTACAGTTGAAGTAATTTGTTTACTATTTTGAAGTGCTATTTGACCTTAACGACGCCCTATTTCAGAGAGCAATTGAGGCGCCCTTCAAATTAGAACTGGTATGGCTTTGTTTGGTACAAATTTTATTTTTTTGTAGTTGGATATTTGGTTCTGGTTTCTCTACAAATTACATGGTTCTATAAGTGCAAATTTAGGGTTTAAATCAGTGAAGATTTATGGGATTTCTTAGTTGGAATGTTGTACACTTTACAGTATTCATTAGAGAATTATGTAACAATTGCTTAATTTAGATTTGTGAATATTTATGTATCACTATTTATTCAGACGTTTTTTTAGGGGGGGGTTGTTCTGTTTCAGAGAGCAAATGAGCCAGAGGACGGGACTTTGACATTGAATTAAGGCAAAAGTTCCAACTTTTCCAATCCAAAAGCTCAAGTAATCCATCCATTGCTTTCTCAATTTCTCTGACAAACTTACTTCATAACTTTTGTTTGTTTTATTGATTTGATTTAGGTTTTAGAATCTATCTTTCATTATCATTGACAAGTTAACAACTGTTGATTTCCTGCCTTTTGTGAGATTCTGGTGTTTTAAATGTAACATAAATGCTCTGCTTTCCTTTTTACAATGTCTTCCCTTCCTGGTGGCTTTCTTTTTTAACAGAAATGGGTTGTTTATAATTGATTGTATTCCGTAACCATTGTTATGCCGCCAGGGATTAGTGAAGTCTATGTTTATCTACATTCAAATACACTTCAATCGCCCTCGCCCCAAATTACTAAATCTTTCTATGTTATGCTGCCCTTATTGTTGTTATGGTGCTATTTTTATCCTGCTAGTTTCTTGGTGCTCGCATATTTAGTTAACTTTGTTTGGTCTATTGATTAATCATATCGGTACTTTTATATTATCTTAAGGTAATGATTAAAAAATATTATTTTTATCATGTAAGCAGGCCTTATAGCCCATTCTGTCTCTTTCCTATTTTAGATATTTCTTAGATACTCTCATGGCCTTAATTATTATATATCGTCATTTTTGAGTTACGGGATTAATCTTTTTGTATTTTTCTAACTATTTATATTCTTGTCAATATAGAAAATGGCACCAGCTGAAAGTTGGATGAACTTGAGTTAGGATGGTTGTCTTCGTTATGGATATGAAGTAGGTGTGGATAAGTTTATCAAATATGCCTTCAGGAGGATGGGCAAAAATGATGAAATCAAGTGCCCTTGCGTACGATACTGTAATTCATCCTTTCAAAGTGAAAGGGTGGTTAAAGATCACCCAATAGCATATGGGATTGTACAAAGGTACAATGTTTGGTATCATCACTGAGAGAGGGTGGGTGAAGTTCAATCAAAAATTGTGTCTAAGGGGGAAAATAAAGAGTCCAATGATGATGATGAATTTGTGGACGATGGCATACAAAGTGATGAAGAGGTATTAGAGTTAATAATAGAGTGTTTTACGAATGCTTTTGAAGGAGATAATGTGGATAAGAGTTCTTTCGACCATCTTGAAGAACATAATGATAGTGCAAACAAATTTTACACAGTATTGAGAGACTTAGAGCAACCACTATATGAAGGCTCTAAGTGTTCAAAACTATCGGTCGCTACGAAGTTATTGCTTATCAAAACCCTTCAAAAATGTAATTATGATTCTTTTAGTATGCCATTGCAATTCTTAAGGGATGAACTACTTCCATCTGGTTCACTAGTGCAAAAATCTTATTATGAAGCAAAGAAATTGATCCGAGATCTTGGATTTTATTATAAAAAAATTAACACTTATGCTAATCAGTGCATGCTCTTTTGGCAAGAAGATAAAGAACTGGATAAGTGTAAGGTTTGTGATGCTTTTAGATGGAAGCTTGATAAGCATAGTGGTGAACCCTTGACAAAATCTAATGGACAGAGAATTTCATTAAAGGTACTATGCTACTTCCCTCTTAAGCCGAGGCTTCAGTGTTTGTTTATGTCATCAAAGACAACAACCGACATGACTTGGCATAATGATAAGCAACATAAGGGCAGGGTTATGAGGCATCTAGCTGACTCTAAGCCTGGGAAGCATTTTGATGAACCTAATGGGAATTTTGCTTCGGATCCTCGTAATGTTCACCTTGGCCCTGTATCTGATGGCTTCAACCCCTTCGCTAATATTTGTACTCTTTATAGCATTTGGCATGTGATGCTAGTCCCATATAACTTGCCTCCTTGGTTGTGTATGAAAGAAGAGAACATAATATTGTCAATGATAATTCTAGGATCAGATAGTCCTGGCGATGCTATTGATGTTTATCTCCAGCCATTGACAGAAGAGTTGAAAGAGTTATTTGAAGTGGGGGTTGAAACATATGATGCTTGTAAACCCTAAAACTTTACTTTGTATGTAGCTATTGTTTGGACTATTAATGGTTTTCTTGCACATGGGATGTTATCTAGATGGAGTGAGTACAAAGGGAAAATTTGCTCGTCGTTCATGCCATAAAGAAACTCGATCAATTAGGCTACAACATTATTGCAAGCAAGTTTACACGGGTCTTCGGCGCTTTTTGCCGATTGACCATCCATGGAGAAGGAAGAAAGATATATTTGGACAGGAACTCCACCGAAACCATTATCTAGTGATGATGTTCTTGTTCAAGTCCAAGATCATGAAAATATTCCATTGACTAAGGCCACTCACAAGAAGGTAAAGATATATCACCAGCTTAAGGGAGATAATTAGAATAAAAAGAGTGTTTTCTTTGAGTTGTGTTATTAGAAGTCTTTGTTGTTAAGGCATAATCTAGATGTCATGCATATCAAGAAAAATGTGTGCGATAGTATCCTTGGAACTGAATACGAAGGGAAGACAATGGACATTATAAGAGCTCGCATTGATTTACAAGCTATGCAAATTATGCTAAAACTCCATCCTATCCAAAGAGGTAATAAACTTGAGCTACCTCCAGCATCTTACTCATTATCTCGAAATTAGATTAAAGTCTTGTGTAAATTTCTAAAGGACTTAAACGTTCCAGATGGGTTCTCATCTAACATTTCTCATTGTGTGAACCTAAAGGAGTGTAAAATCTCAGGTCTTAAGAGTCATGATTGCCAAATTCTTTTGTAGTGCTTTCTTCTACTAGCATTTCGTGGCCTTCTTCCTAAAGACGTATGCGAGCCGCTCATTGAGTTGTCAATGTTTTTCAATGTGCTATATGCTAAATATTTGAAAGTAGAGGACTTGGAGCAAATATAAAAGCAAATTCCTCTTACACTTTCTAGGTTAGAAAGGTCTCTTCCTCTATCTTACTTTGATATTGTGTTACATTTACCCATTGATTTAGCTGATGAAGCTTTGATTTGTAGGTTGTTAGTCTCCGATCAATGTATTTTAGAGAGAGACCACTACACAAATTGAAGTCATGTGTTCGCAACAAGGCTTGACCAGAAGCTTCAATCGCAGAGGGCTACATTGCTAAAGAGTGCATAACTCTATACTGAAGGTATTTGCACAAGATTGGGACAAAATTTAATCGCATTGATCAAAATAATGAGGGGGTGTTAGACCTAAGAAAAAGCTTTCAATTTTCTCTAATACAGGAAGGCCTTTAGGAGCGGGTAAAGTATGCAATTTAGACACTTATGACTGGGAGCCAGCTTATTTGTATGTATTGAAAAATTGCAAGGAAGCTTCAATTTTTTTCAGGAAAATGTGAAACTTTCTAACATAATAGTTTGTTTTTAATATTCCATCCTATTTGACATCATTCTGATTAGTAGATTATTTTTTTTTGGTTGTTTCTATGAATGGAACATTCTGAGGTGTAAGCACACAATGGATTGGTATCGACAATAGAAGAGGAAGATAAGCACTTTATCCAATGGTTTAAAGAGAAGGTAAATGTGTTTGCTTACTTGGTTTTCTTTATCTTATAAGTTTAATTAGGTATATGATGGATGCTATCATTAACAGTTTAAATGTATGTTGTGCTTTATAAGTGGTGTAGTTACACAAAGATGGAAAATGTCTAATGAGAGATGAGCTATTATCACTATTACACTGTCCTACTAATTACAGGACTAGTTTTAGTGGTTATGTCACCAATGGATATGGGTTCCACACTCACAGTCGCAAGAAGAACCTTCAAACTCAAAATAGTGGTGTGTTTGTACTTGGTAATATGGGGGCAGGGATGGAAAATATAGATTATTATGGTGTTTTGACGGAGGTCGTCAGGTTGGAACATATGGGAGGCAATAATGTAGTACTGTTTCAATGTAATTGGTGGGATGTGCACGATGCTGGTAAAGGGATAAAAGTGGATAAATTTGGGTTTGTTAGTCTTAATAGCAAAAGGCTTGTTAAAGGAAATCACCCTTTCATTTTGGCAAGTCAAACATCACAAGTGTTTTATTGCGATGATGTTGCTAGTAAAGGTTGGCTTAGTGTTGTCAAAGTGCAACCTCGTGATGTACCAGTGAAGATGAAGTTGAAGTTGAGGATCATCCTACTGATATGCTCTTAAATACTGATGTATTGGATGTAGTATATCAAGAGAGGGAGTAATTTAATCCACAGTTTGATATGGCTCAGTTAAGTTTGTTTAAGACCAAGCTGAATTGGCGAAGGGATGATGTTGAATCAGATGTTGTGAATATATCCGAATCTAGTAAAAAGAGGAAGAGATAATATCAATCCTAAGAGTGATATTTTTCTCTCTTTTGAGAAGACGTATGAAATATTGACAAGCTTACTTATGTTTTACTTTTTATCTTCCTAGGTCCCTCAAATTTGTTTAGGTTATGTATGTTTGACTAAGAAAGTGTCTTGTTAATAGGATTTTTTTCTTGTTTGTGATGACATTTTAAAATTTCGTACTCATGAAGTGTCAGCTTTCTCACCTTTGATGCATTCAGCAGTTATTACTCTCTGTGCTTGCTATTTTATCTATTTTTTATTTTTTTTTGGTTTTCAGGTTTGATAAATATTAAGCTATGTATATAAGGCATCTAATCCTTTTGACATAATTTTTGTGACCCTTTTTCTCTCATTATAATGTGTGGTACATGTAACTATAAATGGCCTCGGCTTAAAAAATTAGAAAGCGCACTTTTATACCCCCAGGCACACTTAGCATGAACCAGTCACAAGACTTGAAGTAGTCATTACTTCGACCTTCCTCATCTAGAAACAAGAATTCTCATAATGGCACTCCATATATACATGACAAAGAAAATGTCTCTTACACAGCAGGTGAAAAGGGTACACTAAGTGTGAACCTGCAGAATGACTCTGACTTCAATGTAGGAGTTAATGAAGATGATTATCTTACACCACTTGAATCACAAGTCTCCACTAATAAGAGTGTTTTTACACCACCACCAGCTGAGGAGGGTAGAGAAGATGAAAGGACTATTGATCCTAATATTGAGCAGTCTGGTGAGTTGAATGCTGGAATATATGTTATCTATCTCTATGCTTAATGAGTTTGGTATTTGCTTTTGGTTTAAGCGATTGTGTTGAATTGGATTTGTGAAGTGTGATTTTTTGCTTAAAAGTGGCCTCTACCCATAATTTTTAGGTACTTTGAGCCTGTAACAATGAAATTGTGATATGAGTGTTTCTAGGGTAAGGTGGAAGTAGTTCCCTTGTCATATGCATATAAGTCCTGCTTACTTGTCCGTACAGGTCAACATCATCATATTGACAGTTGGACAGCCGATGCCAATGGTCAGCTGCCTTCGCCTAATAAATTATGTGTCACAATGAATGGCATACTTCTCCTAATTGTGCATCTTTCCTTACATTTGTGAACCACTTGTCATGTTGAATCATCCTCCTGTGATTCTCACATGGCAACTAATATTCCTGTAAAAATGGGCGCATTATCAAACTATGACCTTATCAAACTGTGAGTTGCCCTCTGTATTTTGTTAGATATAATATTGATTTGGAAAGCTAATTAGTGAAGATGCTTTGGTGAGGATTGTTAATGGGGCTCTTGATCATTTTTCAGAAGTTTGTTATAGTTTGTTTTTCTCTCATATTGTCTCTAGCTAGGCTCCTATCTCCATACCTTTTTGAACAAGGTATTTAGTAGAATTGCTATTCCCCACCGCCCTTTGTTCATGACATACAAGGAGTTGCTTAATATACCTTCCCTGGGTCAGCCTCTTAAAATTTCCTGAAAATTGCCTTATTGAACTGCATCCAATGTTTAAAGAACCTGTTTCACACTATAGTCCTCTGCTTACTTCTATTTATTCAACTTTTATTTTTATTAAGGACTTAATAGCATCCAATCTCTTAAGAACATACTTCATCCAATACTTAATGCAACTTCATCCAATTGCATGTTTTACCCAATACTTTATTTATATATTTTACAGCTTCAAAGTGTTGTATCTCCCCCTCTTTTTTCATGGCTTTTTTTGTTTATATATTTTAGAGGTAGAGACAGACGGATCCAAAAGTATGGACAACAAGAAAAAGCAACACAACTTCAAACCACGTAGTCCTAATAGGTGTAAGCAGCTGGCATACTTAAAGAATGGAGAAAAGTTAGAACTTACTTTCACAATGGGCTAGTCAGGGTTAATTTTATTGTGACTTGTCCTCTTCAGTATGCATTTTAGTTAACATGAGAATTAGAGGACCTATGCATTATATTCACTTCTGCAGTATTATGTGAGATTTTAGTTCCTTGTTTGAAGTGAATTTTAGCAGTTTAATCATAGTGCTATTGATCAACGATAATAGAGGCTTGTATGTCTACTTTAACACAGTTAACAACTAAGTTTTACATTGTACTTTGACAAGTGTATATGAATATTTTCAAGGTGCATATAGATTTTTGGAATTAAAGATGGGCATATTTCGGTATTCAACATAAAGATGGACATATTTTGGTATCCAATAGGAAGACAAATATATTTTGAAGATGGACATATTTTCATATACAGGATTAAATTTGCTTGTTTTATTTCTTAGATTGTTATTAGGTTGCTATCACAATTATTATATATGTATTCCAAAAACTAAACAGATTCGCAGTGTATTGCACCTATGTTTTGGGCATGTCTCTTTATGAAGTTTACTACAAATATGCTTAGTTATGAATGCATGGTTGGTGTTTGCCCTTACTTTGGGTTCATTCTGTCATTGACCCAAAAATTTATGTGAATATATACTTAGATGATTTACTTGCGACAAGTACTTCATGGTTGCAATTGAAGAAACATTTACTTAACTATATCTACTAGCCACGAGTACAACCTAGTTCTAACTAGTCATATAACCAGCCAAAATGTGCTTGTAGTTGGTCAAAATAAAGCCCACAAGCTACGCATCGTGTAGTAAAAGCTCAGTATTCACAACAAGCAGAGTACCTTGTCTTAAAAGACACTATCCATTTACAATGAGAGCTATGGTTGTGATGGATCAAAACAACTAGCATAAGATGCAAAATTGGTCGTAAATGTCTTCCCAATTATGATGAGATACAGAACTCCTTGTAAGTAACAACAAAACAGTTACCACGTGGTGCACAATTGGCCATAAATATCACAACAATTATGATGAGATTCTTAGCTTGTTGTAAATAACAACAAATTGAACACCACCAGATGCGCAACTTGTTATTAATGAACTTACAATAATGACGAGATAAGTGAACGTTGTAAATTGAAAAAAATACTACGAGCCTTTCATACCGATTGTTATTAAAGCCCAAACATTTGTAACCAGCTTTTTTCGACGAGTCATAATCGTGTGGAATACTGGTTGTAAAATCATTTTACAACGAGTTCGTTAACCTTTTACAATAAGAATTCCCATTGTACAACACAATGTTTCTTATAGTGCCCCTCTCTCAAACAAGCTCAGTCCAGTGGGAAAAAACAGAAAAAGTTTATGGAATCAGAAAAGCGCAAATAATTAAGGACTTTTAAAGATCATAAGAGCAAAGTTGATACTTCTATTTCCATCCAAAAAATTTTAAGAGATAACACTTGAAATGAAAGTCCTAATAGCATACTACTATGAGAAAGCACTAAACTTTATTCTAAATAAAACATATAAAAGATGCAAAACTAAAGCTCCTAATCCTTCTTTAATTCTTGTCCTTCACGACCGGGGGGTTGTCTTTTGGGGTTTAGGATACTTAGCTCTCTTCTTCCCGTTTTGAGGTGAGTGATTCTCAGTCGTTCCTTTCTTAGTAGCATTCTTCTTAGCATAAAGAACCCTTCCTACCTAAACATCATATCCAGTCATCCACTTTAGATAACGCTCTGAGACGTGTAGAGAGTGCGGGGCAGACGACATTGCAAGGGTAAGAAGATGAAACCAATATTCCACTCAAGACTTGATGCAAGAAGGGTCGTTCTTGCAGGATCTAGGATAACGCAGTGCAATAGAGGGACACATTGTTTATGACCGAATTGGCTCATTACCTAACCCAAAAAATAATGTGACTAGTGAACTAGCTAACGAGACGTATGGGCAAGGCTTTCCCCATTTGTCACAAATCATTATATACACCACCATTTGAATGACCCAACAAAGAGGACGATCTTTCTCCAAGAAGCTGATCCAGCTCGTTACGAACTGATCCTTGCAAAGTTTTGTCCTTTAGAAGAATTATAAGGCTAGGTACATGTCCATATTTCGTGAAATTTCTATCAGTGTTAGATGCCCTATCAGCAAATCTGCACCAACAAAAAAAAAGAAGAGTTAGCAAAATCCAAGAGAGACACTGCCGGTTTGCTCATCTATAAGAACCGAGAGAGAGAGAGAGAGAGAGAGCAAAATAGAACAAAAATAAAAAAAAGAAAAAAAAAGAGAGGATAGATAGGGTCGAAAGCCAGCCAGACTCCCAGATCCAGTGGTTCTGAGGCCGCTTGTAATAGCAATAGATTGCCCGAGAAAAATTGATCTGGGTAATGGAGAATATGGTTTATGCACAAGATAGTCTCAGAAACAATGAGCGACATGGGTGACTCATCATGCCACACCGCCTATACTATGCTTAAAAGTATTGTAGGCCCATTATTTGTAGAACCACCCACAAATAGGAAAGCCCTAAGAAGACAAAGGAGAGTAGTCGTATGCCTACATACACCATCATGGGTACAATTATTCTTCTAAAGGTGAGAGATTAAGGCCATAAAGTCTACTTCATCCCCAAAGAGTACGGTGCTCACATCCTCCTTACCTAGACCTAAGACCCAACCGTGCATACAAGGAAGACCTCTATTGATATAAGGTAGAACATGAGGGCAATAAAGGGGAAAGCGCATAATAGCACTAAATTCCTCAACTAATGGACACAATTCATGCTTCCCAAAGCGGGAGACGTGCAGTTCAAAATCCCAAAAAGTGAACAATTCTAAGAAATTACCAGGAAATCTTAACTTGTTGCACGCTTACAAGACCATTGAACTAAAGACTCTTAAGGTCATGCTTATAAGCGATACCAAGAAAAAGGAGCCAAGAAGTGAGCATCTTTTCAAATGACATTGTGGTTATCCTTATGCTTATGTAATCTCACTACCAATTAATGAAAAATCGTAGACTAAGCAACCTTAATTTATAGTTGTAAAGAGCTAACCTAAAATCCAAGCATAATTTAGTCAACTGCCCTCTAAGGAACCAGTTGGGTTCCACGACATCGCCAGGTCAATAGCCAAATACAATTTGGACTGGGCAGAAAGGCCCAATGGAGAACCCGGTCGGTATCCAAGGCGATCACTAGGCCCCTGCCTATTGCCTTTCCTTTTATTATTTTCCCACTTCTTCACTTGTAAAATTCAGTTGATTGTAATTCAATAATCATTCAATAAAGTTTTAGAATCATTACCCAGGACCACAGAGCTCTTAAATATTTATTGTGTCCTTTTCCTTTTTGCGTCTTTTTATTTTTGGGGAAAATAGAGGCTAATGTGCATTAAAGTAATAGTAAGCTTGCATTAAATTTGTATGAAACTGTTCTATAAAATGTAAAATTACATCACAAAGTCATAGTCAAAGCATCATAAATAGATCAAATGAGTTACCCTTACTAATTACTTGGAAACCCGCTACCACTTCTACCAATGAAGTAGTTGACATAGCCTGATGTATGAGCAGAGTCAATCGAGGCACGACTGGTGCCCATGTCAGCTTAAGGATTGCCCCTAGGGGCCTAGGAATGGCAGGGAAGATTGTCATACACCACTCCAAAAGAAGAATCACTTATAAAATGCAGGGAACATAGGGTCTCCCATAGAAGTAGACAAAGCATAAAGATTTCAAGAATCCTAAATTTGGGGTGGTTCCACCTCTAACATGGAGATGGGATGTGGACTCCTTTCTTTGGTAGGTGAAGACTCAGGATTGTCTTATGCCCTAATAAAAGAATTCCTTCTATTATAAGAAGCATGAGGCATCCAAGGACGAGCATCTCCTTTAGGTCCCTATGGCATAAATGAAGAAGAATCAATGAAAGGGAGTAATATATAAGGTCAACTCAAACAGAGAAACTCGTCTCATCCATTTGACGATGATGACAAGTGAAAAGGTTTATGAACACCCTCCTCATGGACTAGAAATAGTGCATTATTATCCCAAACTATTGGCAGTTATACTGAAAAGAAGAGAATAGTTAAAAGATTATAGTTTAACTTACACTAAACACAGTAAGCAATATGCTTATCCCAGTAAAAGTGGGTCAGAACAGGAGTTCTGGGCACTCTGATCTAGGAACCAATGGGATATTCACATAGTTAGCTTCATCCCCTTCTCCAAATATAGGAACAATCAAGCCCAATATAGCAGCCTTGGTAGCTGTCACCTGTAAAACAAGAAGCGTAAACATTAGAATCATAGATGTGGAATCAAAGGGAAGAAAGCACAAAAGAAAACATACCAAATGGGTTATGAGGTGTTAAAGATCGGTTGCATAATCACCATGATGGTCCACATAGTCCACAAAATAAGTTCTCAACTTTGTCGTAGATTATAAAAATAAATCCTCAAACTACTCTATGCTGCCCTCTGCTTTTTACTTTGCCTTAGATTATATCAAGAAATTGTGCCCAAGTCCCTTGATTGTTCCAATTAATCATGAAGTAAACCTATCCATTACTGTATGAAACTGCCAAATTGATGATGGTGAAACTGATAAAGATAATGGTCAAAGATTGGTGATGGGTGAATTGATGCGGATGAATGAATAAGTGAACAAATGATGAAGAGAGAGAGAGGGGGAGAGAGGGAGGGGATGAGAAGATGGATTATAGGCATCAAGCAGAAGGTAAATAAGCAAGCGAGCTTTCGGGCTACTGTGCGAACAGCGAAGAGAGAAATCAGGAGAAGGGTTGAGAGAAGCTAGTCACATGAGCAATAAGTGAGAAGGGGCAAGATAGCATGTTGGGTCTATTTGGGAGATCTAGGCCACACGTGAAGAGAACAAGAATAGGCCTGACGTGAGGGAGAAACAAGGCAATGGACGGGTCCGTGCAGCATGACTGGGCTAGGTGCACGAAAATGGAGCATAGAGTTGGGGGGAACTCGGCTAGATCACATGCATGTACGACACATAGAGGAGTTGGGCCATGACTAGGCTTGGGTCACGCCAGGCTTTAGCCTCTTCTTTTCCTTTTCTTCTTCCTTTGCTTAACTTCATCTAAAGCTTGGTCTTGTTTGAGCAACTTATCTATTTATGTTTTCCAAGTTTTTCAAATTCCCACAAAATAAATAAAAATATTATTAAAATTCTAATTTAATGATTTAGTTTTGAGCAAAAATTGGATAATAAAAGGGGGTAAAATGACATAATTCGAAGCTGAACAACACTCCCAATTCCAACTTTGTAGAATCTGAGATTTTTGTGTCCAAAAGTCATTGTTTCGATCAGAATCTTGATGATATTGACATGGAAAGACTTGAGCATCATATAGAAGTATAAGATTTAAATTTAGCACATCCTATGTGGACTAATTTTCACATTACATTTGATTGGTTTTACCTAGGTCCTCTCCCTTCCCCTCTAAGAAATGTTGAAGTTTATTTAAGACATAGAGACTACTCTAAATGGTTTTTATATTCATCTACTCACATCTTTGTTAGACCATTACTGTGTATCTTTGATTTTGCATACTTATATCTCTCTCATAACTGGCTCAGAACTTTGATAAGCTCAAGAGAGCCTGAACTTGCATTCTACTTGCATGCTATATTTTCGGGTACACGTACTGATTATGACTACTTCATTTTTACGAGGATTGTTCCGGATCATTTCTTCAGTTGTTACAAGCTTTGGAAGTGATTGGTATTAGTAGTAGCTTGTGAGTTGAGATGAAGTGGATGCTACTCTGTGGACGTTCTTGATACCATCTAAGCGAGGCATTAGTTTAGGTACATTCAACCCAACCTAGTAGGATTGTTCTACCTCTTTCCTATTCTCCTTCCTTTTTTCTTTCTTTCTTTTTGTTCGTAGTTGTGGATATTACGATTGTGATTTTGCTAGTGATTGACTTTGAGGAGAAATTCGGAATTGTTGGCTATGCTTTGGTTTTGTAAATATTTGTTGGCTATGTTTTAATTTTGTAAATATGTGTTAGTTTGTATTGGTTGAGGTGCCTTAGTTGTCATAATGAGGACATTCTAGCGTTTAGGTGTGAGGGATGAAGTGCCAGCTTATATATATTTTCTAAAATTTTAAAAAAACCAAAATTTGTTTTGCTTTATGGATATATATGCTTTTTAGTTAACTTGGTTCCCAAATGGTTTGGTTATTGAGTTATATATACACAGAATACACATGACAAGATGTCCAGTATAGGATGTCATTTTAATTTTTTATAATACCCATCTCATGTATGTGACTTTTGTGCCTACCTTATGCACTTTACCCTTAATTCTTCAATTCTAATTGGTAAGTTGGCATATGAACATTTTTGTTGAGTTGCCTTCTAAGGTCTTGTAAAAAATAAAAAAATAAAAAGAGAAATAAAGAGTTGAAAAAAAGAACTGGCACGAATGTTCACCATAGCCTGAACCACATAAAGTCCCATCCAGAAAATGTTGCGAAAAATAGTGCTATCTCGTCTTTTAGGCGTGGAGAGCTTTCCACTATCTTTATGTCATATCTTTAGTTGGCTTGAATATATGCTGCAATTCTTGATTACATATCTATTTGGGGAATGAAATAAGTGTTTTGCACCATCCAATAAAATTCCCTTTTTATAGGGAGGCCTGAATATTTGTAAGTCAAGTGGCTTTTAGAGGCGTGTATTTCAATCTTGATAACCAAAAAAAAAAGAAAAATAAAGGATCAAAGCAGTCAATTAGGCAAGAAACATGGGAATCATGTCAACATTAGGAACTTGACTTTTTAGGAACGATACACAATTGCATATGCACAAAGGTGAACATATCACTGCAAGCGAAAAGTAGTAGCTAGGTTGCATCCTGTGACTTAGATGTCTTTTGATCGTATATTCTATTTGTATATAATATAGTGACTTGATTACTAGGATCATGCGATCGGCTGTTGTGTGCATAATCTTCTCTTGACTTGTGTATAAGATTATGTTTTGAAAAAAAAAAAAGATTTTCCTTTGTTTTTGAGAAGCTTTTGTGCGTAAAAATTTCGAAAACCTTTACTCGTTCTCTTAGGGAACTGAGGGATTTAAAGTACTTGTTGCATGTGCTAAATGCAACTGTGATTCTCAAAGTGACTTAGGATTTTCTTTTTCTTACTTTTCATTTCTTTTCAGCTAGTATTTTATTTTATTCCAAGACAACCAAACTGGAGGTGTGGGGTGTTTCTTTTGCTCCAAAATTCTGGTATTTTTACAATATTGGTATAGCTAATTTAACTCCTAATAATCATTATTTGTAAATTTTATTCGAGTTTATTTTATTTTATAGAAAACCAAAAAGTTCAAGATACATATAGAGATAGGCAAGAATTAGACCTGGCAAATGGGTCATTCGAGTCGGGTACGGGTTGCCTCTTAGTTCGGTTTAGGTCACTTTCAGGTCAACTATGTTCAGTCAAGTCGGGTTCGGTTCGGGTGAAGTTTAGGTTTGGGTCACTTTCTAGTCAACCATATTCAGGTTGGGTTCGGTTCAGTTTGAGTGAAGTTCGGGCTCGGATCACTTACAGGTACTATGTTCGGGTCAGTAAGTGTTCGGTTCTGGTGGAATTCGAGTTGGTCTGTTTCAAGTTGTCTACAATAGTCTGGTTCGGATCAGGAATGGGTCAAGTGTAATTTGGGTTTGGTGGCATTCAGTTCAATGTTTGGGTCAATATTGGTTCAGGTATAAATAAAATTTGGTATAAATCAAATCGGATTAATTTCGAATAATTGTGAGTTTTCAATCTAGCCATCTTTAGTTCTTTATTCGTAAATTGTATTTAAAATATAAAAATTGTTTAATTAGACAAACACATTTATTCTATAATCCTCTTTTAGTTCATACGTTAATCATTAATTGACTATACAATGTGTGTGTGTGTGTGTGTATGTGTCTATAT
>JACYFF010031954.1:57838657-57857269 GCA_017589665.1 Selenicereus undatus
TATATATATATATATATAGTCCATTTTTTTGAGTATGAGTCCATGTCTTCTGGACTTTTGACCACGGACCAAAACCCTATTAAGAATGCAAGGTGTCGCAATTATTGAGTTGTGGACAAGACCCAACGACAATCAAATTCATAACGGCAGTGATTGGAATTCTCTCCCAGTAGTCCGAGTAAAATGTAGTTGTAGCCTGTTGACCATGCCTTTCGTATCACTAGGCGCTGAAGGAGACCCAGTAATGTCGCAAAATCGTACCATTGGGCTCATCCTGCCGGTCAAGGTTCAGACGTTGTCTTTGCCGAAAGTCTTGAGGTTTCGTCCAAGATCTCTTTTATTTTTCTTTTGACCCTTTTTTTTTTATAAAATGAGGTCTTATGGAAACTCTTCCTTCTTCTTTTTCCTTTTGGAAAAAAAAAATCTTCTTTTCCTAAAATCTCAAATTTTCTACCTTATATAGGCGAAATGTTCCCTTAGAGATAGGATCTTTAAGTTCACATAGTAAAACTGTCATCAACAAGTTATGGGAGTCAAGCCTTCCATAGTATGGTAGAAAAGAAGATTCACACAACCACCATCATAAAGAAGCGATCGATGTGACCCATTCAATAACAACCCTCGTGGATGACATGGTGGCTAAAATGGAAAGTCCATTTTGCACTAAACTTAATGAACAATAGAAACTCATAAATGACTAAGCTCGACAATGACTTGAACATGAGTTTGAAAATGAAAGAAAGGATGACGTACATTCGATCCATTCAAATTATGGGATAATCGTTCACGAATTGATCAAATAATTCACAAGCTAAAGCAGCAAATTAAGGAGCTATTAATTATTTAGAAACCTATTTATAGTTCAAACCCCTTGCACACGTATGTCAAGATGGAAGTTGTCTGCCAAGTTTTCTCTTCTTGAAAACTTGAAGTTTATAGGCTTGGGAGACTTTCCTTCCATTTGAGGAATTTTGTAAAAATCATGAGCCTAAAGGGCATAGACAAGGCCCTTTTCCCTCAATTTTTTTATCTTACTTCCGGGGAGATGATAAGAAGTTGGTTCCACTCCCTTAACCCACTGAAGGTTATTGCTTGGGATAGCATTACCAAAGAATTCATGATATTCGTACAACATGGAGTTGTCTACCACACTTCGTGACTTGGAATCATTAAACCAAGAGGAAAAAGAAAGTTTCCCAAACTTTCTTGTCCAATAGAGGGCAATAGCCCCTTATCCTGAACCATCATGACAAAAAGACTAAGTTTGCTTGGCAGTCAAGAGCATGAGGAGTAACTATAATCAAATTCTCGCCATTAAATACCTTCATGCAATTACATGATGTTGAGATGCTAGTGAAGGAGGAAGTACAAAAGTCCCCAAAGAACCCTTATCAAAATGACGAAGGTTCTTTCAAAGAGAAGAAAGTAACCACTAACTCCAATACCTGATGCATGTCAAGTTAACAAGCTTGGATTTAACCTAACTTAGCAAATCAACATGGAAGATATGTCCTAGCATAAAGGTTTAGAACCACCAACCAACGCTGAAGGAGCTCATCACCAACCTTCCTAAAGCTTAAACACTAGAAGATTAGCTAAAAGCTCACTCACTAAACACCACCAAAGCTGGATAAATTTTAGGGAGATTTTGAGAGAGTTTTGCTTGAAAAACAAGTAAAGTAAAGTATTTCATAATCATAATCTGATGCTTACAAAGAGAAACCAGACCTTTATACACAACCTTACTTCCACAATCAATGGCTAAAACTGAAAATGCCAAGAAGCAAAAACAACAAAAATAGTTTGAATCAAAACAGCTAAAATAGCAGCTAGGCTTTGATCCTTGACACCTAATGACCTTGGCAATTTGCATTACTGAGGTGTCGAGCTAATTTAGCATCAAAGAACTTCTAATGATGGCTTTGGGATGCAGCTTCTAAGCACAATAATCAACCGGTTGATAGCAAAGTATAGCAACCTTTAACCCATTTGTTCAAAGAGAATTCTATGTGAGTTTGCGGTGTTGAAAGCTGATGCTGAATTATCTGATTCTGCCGCTTTAGCACCGTTATTGATAATATTTTTGACACATTTTCAGTTCCTTAAACGAGCCAAAATGGGCTAGAGCCAAAAGTAATCCTATGAACCTCTGCTGGACTAGACTTGACTTATTGAGTTGCCTTGGAAGAATTCAAGCAACCTCTATCATTTAGTAGCTTACTTAGGAGCTCACAAATGAGCTAGGTTACTTTCCGAAATGCACTGATGCTCCTTAACTCAAAATAACTCTCAAGTGGCTGTGGATCACCTCGGCAAACATTTGAAAATAGATAATATTATTGATTCTGGACTAACTTAGGCTATTGGCTAGCCTTAAAATGAGCTTCAGGATGTTTGTGGGATTTGCTATGGTGTCCAAATAAGCAAGGATATCCTTAAAGAAGCCTTACAGCTGCATTGTTTCCCCCTTACAGAACTGATCCTTGAGATGATAAGTAAATAATGACTTCCTACCTTCAGAATGAGTAACTTGAACTGACCCTTGATATGCATCAATACCAAAGTGGTAAATAAGGTTAATGCAGTGGAAGCTTCAAAAATCTACTGCAATTATTAGGCCTTTCCCCCACTTAGGATGAATCCTAGAGAAGCCCTGAAAGGTCTTGAGAGCAAGGGTCTCCCCAAGCCTATTGAGGCCCATCCCCAATGCATCTAAAGATAAAAGAACTGCAAGGTATGACATGAATGCCTACTATAATTACCATCCTCGAAAAAGGGCACACTACACTAATTCATGTGTAGCATAGAGCATGCAATACAAGACATTATAGACGATGGAACCTTGCTTATCCCAAATGTGGCAAACGCAAACAATGCTCGAGCTAACCCATTAAGTTCTATGCTTGAAATTTTCACCACAGATGATGAACTTGACCCATCTGTTCTCATTGAGTGTAAAGTTAATAGAAATGGGAAGATAACCACGAAGACACTTAGATAATATCTCTTGTCCCTATCAAAATCGCTTAGCAATCAACACTTGACCTAGGAAGGTGATTGGCCAAGTCTAACCACAACACAAGAATCACAATATGACTCTATCCTCAGCATATTAAAAAAGACTAAGGTAACATAACCATGTGGAAGCTTCCAGCCTCCTCTATCAACCATTGAGAGGCACTCCTAAAGGCCCTTGCGAGTATGAAAGTCCTTGTAGAACCTAGCTCGAAAGAATTGGTTGGTTTCTTTACATCCAAAAGGTCCTCTTCAAACTTACATTTGATGATATGGACCTCCTATAAGCATCCTCAGGTTCTGTATCCTATCATAACTTATAAAAATAATTTCACACTAATGACCTAAGTGGATAATAGATTGTTAATCAACATATGCTCACCCAAAATGAAAAGCAAAATTGGGCATAACTTAAGCAGATATGACCCTTCAACCCTAGCCCTATAAGCCCACAACTGTACTCATAGAATAGTCTTGGCCCTCAACATAATTGTCAAGTGGATTGAAATGAACATAGCTTTCTAAGTCATGAACTTCTATGCTACTTTAAAACTCTTGCTTGGTCACCCATGACTGCATAACCAAAAGACTGTGCCCTCAATCATTTATCAAATAGTTAAGATGACAGTAAAAAGGGTCACCATAACTATAAATTCCAACCATTGATCGCAACAATAGAAAAGAAAGTTCCAATCTTTGAGGTTAAGCAGGATGACGTTGACATAGAAATTTGGGGTTTCGTAGTTGACGAATACGTTGTCATTGATTCAAAACACAATGTTCCATTTGACTTTAACCCGTTCTCAAGTAGAAGGTTAACGCTATGATGAGGAACACGATGATACATATTGAACCATGTCATATTACCCCCATTGTTATCCAAAGCTCCAATCAAGATAAAACCTCAAAACAATGCCAAGAACCACGGATTTGATCAATAGTCAAATTGGTCAAACTAGTCAACCCTTGGTCAACACTAGGGGTTGCAATGGGCAGGTGCAAGGCGAGTTTAGTCATACCCTTACCCATACCTATTTTCAAAATTAATACCCATACCTGTACCCATACTTATTAGCTGTTGTAAAGCTATACCCCTACCCATACCCATAAGGTATAGTAGGTATGCAGGTTTTATTCAGGAACATAAAGAGAAAAAAGAATTAAACCCATTTTGTACCCATATTCGACATCAATAGTCAATATGTCACATTAACCCCAAGTTTCTAACAACATATCATATCACGTCGAATACAACTATAAGTTTGCCAATCAAAGCAATAAATTAGCACTTGACAATTACAGTTCCTAACAAAATTCTTACAGAAGTCATAAATACCATACAACTCAAAGTAAATAGAAAAATATCCAAGTATAAGCAACAAATTAGAACTTTAAACAAACGGGTACGAGTTTTATATAGGGATTATATGGGGCGGATATGGAGTGGGTATTGATAAAACAGGGTATAGGGCGGGTAAGATCTATACCCATACCCATTTTAGTAGTACTCGCCCTATACCCTCTTTTTTTTTTCTATTTTCACCACCTATACCCATACCCATTGGGGAGGATTTTGCGGGTTCTAAGGGGGTACAGGTTTTTTTACCGGCTCTAGTCAACACTGGTCAACAGACATGCCTTGACTAGGTTAAGTAGTTAATTTTGATGGTGACGAAGATTTTGGCACTTGATATTTTTCATTAGGCAAGGCATCTTTTATTTCTTATGGAATATGCCTACAAACTTCCTTCTTAATAAAGAATGTGTTTAATTGTTATAAGCATTCTATTGGTTACAATTAATTCTCTAGTTCCTATTAGGCCACTATACCGTATTAGGTGCTTTATTCTTATTGGATTGTTTTTGTGCTCGAGGAAGGTGCTTTCTAATTTTCTAGCTATAAAAAAACAAGCATGTTACTATATTTTGTAGAATTGTTGATGATAACTAAAACAAAGACTAGCTTGAGGCCTTTTTTCTTTTTCCTAAATCTCTACTTTATATTTCAAATGCTTGGTGTTTTTCAAAGGTGATTTGAATCTCTCTTTCAATCTTATTGCTTAGTGGAAAATCAATTTCCTCTTTGGCATAAAGATGGTGGATTGCTAGCAAAGGGGTGTTAATCTTTATCTTGGCATGTCATTTTTTTGCAATTTTTAATTTTCTTCCACATTCAAAGTCTATAAAATTTTTAGGTTTTTCCTTTTGGTGGTTAAAACTTTGGGTCACTTGTGTGTGAAGATTTGGTGAAGAGATTTTAGCATCTATTTGGTTCTTATTCTCGAGCCTTAATCTTACCATCTTATAAGTGTTTGAGATTGACTCCCAAGAGGAAATAATCCTACTATGTTGACTAATTGTTGGATTTAGGATCTTAGGCATTGAGGATCCATACTCATCAAATTGGTGTTAGAGCTATGATAGATTCTTCATTGAAAATCCATCACTATTCACCTCCAGATGAAGCCTAAAATACTATACTTTAATCTTAGTTAGAAAAAAAACCCCTCACATTCTTGTTGCCTTAATCATCCTTCTAGCCTAGAAAGAACCCTAGCCCTAGATAGATATCCTCCCCTAGACATATGCCAAAGCTCTAAAAAATAGCCTAACTCCACAAAAATTGCCCAAAAATTATCCAAAACTGCACACAGAAATTTAACAAGTTTCATTCTGCCTAGTGGTACACCCTTACTGAATTTTGGCTCCAACCAAAGCATTGGTAGGACCTAACCATGCCACGCCCAATGCCTGCACCCCTCTAGCATGCCCATGATGCCTCTATTTCCTTACATTTACTCCCTTTTGCCCCTCTTGCCCATGCCTAAGTATGTTAAGTGATAGTGAACTCTCTCATTCTAGGGGCATCATTAATATTAAGTATCAAAAAATTATAAAAACTCAAAAGGGAGCCTAAGCAAGTGAAAGTAACCATCCTCCACAAGAAGAACATATAATCAGAAGCATGATGTGAGCTCCATTAATATTGCCTATCACTCCTCCCATGAAGATCTTGATGATAGAGACAAGATAGATATAAGAGGGAATCCTAGGGATGACCTTAGAGACCTTAAAGTGGAAGCACCATACTTTGATGGCAACCTTAACCCGAAAAATTATCTAGATTCATTTCAATCTATGGAAAGGATTTTTGAGTTCTAAGGGTATAATGATAAGAAATCATTCTTGTTGGTTATCTCAAGATGAAAGGTTATGCATCCCAATGGTATGATAATTTAATGAAGAATAAAGCAAGAGAAGATATTTGTAAGGTCAAGACATGATCTAAGATTAAGAGCACACAAACAAGAGGTTCTTACCATCCTCATATAAGTAAGAGCTCAACCTCATGATCACCTCTCTTAGCCAAGAAAATCACAACATGGAAGAGTATATTAGGGAGTTTGAACAACTCTAAATGAGGGTTGGATTGAATGAGAAGTCTGACCTTAAAATTGCTAGATTCATCAAAGGTTTATCGCCTAATATTGCCAACAAGGTTGACCTCTTTTCTTTGATGACTTGTGCAATTTTGTAATTAAACTTTAAAGGAAAGTTAGAAGTAGGAATGCTTCCAAACCTTCTCTACTATAAGTGCCTCCAGTCACACTGCAATTACCACCCCACCCCCACAAACCAAAGCCCTTGAAAGGGATATAGGGATTGCTAGTGAACAATGTAAGAAGTTGGAAGGAAAGTAATAATTCAAATATCATGGTAATGGGAATTTTCAAGCTAACTGTCTATCAAAGAGATTCAAGGTATTGAGAAAGAGTCTATTAAAAAGGAGGAAGTAAATGATCGGCTTAGTTTGGTTGCTCCGGATGTGAATGAATTGTTATTAAGTTATGAGCTCCTTACTTGTCAGAAGATGATGTATTTCCTCACTACTAACCTACAATCAAGAGTAATATGCAAGCAACCTGAAAGGAATGAAAACAAAAGCTTTGGATTCAATGAACCCAAATAGGATGAATTTGGGTGAATAGAAACTAAATTGGTTTATTGATACAACAACATAACCATGAATCAACTTAGGGCCTTTAATCTTTCTTAGAACACAGAAACATCACCTAAGGAGTGATTAAGACTCACTAGATCACCACTTTGCTTGGCCTAGTAAAGATACGCTAGCTTGAGAGTTTGAGAGGGTTACGTGTTTAGGAGCAAAGCTCAACTGAATTCTTGTTCATTCATAATCTGATTCAATAAACAAACTATCAAGCACTTAAATAGGCTCATGTCCAATTGCCTAGTTGCTTAGGAGTTTCCTTAGTCATTACGAAACCTCTAATCTAGCTTGTACAAAACAGAATACAAAGCATGCTTAGCATAGCGTAAGTATCCTACATGAGTCTAGCCTAATGCAAGTTGTTTTATGCTAAACTCAAGCTTCAACATGTCATTACTGCCTTAAGCCATCCACTTGCACATGGGAGAGAGAAGGAAGGTTGCTGATTTGACTTGGATTGTGGCTGCCAATCAGAAGCAAGGGAGATTTATATCTCTCCTCCTACTGGCCACTTGACCTTCTAAAGCTAAAAATGGGCCAGTTTTGGTGTCCCCAGTAGTGTAGGCTAGCAAGAAAGTAGGCAAGTTGGTGACCAAACCTTCCCCTTGAAGAGATCTCATATGTTGATCCAAAACAATGAAATCGACTAGTTTAGTGCCAAAATGGAGCAGCTTGGTTGCCTTGCTTCTACTCAATTTAGACTTGATTTCAAAGTATGAATGGCTTCATTAGGATGCTAATGATCATCCTATGCGAAGAAATCAGGCCTAAAAATAATCAACTAGAAAATCAAACTAAGCCAGAATAGAGCTTAATCTAGAATGGTTAACTTGTGAGAGCAAAATCTTCATGTAGCAATTCACTTAACTTGAATTTATCTTCATGGCCTATCATTTGAGGATGTTAGGTAGCATCCTATGTAAGAATATCAGCCATATACCCTTTGGAGGTTTAGGAAATTAGATGAACAAAATCGGGCCTTTGCAAGGAATCAAACCGCGATAGGTCATAACTTTGTTGGACTAATGCATGGATTACTACTAGAGCATTGGTGCCTAAACTTCCATTCCCTTAACTATTTTGAGGGGCTGAATCTTGTACCATGGCTTGATCTCCGTCACAAGAGGTCCTCATGAAGCTAGCCAAAGGGAACCAATCTTTCATTCGAGATTCACAAATGGAGGCAGTGTTTGTGACTCAATCATAGATGGTGATAGTCGTGCCAATGTGGCCTCTAAAACATTGATTGACAAGCTTCAAATCCCTACTATGGAGCATCTTGCTTCATACTCCTCTCAATCATTTAACTAAAGCAATGAGGTAACCGCCTCCATGCAAGCTCTTATTTCATTCTTAATTAGTTCATATAAAGGTGAACTTTTGTATGATGTCTTCCTTTAATCCTTATCATGAGCATGATGTCATTTATTACTCAATAGGCCTTGGTTATATGAAAATTGTATGATTTGTGATGGGCATATAACACTTATTCACTCAAGTACAATGGGCGTAGTCTAAATTGGCCCCTTTACCTCTGTCTAAACCTCATCAAATTAAATTGAGGAAGAAATGTGAGAAAATCCCAAACATGAGACACACACGAAAGAGTATGCCACTAAAAAGAGTAAGCCTCAAATTTCTCTATTAATTGTAAAACCAAACACAAGTGAGAAGGTGACACCTTTAACCCTTAAGGCTCGCCAAGGCCTTGTGGATGTGATCCCGAAAGAATCTCTTCCCCATGTGCTCTCGCTCATCAAACTAGCCTTGGAAAAAAGTGTTTGTGAGGATGGCCAAGCTTTGAATGATAACTCTTTTGACCCTAATGAAGATCAAATATCTTTTAGTCAGTATATTAGGATTTTCAATAAGCTCATGAAGCCTAGGATGATAAATTGTCACTTTGAAGAACTCCCTAAGACCTTCAACATATCATTCGTATTTAATAAGGGCGGTATTCTAGTGCAATGGATTTTCTCAAGCCCAAAGGGGGTAATTAGCTTTCAAGATTGATGTCTTTGGATTCCAAGCCTAAGAATTTGAGGACAAATCCTTTTCTAGGCGAGATTGACACATATCAAATCTCGTCCTATCACCCCCACAATCACTAAAAGCTCACATCAACCTAAAATCTCAAATAATGCCAAGAGCCAGGCTTTTACCAAAAGTCAATTGGTCAAATAGGTGAACTCGAATCAACCCTTGGTTAATGACAGTTAATGATCAAGCCTTGACTTGATCAAATGGTCAATTTTGAAGGTAACTTGTTGTCTCTTTTTAAAGCTAGTCATTTTTTATTTCTTTGGAAATATGCTTTTAAGCTTCCAATGGATGAGCTTAATTATTATAAGAATTTTACTGGCTAACATTAATATTTAATTCCTATTAGGCTACTATAACCTAATAGTTGCTTAATTCTTATTGGATAGAATTTTGTAGCCTAAGAAGGCTTATCTAGTTTTCTAGTTGAAAATTCTAAGTACTCCACTGTAATTGGTAGAGTTATTAATAATGAACAAAATAGATTGGCTCCATAGCCTTTCTCTCTTCTAAATCTCTATTCTTCATTTTGAATGTTTGGTGTATCTGAATTCTAAGGTCTCTCCTTTACTCCTTATTGATGTGGATCAATGACCTTAAATCTCGAACATAAAGGTCAACATGCTTGAAGCTAGAAACTAGTCTGTGGAACAAGGGGCTCCACTTGAATTAGCAAAGTTTAAGGCTCTAAAAGAGAGGTGTTTCTATGAAAGAAGAACAAAGAGCAAATAAAAACTCTAAGATCTAGGAATTCTTCTTCCATTTAGAGGGCTAAGCCCACTTAATCACCTAAGGGTTAAATGACCAATGGCTAAGGTAAAATCTATTTTTGAAAAACACCACCCAATTGGTATGAAGTTTTGAGGCATTTTAGTGAGACAAAATAGAAATGAGCTATATCAAATTTCACTCATCAAAGCCTGATTACAAGAGAGAAAAGAAGATTATTTCAAGGCTTACAAAGACCAATGGCTTATTACCTAAGCAAGGAGTTGGTCAATAGGAAAATTACATCATTGGCTAATAAAAATTAGACAAAAATCATCCCTTAGCACTAATAAAAAATATGTGACCAAAAATTTTGGTCAATAAGAGTGGGATAACTTTGTCTTACTTGTATAATAGATTGATGAAAATGCTTCTGTAAATGACAAAATTCAGGTTTCAAAAAGATAGTACAAATCGTACCACATTTCGTTGTCTGATTATATTGGAATTTAGTTGCACCGTAACTACAATAGGAGGCTTCCCTAAACCATCGCATTTAACAATATTCCTTATAATGCCCCCAAAATACTAATGACATGATTACTGATAATTGCAGCGGAAGACTTAGTAAATGAAGGCGCTACCGCCGTCCTGATAAAGACAAGGCTCACTGAAACCATTTAATCTTGCAACTCTTGCTTACAATCACAAAATCTAGTAAACTGAAACACTTCAATACTGAAGTCCATAATAGTTCAACCATACCATGTACTAACTCACATTCCATACCACACAAGTCCTTGACCTTAAGATCGGTTCCAATATTCATGTTATGCTGAATCCACTGTGAGCATCTGACGACTTTCAAAAAGGCTTGATAAAAGGAGGAATACGAGATACTTCATCACCTAAAATGGAAAACATGAAAACAATTCGAAAATATGAGCAAAAACTCAGTACATACATCTCTGCATTGTAAAATGAGCATAGAAACACTATTGATGGGTACCCAACTTTGCAATTCATTTAGTTGGCAATAACAATGAAAATGAAAGTAATATGAAATTGAATTGCTCATTATTATCTGGATGTGAACCCCTTGCACTGATATGATCTATACATAGGTGTGCACCTGCCAATCCGATCAAGAGTTGACCTGAAGCCGCGCAGGTAAATGATGGGCTTACACCCTATAAATGATAACTGACGGGGTCATAAGTTAAATGGCAAATCACTGTATAAACTTATTCATTGATAAACTCATGAAAAGTTGTAACATGATAAACATGATCTGTTGAAGATACAGGTAATGGACGTACCTTGAGCCTTTAAAAATATCATCTGACTTGATAAAAGTTAGCTGTTTCATAAATATCATCGGACTTGATAAATATGTTTTGACTTGATAACACTTATGCATAATGGGGAATGATAACTAGGCCTCAACTCTGTTTCATAAATGTCATTGTAAGTATATGCAGTCAGTAAATGATCCTTACTCACATAATTGAGTAAGTAAAAGTATGAGTAACAGAGATTGAGTAATTAAATGGTATACATAACTTGTGTATTTCAATATTCAAAATTGAATTGATGAAAGTAATTAAATTTGATATAAAGTAAATGAAAGTAAAATAGTCCATAATGAGATAAATGAGATTACAAAGGAAAAGACCTTGATGGTGATAATTGAAAGAGTGGTTATGGCCTTTTCTGAAATAGGTTACTGATACAGGTTTAAGGCTTGTTGATGTATAACTTGATTCAAGATAACAACAAGTACACTAGATTGAAGTGAGTAAGTAATTAAGGTTTGAGGGAAAGACAGATATATCTTGGTTCACAATAGGATAAATTGCAATAACTTGGTCTACTAAATATGGTTTCTGCGTCATAACTCTCCCCACTTCTCATATTTTGTTCATAAATCCATTAGATGTACAATTCCACCCCAAATGAATCATTGACCTCAATAGAAGTTATTAAGCTCACTAAACTTGGTATGTTCTTTGTACAATCCATAATTGACTCAAAGCTCATAGACAAGCTAAAAGCTCCATAAAAGTCCATGAATATTTATTTCCCCCTTTAAATGACTTGGCCCACAATACACAAAATGAGTGCATGATCAATCTCACTTAATCGTTATTATTGCTCTTTATACAATTACTCAAAATGCTTCCAAAAATCACCAAACTCAAAATACTCAACCAAAATTCATGAGATCTTACAAGAAATGCATAAATAATATGAAAAATCTACAATAAAATTTTCGGAAGTTTCCTCCAAGTATACACTGCACAGAAATTGTAATAACAACCTGATTTATACTCAAGCAGGTCAGTTCACTTTAAAAATTCATAACTTTCATTCTAGACCTCAAATGGAGACCTAAAACCCCAATATAAAAAGATTACGAAGTCCCCAAAAACTTTCATTTGCAACTCAAAACATTATTCCCACAATAGGATTCCTAAAATGGGACTAAAACACAAGTGTATCAGTTTTGATCTCATTTTGCACAGTTTTGGTAAAATGACCATAACGTTTTCCAAAGACCTTGGATTAAGGCGATTCAAGAGGCATTTCAAAGATAACACACTGAACTATCTACAAACCAAAACTCATAATTTTTGGCTGGACAATTCATTACCAGTTTAATCCCAAAGTCAACCCTAACTTTCTGAAATTCTAGCCTTTCACTGATTTAACTTTCTCTTCCTTTTTCACATAAAACACAATTGAAATAATTTCAAATTACCAAAATCAGATACAAAGAGATCATTGAAGTCCTCATATATGTATCCAAAATCTAAGCAACTTCATTAATACATAATTACTAAATTCGTATTCAAAACAGGGAAGATTTCTTCAAAATTCCATAACTCACTGATTATACGTCCAAAATTCATGAACGTTTTCCAGAAGATCCCAAATAATATAGAGAATCTACAGTAAAAATTTCAGAATTTGTGAACAATCCTATAATTTCCAGAATTTTCGACAGTGGCAGTTCAACAATTACAAAATCATGAAATCACGCTCTTGATCAAATACCCATAAATCCAAACACCTCTAAACTCAATAAAAATTGCACAATAACTATCAATTTGATCATATAAACAATAATCACAACCAAGACAACCCCAAAAATTCAAAATAAAACAAGTTGGGGTTGAGGATATACCTCACTTTAGGCTTGAATTAGAGAGAGAAGGAGGCTGTTTTGAGTGATTTGAGGGGTCGGACAAGATAGCTAGTAGCAAGGGGAACTCGGGGCAGCTGGGAGGTGGCCGGAAAAGTGGTCGGAACCACCAGAACTGGCAGCACAAAAGGGCAGCTCTGGCGTGAAGGAGAGAGAGAAAATGGGGGATGGGTTTGTGAATTTTTGCTGAATATTTGTGTTTATAAATTGCCAATTAATAGCTACATGTGGCTGAAAATTATCCACCCAAAAATTAGCTTTTTGCTAATTAAAATTAAGTGCTAAAACGAGTAATTAGTGAAATAACAAAAGTTAGTAAGGTTTTGGGCCCAAAAGGCTAAATTGGGGCTTGAAAAATTATTTGGAGTGTTGAACAAAAAATAAAAATTTGTATTGCTCGGAATTAAATTTTAGCGAAGAGAAGAAAATAATTAATCACTAATTTATACTCACTGAGGCCTAATATCGATTCATCCGATATTTAATCAATCAATGAAACTTGAGTTGCAAAGTGGTACCCAAAATGAAATATTTCGTAACCGGGATGATTAAATATGATAAATGAAGGTGAAAATTTTAAATAACTTAATGGAATTCGATAAATAAATAAATTGAGTGTAATTGAATTTAATAAACATGATTTGGTTAAGCAAATAACCATGATTGATTAGGTCAATAAACATGATAAAGTCAATGAATAAACATGATTAATGAAATAAATAAAGATGATTTAAATAAATAAATATGGGTTAGGGTCGGGTTATTACATTCCTAAAATTCTGTTGGGAGGATTTTCATATTTCCACCGTCCTCCCTTGTAGGGGAGAATTTAGAGTGCTTGAACCTTTTTTTCAGGCTCCTTTCCAAGGTTGTAGAGTATGGTTTTAAATTTTGGCAGCTTGAAGTTTTTGCTCAATTTCTCTTAATACTTAGAGTCACCAAAATCTGTTCATAAGGATGAAAAGTAGGCTCATGGAGCGTTCCAAGCATGTCAAATATGTCTAAATGTGATTTCATTTGCCGAACCAAAACTCAAATCAAGGTTAGCCCAAACTTCTAGATAAACTGGGTAATGGAGATATTAACCTAAACTCCTTATTTATGGCTACTAATTGCCTATTACCCATTGATGAGTTATGTAGGACCCCTTCAAGTTTCCAAAGGAGTAAAGAGTGTGAAGGTAGACGCCTAAAGTAACTTGATCAGTGGTGAAAATTGGTGATAGCTGAGTCAATGCTATTACAATGTGTAGTGAGCTAAACTTGGGCTCACTCAAAGGCATTGAGGTAGTTTGCCTGCATCACCTTATGCCTGGTACAAAATTCAATTTCCTTTATAAAATAAAGATGCTGGTTTGCTAGCCAAATCATGTTAATCTTTGTGTAGGTGTATCATTTTTTTATTCTTCTTAGTTTTCTTCTTCATTCAATATCCACAAAATTTTTTAATGCTTTTTACTTTCAGCGTTTAAAACTTTAAGTCTCTTGTGTGTGAAGATTTGGTGAGGAGTTCCTATTATCTATTTGGTTTCTATTCTTTGCCTTAATCTTGCAAACTCATTAATTGTTTGAGATTGACTTCAAGGAGGAACTAATCCTAGTATCTTGGTTGATTGTTGGATTTGAGATCTTCAGCATTGAGGATCCATACTCATTACATGGGCTACCTAAGCACGACCCAATTAGGAAATAGGCCAAGAATATTTCTTCCTCTTCCTAAGGTGAAGCCTTTGCTCACCTATTTGGCTTAAGATATAAGCCTTCTCCTCAAGGACTCGACCTAAACATTCCAGAGTATGCCACCCTACCTCCTAACCCTTAATGCGATTTTCATAGAAGAAGGTTAAGATGGACCTTGTTATAAGTTTCTCGAACCAAAATGCATATCACATCTATGAGATGCCCTCATAGGATTTGAAATCTTCTCAGGTTGCACTTTCCTAGAGGAACAAAGATGCTTTACTAAAAATATCCAACCCAAAACATATTTGCGTACTAGGCCTACAAAATTATTTTGGGTGGCTATTCGGGGTTAAAAAGATGAAGCATGAAGATCCAGGATAGGTGCTACTAGTGACTGATTAAGGTTTTAATCCTACAGAGATGATCACCGATGCAATCAAGGGGAGGCATACCAAGATATTTTGGAGCACCTACAACATAAAAAAAAGGGTCAAGCTAACCATTAAAGAAATGAAGGGTTGTAGTACCAAGCCTAATAAAAACCTCAGTTTTAAGCCAAAGTCTTTTTCCATGCATGAGGGAGAATCTTGCTCATTTTCGATTTCGATTTGTGCCAAAATTGATGCAGTTGTTGAGAATTTCAATAGAATTAGTCTTTCTGAGTATGACTCTTGCATTTGTACAAACAAAATTTAATCCCAAAATGATTAATAAACAATGAACAAAATTGTAATAAAATGCTATTCTTGAAGAAATAATTACAACAAATGCTAGAGCAAGCAAAGCGCCAAAGGAGCTCAAATTGGGTTCATCTTTAACTTGCAAAAGGAGGAGTAATGTACATATCGCATAAAAAATTTAAATATGTGTTGGAATGGTCCTAGACTTGTCGGGATAAATCAAGAGATCACCAAGCATAAGACCCCACTATATCCAAATTTGAAGCCTATCAAATAGAACCTTTTCTAAATGAAGCCTAAATTGGCCTTAAACATAAAGACGAAGTTAAGAAAACAACACGATTTTAACTTCCTAAGGGTTTCCAATCACTTGAATGGGTAGCCGATATCATCTTACTGCCTAAAAAAGACAAAGGTTCTTTCAAAAAGAAGAAACCAACTATTATCTTTGATACCAAAGTGGTAAACAAGGTTAACACAATGGAAGCTTCAAAAATCTGCTGCAATTATTAGGCCTTTACCTAACATAGGATGAATTCTGGAGAAGCCTTAAAAAGTCCTGAGAGCCAGGGTCACCTCTTATCGAGCCCACATCCAACCCATCTTAAGATAAAGGTAATGCAAGGTATCATACCAGTGCCTACTAAAATTAGCATCCTGGGAAGGGCACCACACTGATCTATATGTAGCATAGAGCATGCAATACTAGGCATGATATATGATGGAACCATGGTTATCCCAGATGTGGCAAAGGCCAACAATATTCAAGTTAACCCATTAAGTTTTGTGCATACAATTTTCACCACGGAAGAGCAACTTGGCCCTTCTATTCTCATTGAGTATGAAGTCAGCAGAAATTGGGAGATAAGCATGAAGACACTTAGATAAGATCTCTTATCCCTATCTAACCCACATAGCTATAATATGATTAAGAAGAAAAAGCCCAACACCTCACTTGCAACAGTTATAGACCTCAACAGTTAACCTAAGAAGGTGATTGGCTAAGTTTAACCCCAACACAAGAATCACGAGATGACTCCATCCTCACCATATTAAAAAAGACTAAGGGTAACATAACCATATGGAAGCTTCTAGCTTCCTCTATCAACCATTGAGAGGCACTCCTAAAGCCCTTACGAGAGTGAAAGTCCTAGTAGAACCTAGCTTGGAAGAATTGGTTGGTTTCTTTACACCCAAAAGGGCCTCCTCGACCATACCTTTCACAATATAGACCTCCCATCTAAATGGTTAAAGCACAATAATGTTTTGTATCCCATCATAACTTACAAAAATAAGTTCAGACTGATGACCTTAGTGCATAAAGATTGTCAATCAACATATTCCCACCCAAAACGAAAATAAAATTTGGCATGACTTAAGTAGATATGACCCGTTAACCCTAGTCTTACAAGCCTAGAATTTTACACATAGAATAGTCTTAGGAAGTATCACCCTCCACATAACTTTCAAGTGGATAAGAATGAAGGTAGCCTTCCAAGTCATAAACATCCAAGCTACTTTAAACTTTTTGTTTGGTTATCCATGACTACATAACAAAAAGACTATGCCCCCGACCTTATATCAGAAGGTTAGGATGATAGCAAAAGGGGTCGTCATAACTATAAATGCCAATCCATTGATCACTACAATAGAAAAGAAAGTTCTAGTCTTGGAGGTTGAGCATGATGATAGTGACATACAAATTTGGGGTTTCGTAGCTGACAAATGCACTTTCATCTATTCAAAACACGAAGTCCCATTTTACTTCGACCCCTTCTCAAATGGAAGGTTAATGCCATGATAAGAAACATGGAGATACATATTGAACCCTGTCATGTTATCCCCACCATCTAAAGCTCCAATCAAGCTAAAACCTCAAAACAATGCCAAGAACCACGCATTTGATCAATAGTCAATCTGGTCAAACTAGTCAATTCTTGGTCAACACTAATTAACATTCAGGCCATGGCTAGGCCAAATTATTAATTTTAATGGTGAGGAAGATTTTGGCACTTGCTATATGTTTCTTTAAGCAAGGCATCTTTTGTTTTTTCTGGAGTACTCTTACAAACTTCCTTTTTAACAAAGAATTAGCTTAATTGTTATAAGCATTCTGTTGCCTACAGTTAGTGCTTAGTTATTATTGGACCACTATACCTTATTTGGTGCCTTATTCTTACAGGATAGATCTTGTGCCTAGGGAAGAAGCTTTCTAGTTTTCTAGCTATAAAAATCCAAGTAATTTACTGTATTTTATAGAATTGTTTATGATAACTGAGAAAAAGATTGGCTTGAGGCCTCTTTCTCTTTCCTAAATCATTATATTTCAAATGCTTGGTGTGTTTGAATGGTTGATTAGAACCTCTCTTTCAATTCTCATGCTTGGTGGAAAATCAAATTTCCCTTTCGGCAAAAAGATACTGGATTGCTAGTTAAGTGGTGTTAATCTTTATCTTGGCATATCATCTTTTATAGTTTTTAATTTTCTTCCACATTCAAAGTCTATAAAATTTTTATGTTTTTCCTTTGGGTGGTTAAAACTTTCGGTCTACTGTGTTTAAAGATTCGGTGAAGAGATTTTACCATTTGTTTGGTCTTTATTCTTGAGCCTCAATCTTGTTATCTTATTAATTGTTCGACATTGATTCCTAGGAGGAACTAATCCAACTATGTTGATTGATTGTTGGGTTTGGGATCTTTGGCATTGAGGATCCATACTGTTGAGTTATTTTATTTAAGTTTTGATGATAACAAATCCAAGTGTAAAAATTTGTCCAAGTAATGTTGCTCCAAACACGATCTCCAAACAGGCCTAACTGGTGTTTGTAATCCTTGTTGTATTAACTGCTTTGCTACATGTGAGAACAAGTCCTTAAAACAGGTTTCACGTGGTGATTCTTTATTAAGTCAAGAACGTCATCTCGACAGTTGATTGTAAGGCATGTTCCTGAACTCTAGCAATGCAAAGAACAACCCCAGCAAACAAGATGGCCTTGGTGTTCACAGCAGCTCTACAAATCTTGGACAAGATGACTGATTCAAAACAAAAAGTCTTGTGTATATAGGTTTTATTTATTTAGACTCTTGTTAATATGCCAATATTGAAAATGCTTTTAAACACCTCTTGAATCGGTATTCGCACTAAGTACTTCAGAACACCAGTTGCGAATAACCCTGCAAACAGGGTGCCTAGGGTGTTTCTGAACTGAAGTGACCATACCCAGTTATCTTTGAAAATTCATTTCGGTTGGCCAAGATCTTCAGTATACT
>JACYFF010031954.1:57896130-57910092 GCA_017589665.1 Selenicereus undatus
GGGGGGGGAGGGGATTATGCAAACCCCTCCATCGCGACCCACAACGTACGCACAAAGAGAGAGAGAGAGGAAGAGCATGCATGGGCGATAGTGAGTCGATGCCGCGCCGACGGGTGTACTGGCCATCGCCACATTGGCGACTGGCCGTGACCCCTCTGTAGGCCGTCAAAACTAGAAAGACGGAGAGATACTGCATGAAAGAGCGGGGGGAGCGAGATGGAGCTTGAGGCTCCACAACTGGGCGCAATTCCCACGATGAGGCAGGACCGAGGGAGAGCTAGAACCAGGTCTGGGAAGGCTTGCTCGAATTAGTGGTTCGGTAGTGAAAAAGGGGGCGAATTTTTGGGTTCTTGACCATCAACAACAGCATCCAAAAGGTGTTAGAAAGGGTTCTAAGCATTGAGCGAGGTGGGTGGTTCCTAATCTTTAAACCCACTACTAATTTTCAAATATTCTTGAAATATTTGTGATAGCTAATTTAATAGTTAGATTGAAGCTATAACAAGTTGAGAAACTGTAAGTAGTTGGTGAATCATTTGGGTTGAACTGAAATGGTTTTGAGGACTGTAGTGGTCGGTGCTGTGAGGAAGGAGTTCGAGTTGTGTGAAATCCGTGTATTACAAAGGGCAATGTCATGTTTAATGCTGCGTTATGTGTGTTAAGTGCTGAAGCTTAGTCGATGTGCATCAATGAACTAAATGTGATATGTTAGCCTTAGGTCCACATATGCATTAGCTGTGTACGCCTGAATTGAGTTTCATGCTAAATTAATGCATTCATAACTATTTGACTACTTGGTGTGTTAAGCAAACTTTAGCAAATAGGCATGTAATTGCACTTGAATGAACTTTGCGTCGTGCCGAGAATAGTTTCTTTTATTCAATTGTGATGCCAAGTCGTCTCGAGTTGAAATGTATGACTGTCTATGGCAGATAGACCAGATGTTGGCTAAGGGTGGTAGTGATTGAGCAATGTAAACCCCTTTCATGACTTGAATGATGTCTCATGAGTATGTTTAGAATTTCAAGTCATTAGATGCAATGTTTGCATGTGAAGCGTGAAAAATCGAGATAATTATATATGAATGCATTGTTACCTTTAAAACGCGTTTACATATTACCTGTCTTGAAGAGTGAATGAATATGTAATCATTAACTCTTTTTAAGTATATTTTACAAAAATCAGTGGTTTTAATCTTTGAAAGGTCAATGCGAAATCTTTGTGGCTTTGTGCCTCTTGAGAATAAGAATGTCACTGTTTATGATACAAAGGAAGTTGTGATACAAGTGCATTTAATGTGAAATAAATTTTTAATGTTTTGGGCTAGGAGAATTGTCCTAAATGCTTGGATAAATGATTAGGGAACAGACCCGATTCACGAGAACCCTAATGCCTAGGGAGATAGACCTAACAGTGGGAACCCTAAAAGACCTTGACGAGGGTAATGGTACACTAATTTCTCTAAGGATAATACGAAATATGAGTGACGATCTCGCCGGTATAATGGAACGTGAGTGACGTTCTCACCTGTACCAAGTACAAATATAAGAAGTCGATGCCTTATGGAAATGATTTTGTACATGTTATGTGATACAAATGCCTCATTTGAGGGTGATGTTAGTGTAAAGATTTGAAAAAGTGTATATCTCCTTGAAAGGAGTTTTATAGAGTTCCAATTATCTGCCGAGTGCATTACGATGGTTTTATAAGAATCTCCATTGGTTCAAGCGATATGCATTAATCTCACTTTCTTGCTAAAAGGAGACTCACTTGGTGATTTTGCTCAAACTCCTTCATGATGGGTGTTTATATGTGGATTAAGTATTCTATTGCATCCAATACCTAAATTGTTGCATGAAATGGCTTATTAATGAATCCTGTGTGCGTGTTATACGATGTTATGCTTAGATTATGCGGTGTTATGTTGACATAACATGGGATTACCACTAATAAGCTACAGGAGACTTACTTCAGGCAAGTGAAGCACCTTGTACATGAATTGCAAGGAGAATAAGGTTACCACCGTACTAGAGAGGTCATTCAGGTGATGACAAATGTGAAAGACCCTATGTGCTTATTATATGATATTATATATCAGATTGTGTGTGTATGCTACCTACAGTACAATGTGCAATTATTTTGTTTTCTAGGGGTTGGGAATCATTCATTGAACATGTGGTGGCTCATCCCCCTATATTTTCTAGTTTTCCCCAGGATTTGGCAATGACAGGTAGAGTTTGGCATACGTAAGTTGAACCATAGGTTTCTTGTGCTTTGGAAAGATGTGAACGGCTTATGTAACATAGATCTATAAGTTTATTAATGTTGTGTAATGTATTCATAAGTATGCAACCCCTATAAGTTAATTATGTTGGGTTCATGTACACTATATTAAGTAATAGTCGCTCTGAATGGCCGTGTGCGCGAACCATCTATATGGTCAATCATTTGTTTAGCGATTTTACTTATTATGGGATGTAAACCCCAATGCTCCAGATGTGTGACCCGTTGAATTATATCTTTATTTTTCTTTCTATTTATTGAACATTATTGTTGGTATACTTCGGGTGTGTGGCCCGTAGAGTTGTGATCCCTAGCGTATAGCCGTTGAGTATATATTTATGCGTTTATCGAATGCTGGAACCTATTGTAAGGCTAGAAGCCTTGTAAGGCTGGAAGCCTGGTTTAGCCCATTTTTAGGCAGAACTCTATCCGTTTTGCCCCATAGTTTAAGTAGGATTTAAGAAATTATTAATACTCCTAACCCTGGGGTTTTGGGGATTTGCAATACCTTTAGGCCTACCTCTTGCCAGTAGTTCTTGTAAAAATTGCTAATACAGCCATCTAGACTAGGTGACTTCACATAGGTATTGAGAAGATTGCATCCTTTATATCCATTGTTGAAAAGGGTCTACACACATTGAGTTGTTGCTATATGGATAAGTTGGTCCCTTTGTTCATTATATCTGTATCAATATGTGTCCTGTCATGTGATTGTGTCCCTAGTAGTAGTAGCTTGTTGTAGAACTTTGCAGTCACCCTAGCTACTTGATTTCTACCGCAAGCGCACGGTTGTTGTAGTATAGTTTTAATATTTATCCCTTAGAGACTAAGTGTAATCTATCGAGTTTTAACCTATTATAAAAGGTGAAGCAACCAAACTTTCAATCGGTTATCTCAACTATCACTATTTAACTGTTGGAAATTCAACCGGATTAAAAACATCTAGGGTATTGTTTCGCTTAGCAAATAATTGGGTCGTTCGATTTAAATTTGCACTTTATCTAGATTGGATGATTCAAAGGAGTGCAACCAAACTAAGAATTCAGTCTTTTCTTTCAAAACCAACTAAATTGCCTTACCTAATCCGGTTAACATTCGTTTAAGTATCCTTGGTTTAGTCTTGGTTATGGATTCTTGATTCCTACAATTTTCCTCTCAACAAACAACTCTTTCAATTAGTCGTTAAATTAAGTTCTAACTTATTGTTCTAATAGTGAGCTTCTCCTTTCAGTACTTCACTCAAGTATCTAGTGTATGCAGGTAAATCTGGCCAAAATTTACTCACAACAATTCATCCACAAGGTAGAATTCAATCAAACCAATTTTTGATAAAGTACAAATTCTAGCAAATTAGAGATCTAATATCAATACATTGGCTGACACGAACTTAGATTAAGAAAAACTACTCACACATAATTAAGATAATCAACATCTAACAAAATTTTAAGAAGAGATTAGATAGGGAAGAAAACTTAGCAACTATGGTGGTCTTCAGTGCCTTCCCAAACTCTAAGCCTCCAAGTGCCAATTTTCCACTCCGATTCCCTTGCTTACTTGTTTGAACCAAAAATGATCTATTTTTAAGGTACTTTTTCATCGGTTTTATGCTCGTTTTAATAATATTTTTTAGGTTTTTAATTGATTTTATTTTATTTTGCAGATTTTGAATAAATACGAAAAAATGGCTTAAAATGGCGGAAAAGGTGAGAAAAAAATAGAAGAAATGTCGGAGGTTGAAGAACCGGGCCAAATTCCAGAAAAAACCGGGCAAAAAAAGAAGAGAAAAATGAAAAAAAAACCAGACCGGTCCAGTTGAACCGGACCCGCCGGTTTGCGTGAACCGGTTATGCTCTGAAAAAATCCCCTCCCCTTCATTTTCTCTCTCCTCAACTTCTTCCTCTGCTTCTTTCTCTCTCCCTGACTCCTGCTTCAACCAGTTCGAACCCCCCCAAACCCTCGCTTCCTCGCATCCCCATCTCAACCCCGTTGACCTTCAGTCCAACCCAGAACCCCCATCTCTCTCTCTCTATCCCGTTCTCTCACCCCAAAACCACCCCAGCCCACCATTCCCACGAAACCCAGAAACCGAAACCACCCTCTACCCACAGTTTTGACCCTCCACTTCGAAACCCATCCAACCACCAGCACACTACCCCTCGCTGGGTCTCATCTCCACAAGCCAGGTACACCCCTTTGCTGGCCTTCATCTTAGCCATCCACGCATGCCATTCGAATCGAAGGGTCAAGACACGAAGGAGGTCGGGTATAAAGCAAGGAAGAGGACGCCATTGAAGGGGTTCGAACATTAGGTAATTTTAGGAGTAGATAATTTAGGTAATTTTAGGTTAGTTTAGGTTTAAATTCCAGTTTTAGGGTTTAGATTCGATTTTAATTTCAATTTCATTTTCGCATTTTCGAAATTTCGCAGTTTAGGGTTTCAAATTTCAGCTTCATTTCTCATATTTTAAGGATTAGGGTTGATGTTAGTTAGGTTTTGAGACTCGACACTTGTGTATTCGTGCTTCAATTCACGGTTTTGGTGTGATTTTGCAAATCTCGGATGTTGTTTTCACTGAAGCTTGCTGCAGTTTGCGTGAGTCTTCATTGCTCTGCTTTTGGGTCTATCAAATCCCCTTCCCCTGCTTTTGTTTGCTCTGTTTCAATTTTAGATTGCCTCTGCTAAAACCCTATCCCCTGCTATTGTGCTGTGTTCTCCTGCAGCTGCTTTTGCGTGCTCTATTTTGGTTTCACGTTCCCTTTCCCTGTTTCTGAGTTGTGATGTTACTGCTCTGGTTTCTGATGCCCCCTGTTGCTCGATTCAGCTTGTTATTCCTGATTGGTATAGTTGGCTAGCTTGGGTTGATCTAGGTTGAGTTGTCAATATTCTCAGTTGATGTTGATAAGTTGAATCTGGTAGGTTGATAATGTTGGATGAATGAGCAAGGGTGATTGCGTTGATTTTGGTAATTGTTTATGCTAGTTGTTGATGGTGGTTGCTTCGATTTTTAGTCGAATAGCACTGCTAGCATAGTCTCCCTACACTCCCTACAAAGTTTCGTTTAGTTAAATGATTAGGTTTTATGTTTTCGTTTGGTTTAGTTATTTTCATCGATGTCGCTTAGTTTAGTGTAATTAATTAGTTTAATCGTTAGTTATAAATGGCCGTAATCTTAAACGTCTTCCCTGAGGACCGACCCTTAAGTACTACGATTAACAATCGAGTATTTGAGGTTTTCCTTTCCTTTTTCTTTAATTTAATTTTCCACCCCCCTCAAAATCCTTCAACATTACTCTAAGGAAAACTTGAAAAATCCAGAAATAATGACAGAAATGAGTGTTAGATGCCCTGGCTTTCTATGCTCTCCTACTCTGGCTTTCAAGCATGAACTCGGCCATCCACAACCACAAGATTAAGGAAGACAAAGTGGCAAGCAGTTTCAAGCTCATCACAGACCGTGGCATTCACCGCGGAGGGTCCGTGGTTGCATCTATTTCAACATTCTTTGGTTCTTCTTTCTTCTTCATAGGCATGGTGACTTTGGGACATCCATGGGAAGTCCAAACACACTCAATTGGGGTCAAAGCAATGGCAAAAAAGTCCAAAAATCTGCAAAATATGGAAAAGAACCATACCCAAGTGTAAAACGAAACAAGGAGTACAGATTACAATTCATAATTCTCCCTAAAAATACAACAAAATAACCCCAAAATTAAGTGCACTCTAAGCATATACCAAACTCCCCTATGCTTGAATAGTTGCTTGTCCTGAAGCAAGTATGAATACCAAAACCAAAATAAAGAATCTCCTTAGGGAAACGTACGTAGCAGCATCAATAGCCTACCAACCCAAGAAGCTAGCCCAAAAGTGATGAAAAATATTGCAAAACAGATGAGGGAATGAAGTTTTCAAACTAAGAACAAATACCATCACATCAAACATTGAATCGATCACTCAAATTAGCTAAAATAGTTATATTGGCACATACAATAGGGAGAGCTAAAAGAACCAATAGACCCTCACTTTAGGGATGAAGCACTCATCACTCACGTGTTTAAACATATAATGTGGTTCTCTCAAATATCATTTCAAAGAATCAAATCTACTATAAGCTTGACAATACTCTCAAATTCGCTACCACTAAAATGCAACACATGCTGGACAATCATGAGGACTTTGATATGGTTGTAACGTGGCTATGTGTAAAGGTAAGAGGGGAACAAATACGTTGGGATTTGTGGAGCTCAAGGTCAAAGACTATGAGCATAAATCATCTTCACCGTACTTTTCACAAAAATACTCTCACTCCAAGCACCAATATGTCTCAAATACACAAGATAACCCTGAGTTAGTCAAGTATGCGAAAAAGTGTTGAAATATATGAAATCTATACCAAATTCTTGCATGGTTTTGCTTCTTTTTTTTTTCTTTCATCATTTTTTTGTTTTTTTTCTTCTTTTGACTTTGCCCTTTTTTTCGATGTGTTTTTTTAGAGAAGGATTATGGCAAGAGAAATTGTAATTCAACACTTTTTCTAACAACTCTTAAAATTCAACCCAAATGACACCAAGGAAAATATCGCATGAATGCCTCATTGCATACAAACAAATCACACCAAACAATAACGTCATTATCCACCAACTACTCCCAATCACTAATGAAACTCTATAGTCTTTGTGAAAAGGTAGAATATGTATTTGGCCAAAATTCATTATTGTCGGTGTCGATCAAGAAAAAGGCAGGTCAAGGCTCCATGGGGGTAGCAAGGGTTAAATCATAATAAGGGTGGCTATTTGGTCAATGTAGCTCATAAAGTAAAAGATGCCTCAATCATATTGCCTAAACATGCATGCTAAATGTGATCTTGAACAAGAGTTAAAGCAAGTTCTAGAGATTTAAAATCAAGGAGGAACCACACACGAAAAAAGAATATGAGACTAAAATGATGAATTAGTTCAAATAAGGATCAAAGTCTCACGGGACAACTACCAAAGCTCAATTAGCTCGTTAGATCACATGTGCCAAATATTCATGCAATGACTCATTGAGTAATTGAATCGCAATCAACATGTCGGACAAAACATGAAGCACATTTCAAAAACTTATAATCAAACATTTTGTTCACAAATAGGCATTACAAAAATGGTCAAAATAAGCCAAAGAAAGCTACTTAGCCTAAGACTCATCGTTAGATGATTTTGTTGCTTTTTCCTTTTTCCTTTTTTCTCTTTTTTGTTTTGTTTTGTTTTGTTTTGTTTTGTTGTAATTTTTTCCTTTTTTTTCTTTTTTTCTATTTTTTTTCAACACTCTAAAATGCAACCAAAAATTAAAAATACCAAAATAAAGCTAAAACTAAAAAAAGAAATCTAAAAATAGAATACAAAAATTAAATGACCAACTAAAAATGCAAACTACTCCTAAATGCAACACCTAAAATGCAAACTACTTACACATCCATATCATATACACGCATTCACACATATCTCCCCCATGCCTGGACAAAGCATTATTCTCAATGGAAGGACAAAAAAATCAATGGGGAAGAAAAAGAAGAGCTAAAAAGGAGGAGGAGGGGGAGAAGAAGGTGGATGGGGATGAGAAATATGCTAGTCTCGCCAAGTGTCTAAACAGGCCCTAAAGTCTTGGAAGTATTGGTTTTGAGAAGCAATCATCCCATGAAGCTCATCATGCCGCTCCTAAATAAAGTCACGGAGTGCGGTATGTTCAGTTTGAATATAAGTTCGGAAGGATGCTTGCTCCTCCTGAATGGACTGACGGGTAGCATGCAAAGCAGCATAATAAGAGGAAGAGGACGGTTAGGATGAACTAGAGGCCCTTAGACGAGGAGGGGGAGGAGGTGGTGCGGGTTGCACCAACTCTTCATCACCCGGTAAAAAGTATATATTGACCCAATTCAAGAGAGTGGTTCGTTCAATATTAGGGAGAGGCATGAGACAGTTTCCAGGATAAATCTAACAAACACGTCCAACCTCTATCTTACAAAACTTTATTTGTTTAAAAGCGGCTAAGTTCAACCGCTCACAACCGGGAACTCTATCATCATGGTTTTGTTCTATTCCAATAGGCCTAGCAATGGGGCCAATAAGGCCCCCAATCAGAATCCACTCTACGGAACTAGTGGCCACACTATATAACTGATTAACTAGGGATATATTGGGATCAGGGCGGTCACCTTGGAGCATACCATACAAGAAATACAATTGAGACAGGCGAGGCATATTCAAACTATCCTCCCTCGCAAACAAACCATAAATAAGCACTCGTTAGGCCACTCGAATATAGAGGTTTCTAATGACGGTGCCTTTGGAGTTGCTTGTATCATAGCAATGATTCCCAGAAATTTCATTCCAAAAAGCATTTGGGTTAAATTCTTTAGGGACTTGTCGATAAGGCAAGTCCATACTTGGTGGAAAACCGAATATGCTATTAAAGGCACTTAAGTTTTGTTCATAAAATCCCTTATTCAGATATAAGAAAATGTATAATTCTTGACAACGAGGCTCACTTGTGACCTCCACTTGCAACGTGCTCAAAAATTCAAGGGTGAGGTCATGATAAGTGTGATACCGAATATTTGAAAATTGCCCCATGCATCCCCTAGCAAGCAACCAACGTATGTCATCCGAAAAACCCAATCTAGTTAACAAATCCTCGTCACAATAATGAATAGCAATAACTAGCTTACCGCTCAAATTATTATATGTGGCAATATGCTCGGGATGTGTTAAACCAAGTGGGTTAGGGATATTACCTCCGTTTCGTGCATTGGTTGAGGTTTGGGAAGTCTGGGGGTACTCGTTGAAGTGCTTAACCAGATGTCCACTCCTCTTCTTTGATTCTTGCCTTCTTCTTGCATGCCATTGTAATGGTGAATGGATGGGTGAAAGCTTGAAACTCTAACTAAAGTGAACATGGAAAAGAAAATAACTAAAAATGCAAAGTTTATGAAAATTATGACGAAATGGGTAGAAGTATGGAAAAACAAGAGAGAATTTGCAAGAATGGAGGGTGAAGTGGAGTTATTAAAGTTTTGATATGAAGATGGGTAGAATATGCGAGAAAGAGGACAACAAAAGAGAAATTTTAAGGAGACTTAATGTAAAAGTGAAGAAAATATTGAAGGAAGGGAAGAAATTTGATGAAAAATGGAAGGTTTTGGAGGTGCGTGGTTATTGAGGTTTTAGACAGAGCAGAGAATTTAAAGAGAGAAGGACGAAAGGTAGAAGAAAGTGAAGGGGTGCTCGGGTCAAAGGGCTTGGAAAACCCTTGACCGAGGACGGAGAGCGTCATTGCAGACCGTGGGGTCCACCATGAAGGGTCTGTGGGGAGCTCTATTTATGTGCTTTCTTCATTTTTCTTGCCAGCAGCTCCACAAATAGGATTGGGCACCACGAGGGGTCCGTCGAGAGCTTTGGTATAGCTACTAAATTTTTTGTGATATTTGATGATCTTTCACTCTTCTTTTTGCATCTTTTTTTTTCACGCTCTCTTTCTGCTTATTTTGCTCTTCTTCTTTTTTTCATCTGTCAAAACAAGAACTCTATACAATCAAAGAAAAGGAAAAAAAAACTAGTAAATGGGAAAAAACTTGGGTTACCTCCTAAGAAGCGCTCTTTTAGGGTTAGGAGCTTGACAATCTCTTCTAGGAGGGCTCGTGATCAGAAAGATGGTGGACAACAGGCCTGTCCATAGGTTTTGCCACATCCCCCAATTTTGCTTTATCACGAACCTCAAAATCAAACTCTGGCATTAAAAGGTGTCATCTCGAAAGCTCGGGATTGACGTTCTTATTTACCATCAAGTAACTCCATTTAACGTGATTTGTGTACAGAACAAATTTGTAGTGGGCTCTATTAGATGGGCCACTACTAAGCTCAACTCCTAAGTCAAAGTCACACTCTATATCATCGGTAGGTATCATGAACTACAGAGGTACCTAGTGCCGAGAGTGAGGTGAAAAATGCTGAGTTTGAGACCCTACCCTTTGGAGGGGTCTGTAATGTAGTGATACTTGAAGAGTTTCCCCACAAACTTAAAGACCCTAGAGCTTCTCTATTCCTCGTATGGTCGGTCAAGTGAGGACTGATAGGGCCTTGTCTGATCTTGGTGCGAGTGTTAGTCTTATGCCCTATTATATTTTCTGGAGCCTTGGTTTAGGTGAGTTGTAACCAACCTCTATTTCGCTTCAATTCGCAGATGGTTCCATAAAGTGCCCTTTGGGTGTTTTAGAGAATGTTCCCATAAAAGTAGGTGATTTTTTTGTACTTGATGATTTTATCATCTTACATATGATCATAGATGCATAAGACTAGATTAATCTAGGGAGACCTTTCTTGGCCACTTCTGGTTGCAAGGTTGATATGAGAGGAGAACGTTTGACATTTGATATAGGCAATTGCTTTGCTTTAAAACTAGAATATCACCTCTCTTTTATCTGCTTTAGAAGACTAACATCTTATTATGATTAGTAAGCACATCAATCTTAGAGGCTAATCGCTTAATATACTTATCTTGCCTTTACTGCGTTAAAAGCATATTCTCCATCATGGTTTCTAACTTGGATTTTTGAGGTGTTCATTGAGGATGAGGTAGTCTTTGAAATCCAGGGGGTGGTCTAAAATTTATTTGAGGCATAGAAGGGACATTAGACCTATAGGAGAAATTGGGGTGATTCTTCCAACCAGGGTTATAGGTGTTAGAGAATGGGTCATTGGTTAGTGTAGGATTAAAATTGTTGACATAGTTAACTGGTTCACTAACATCTTAAGCAAATGGACTCCTGTGTTGATCATTCACATCAACTGACCCACAAATTTCACATCGTGGTGAAGGGTACTTGAAATAATTGAATTAACATTCAATCATTCCAGCCTTTGAGACATGGCATCTACCTTAGCAGAAAGCATAGAGATAGCATCAAGTTCTAACTTACTTCCATCCCTTTTGGGTTGGCTTCTCTCAGTAAACCATTGATAGTTATTTAGCGCCATATCTTTAATAAGATTATAGGCCTTGTCTTCAGTCTCATTCATTAGTGTGCCCCCCGCTACTGCATCTATAGTAGACATCACCGGTTAAGTGACTCCATTATAGAAGGCTTGCACTAACGTCAACCGTTGAAGGCCATGACATGGACATAGCCTCTATAGGTCCTTAAGACGCTCCCAGGCTTTATATAATGTTTCATCCTCCCTTTAAACGAAAGTGGTGATTTGGTTTCTCAAACTTGCTGTCTTGCTAGGAGGAAAGAATTTTGCAAGAAGGACTTTGGTGAGCTCATCCCATGTTGTGATGCATCTCGAAGACAAAGAATGTAGTCATGCTCTCGCCTTGTCCCTCAATGAAAAGGAAAATAACCGCAATTGTATAGCATCGGTAGAAACACCGTTGAGCTTCAATGTGTCATACACCTCTAAGAATACCGACAGGTGTAAGTTGGGATCTTTTGGCGGGGTGCCTCCAAATTAGGCTTATTGCACCTTGGAAATAAGAGTCGGTTTAAGATCAAAGTTGTGGCCTTCCATGTTGGGTTGAGCAATACTTAAGGCAATGCCTTGGACCCCCGGGGTGAGAAAATCCCAAAGTGTCCTTCTTAGGTCATCTCCTCCTCCCGCCATAGTTGTACAGGCCTCTTGTGCTTTGGCTCTTTGCTCCTCTAGCTTCAACTTCTTCATCCAAGAACGAAAAGTCCTTTCTATTTTCGGATCGAATTCAAATGGAAAAGGGACTTCACATACAAGCGAAAATATCCTACAGAAATTACCACAAAACACTATCAATGCAAATCAAGAAAATACAATGAATAAGAAAAACATAAAAAATACTTAGTCAATCTAAATAGGCAAACTCAACATCCACAAATTGGTCACTCACAAAGGGGTCAAAAACTTGACTGCTACTGCAAGTGCACAGTTGTTGCAATATAGTTTTAATATTGATCCCATCGAGACCAAGTGCAATATATAGAGTTTTAACCTATTATAAAAGGCTAAGCAACCAAAATTTCAATGGGTATTCTCAAATATCACTATTTAACTATTGGAAATTCAATCGGATTAAAAAATCTAGGGAATTGTTTCGCCTAGTAAAGAGTTGGATCGTTGGATTTAAATATGCACTTTATCTAGATTGAGTGATTCAAAGGAGCGCAATCGAACTAAGAACTCAATCTCTTCTTATATGCAAACTATGTTTGATGTTGTTGTGTTAAATTGAACTTTTTAAACTCTGTGTATGTGTACTTGCGATGGCAGCGTGGGAGGAGTGGCTATTGGCCTATTCAATAGCCAGTCCAATGGCGGACCGAGACTCTAGACCAGGCAGTAGTTCAATCTGGCTCCATCCTACCCATTTCATGCTTAATTAGAATTGGTATTCATGTCATACCTATGCTAGATCTACACGGGTTTATGATCATTAGTAAAGGGGAATGCTCTCGTTAAATAAAATTGAACTATGATCCTGGAATAGTTGTTTACCTAAAATGTTGTCCAAGTCCCATTGCATGGGAGTTGGTGTGTGAATTTTCCTAGGTGACCGAACTTGGATGATTACTTTATGCTCTTAAGTACCACTCCTTTTGATTAGTTGAAATTATAAGCCAAGGGCATTAGTGCGACCTTAGATACTCACTTTTAACTCGCATGGAGCAAGTTTAAGTAGACCTGGAAGGCATCCATTTTAATTTGACTTAAAGGCCTAAACTCTTATACCTTTCCAAAAAAAAGAGAGAAGAAGTAGGCCTAACCTTAGGTGCTTTATGAAGCTTTGATTGTTGAGTCGAGTTTTAAGAATACCTTTTCCATAGGAAGTTAAAGGTTAAATTGTTAACCTATGAGATCATAGGTTATGTAACCAATTCAGTGTTATACTAATTCAATTGCATCCTAGAAATGTTTAACAGGTCCAAAGTCTTATGGTTTCCATTCAATGAAGTTATTAATCAAAGCGAAGCTACTTTATTAAAGCAAGTTCAATGGAATTGAAATTTTCAAATTGTGTGATTGGTTCTTGCCTTTATTTTAGGCAAGTTGGGTGGTTCTAATGGTTAGCTAAATCTCTTTAAGGGTCATTTGTGTAACTTAAAATGAATTTGGCAAACTAAAAGCATGTGACTCATTTGCGGAACCAAATTGCTAAGGTTCCTACAAGCGAAGCCAATTAAGAATAAATTTGGCATAATATGCTTTAAGTCATGCATCAATAAGTGTGTAAGGGAATTTCTTTGATATGATAAGCATGATGAGTTATGTGGTTAGTAATGACTATTAGATCATTTGCTCAATAAGAATGGTTTTAAGCAAAACTGATTAGAGCAAGTGGTAGGCTTGTAAGATTTTAAGTGTGAGACCCGGAGTTTTGTCGTATTCGTTTAATGAATTTTATGTCTGTTGGGTTGGAATAGTTTACTTGAATATCCGTCGGCCTTAGAAGTAGTTCGATGTTATTAAATCGAACCTGGATAGATTTGGAAATGAATAGTTGATGAATGATTATATTATGGATTTGGGTTTAGGAATCGGTTTACGAATTAGACTAGCAGTGTTATGTTAAGTTTGGACTGTCGCATAAACGATAGAGATAAGGGAAAGGCAAAACTGTAATTTTACGCCCCCCCCCTTATTTCTCCTTCCCCTTCCCTTAGCCGCGACACCCCCCCC
>JACYFF010031954.1:57912476-57923185 GCA_017589665.1 Selenicereus undatus
CGATTCAAATGCTCACATGTTAATTCGAAACTACTAGTTAGGCAGCCTAAGCATGCATATTTTGAGCCTAAATTCAGTTAAACAGAACATGCACAGCCCGTCTGTACACTTTCAGTAAACGTAGCTAATCTTAATTAGACATGCATCGTTATTCATGGCTAGATATTTTAGAAATTAATAGTAATTTAGCAAAACAGGAACACTTACTTGATTTAGCCTAAATTCAACCTTAGTAGAGCAATTCCACGCCCCAAACGCACGCCGAACTGATGAACCCGAAACCCTAGCCCGTTTGCTTGCTAAAAACAAACCCTTGCTCTCGAATTTGGTCTGTTTATGGCTGATTTAGGTCGAATTTGGCCCTCAATTTATAGGGAAGGTCGATTCGGGTGAGGATGGACGGATTCCAGCATGTGGGTGGTGCCTCGAGGCCCCATAACGAGGCTACCCGACTTTGCTTCGCGGTGAGAAGTGGCGAAAATGGGTTAGTGGTGGTCGGCTGCGCATAGGGACCACCGTGGTCCCTCCCAGGCTCGCGCGGCGATGTGTGGGTGTGAGGAGGAAGGAGGTGGCCAGGGTAAGGTTGCTGGTGGTCGCGTGTGAGAGGAGATGAGGAAAAGGAGAGAGAGAGTCGGGGGTCTGGTCTTCGGGACCCCGAAGAACCCCCCCTTTTACTCTCTTTCTTTTTTCTTTTTGTTTGTTCAAACACTGCAAACAGCTAAGTTCCTGATCCCAAATACGTTAAGGTTCAATCCAAGCTTGAGTCAAAATGTCCTAAAACTGGTGTCCTAATAAAATTCGAGAAACGACTAAATAAATCGAATAACAACTTCTAAGGTGTGAGTTCACATTGACTCAATTTTTTTTTGAATAATCGACGATAATATTGATAATATAAATACAGACGAAGTATTCTTTTTTTAATAAAATTATCATTTACATAAGCACATCGGTAATAATTTGACTCATATAGTTACTAAAAATACGATTTTATAACGTTGAAGGTAAGACAGTCAGATTAACGTAAAATAAAGAAGGTGAGTCTTATATTCGTCCCCCCTCAAAAGAATTTCGTCCTCAAAATTCTAAAGCTAAGTTTAGTCATACCTAGAATGTACACACACAACCATGATCTACACGGTAGGTTTCCAGAAGCTTTCATTTTGCAATCACTACATCTTTTAAATCGAAGAAAAAGGCTTATGGTACCAAGTCTCCTCCTCGCCATTCCTCTTCAAACGTCTGCTCACTCTATTTAGCCGCCAAGTGAAAATCGCATTGAAGAGGGGCAAATGAGTTGGCATGGACAACCATATTGAGCTTGTTTTAAAAATGAACATAGACTTTCGATAATCTAGATTTAATCCACCTAGTAAACAACAATTCTATATGCATGCATTGCTATGAATTGAAGTTTAAAGGAAGGACAATTGGGTAGTTCACTCCTCAAGGTCATATACAAGTAGTCTCGTTCTAAAACATGAATTCAAGTCACCTTTGGGATCACAATGGTTGACTCAGAGATTCCTATAACACATTACAACAATAAGAACGTCACATAGCACCACATAGCATCATTTAAGTATAATAGTATCACATTGTATTGCATAGTATCAGCAATTCAACGTTCTTAAGCCTAGGAGTTGGATGTAACATAAAACCGACTAAGGTACATATGGCAGGAAAATTACAATATGAAAGCATATCTGACCGACATTTCTATGTTCTTACATAGATTCCGACTAACTTTTAAGCATTTCATTCATGGCAACTTAGACAGGACATGTCAAGGCCCTATGAAGGGGGTTTAACTTAATCAGGTTCATTTTAAAATAGGAAGATATTAAATCAAACTAAAGTTAAATTATTAACTGGAAAGTTACCACATCACTCTAAGTTAGAAAAGACATCAAATTATGCCAAATTGACAATGAAGAAAATTGAAGTAGCTCTCGAGACCACATTGGCATCACGTAGGGCTAACAACAAAGCATTGAAGGTTAGCAATCACGAATAGCATGAACTAGCATAAGATGTCGACAAGAACAACTTGGGAAGAAGGTACTAATGTAAGAATGTAATTCAATGGTTTTAATGGTAGGGAGTCTTTCCCTAAAGTTCTCATTTGGGACTGATCATCTCTTAAGCCATAGGTTCGTGCAAATGAATGGGTATGCTCCTAGACGAGTCCTGGGGGCTGCACCTTGTGGGTCTACATGCTTCCGATGCGCTACTCTGAGCAAACATATAAGGGCAAGAATATGCCAATGTAGGTTTCTAGGGTCGTCTCATCATGCTTCAAATACGGCCGTATGCAGTTACTCAGCTATAACATGGAAGCATAGAATTCACGGAAGGCAAATAATGAGTCAGAGGTCTTATCATGCTATGAATTACAAAACTTAAATCACCTAGATAACCAAGTCACATACCAAACCAACTTAAGTCAAGCAAATTCCCATACGTGCAACAACTCATTCATAAAACACATAACCGATCACGAATAACGAACTTAAAGAACTACATAAGCTTCTATATGCTTTAGACTATATGCAATACTATGGCTATGTTTGTTTTGAGTGTGGTCGACATTAATGGTCTCATAGGCGCCAGTCAGGGTCTTATAAGGTACACATGTCCCACAGGTGATCATAGGAGTCTTACTGTAGGTCGCTTACCTTAGTAAGAATCGTTTACTATGTACAATTCCAAAGTCTGCTAGGTTCTTTTTTCCTTTCGCTTTCTAGGTGTATTAGGGTTCGTTCGAGCCAAAACATTGTCACCCCATTCACGAATAACAATCTGTATAATAGAAAGCAAGTAATGCACGGTTTAGGTAACAATGGCAAGAAAGGGAACAATGGGTACACTTACGCAATGTTCAACGAGGTCCTACCACTAGCATTTAGTTTTTTGAGCATGCATACGAAAATATCCCTTAATTTCACTCAAGCAATTCAAAATTCACAACGGCAAGGTACTATTTAGTAGGATTATCAATCATAGCAACTAATTTCCAATCATTCCTTTCCTAGCCCATTACGAAGGATTCTATTGATGTACACATCTTAGCACATACACGTTTACAAGCAACATTCTGACACACATAACTTAAAGGCATGTACTCGTGAACCTAAACTTATTCGTCAAGGGGACGTAAGCCCTTCAGTGCAACAATAAGACCCGACCAAACTATTAGAAAGGTTTCTAATGCGAAAGCACAACCCTAACTCACCGATCGGAAGACTTTAACTTTCAAGGCACTTAGGTTTTCAAAAGGAAATAGTTTAAATGCTTCTAGCTCTCTCTCTACCAACCTTCGAGTACATCTGCTCACTCCATCATGGGGCCGAAGGAGCAAATCGTACTTTATGGGCAAAGATGAGCTTAGAGTTAAGGCTTTCCAATCATTTGATTTCAAATCATATGTTCTTTGAACTTTCAATTAAAATCACCAAGGAATATAAGCGAAACAACTTTCTATTGAGCTCACACTTAACTTATCCACCAGAATACGAGCCACTCAGCCTACACCTTAGCAAATGGTTCTTTCATCCAACCAATCAGCTCACTCAAAACCTAACTAGGTAAATGCACTAACATTCACATAAAGCTCACATTTGCACACAAGGCAGGCATGTATCACTTCATCGTGAACGTGTTCCTAAGTAACTATATGAGATGCAAGACTCAAGTCACGGCCTATGGTCGCAGGACCTTGCTCTGATACCATCAATGTAACAGCCCCGACCCCTACGACCAGGAGCGTTGCGTTTTCTTAACTTTCTACCTAATTTCTAGGGCGAAATGGACAGAGTTTCCCCTAAAAACTGACCGTTTCCAGGCTAAAAGCCTTACAATAAACCCTTGCAATCAACGGAAGCGTACAACATTTTAAAATAAGCTCAACGGCTACACGTCGGAGTTCATAACTCAACGAGCAACTCGCTCAGAGTACTCAAACAATATAGTTCATTAATAAATGAGAAATGAAAGATACAACTCAACGGTTCATACAACCAGAGTATTAGAGTTTACATCCCAAAACATAACTAACTTTGACCAAGAAGACATCTAACTAATTAGATGGTTAGCTCATACGACCATACCGAGCGACTTGTAAACAATATGCATTATATGAGCTATAAAACTTAGTTACAAGCGTTTACAATTCCCGGAATACATTACATGACTTCGTTAAACATGTAAGACCCCTTCAAATGGGCACGTAAGACACCTTGCAAACAAGAATAGAATCCATCTTGGCATGAGTGACTTAGCTTCTACTTGTGATAATGCAACCTTGGGGAAAAGGGGGAAAGAGTAATGGAATGAGCAGCCACACGCTCAGTGAGTATTCCCTGACTCCTTAAAACCAAAACCGTCGCAGGCAATAATACCCATAATAGTCACATACCACATAGTTATACTTTACTATCATATTAGGCAATCATAAATCCTTAAGGAAGGATCACTATCTATAAACTTCATTTTAGCTGCTCAAACTCATTTTTAGGTTCCTAACTAACCAAACTTCTTAAAAACCAAGCACTCAAATCACATAAGCAAGCAACAAGGGCTAAGCACAGAACTGTCTTTCATAGGTTATGAGATATACACGTGAGTTATGCCTTGCCTAACCAATGCACTTACATAAGATGCTTAAACACAGGGACTAGAGATTATGCAAAGAGCTTTCTTTCATAGAACGTGCACATTAAAACTCATATGCTCGATGCATTATAAGAATATGGCCACATGTTACTTGAAATCGCATTCAACTGTGCTTAGAAACCTTTTTCATTAGGCATTCATAGAAGTTTTCCTTTCTTTCGTTGAAAACACTTTTCATAACCTCTTGAGGTTCACATTCTTTAAAGGAATTCCTTTCGTATTGGTCCTATAAGAACCCTTATAAGCTTTTCACATTTCATTAATCCTCGCTTCTCAATGGCCTTTAAAAACTCTTTCTTTTTGAATACTTACTATGGAGAGATGGAAACTGCTTTTCTTTGCTTATTAGGAAAATACATCTGACATAAGATCATTACAGGATGCTGATTGGGTGAGATCTATTCTCAACCCCATAGTGAGACATGATGCTCACGCTTAAGCTTTTACTCACAGGACTGCTACGTATAACATATTGGACGATTACTCTCGTCAGGGTCTTCTAGGGTTTCCTAGTACAAGGACTTATCCCCTAGGCTAACATCGTTCATGTCATATTGTCCAAAGCACATTATCTTAGCTAATTTAAAGTGTATGGGCCATAACGGCTTATAAGTTTGCTGCTTCTCACCGTGAAGTTCTTTTTCATACATCGCACTCTCTTTTTATTTAAATTCTTTAGTGATTCCCCCGTTCTAGCGAGTTCACTCCCATAACTTTATTCGTATAGTTAAAATAGGCCATCATTTGCTAATAATTATGGCTACTATTAGTTACAAACATGAAAACTTCCTTTTTTAAACTCACCCTGACTAAACTTAATGGCATAAAAGAAAAGGGAAGGGAATTTACACGTCACACATTCAAACACTTCATAATCAATTCAACAGAATAAGCCACACATGGCCTCGCAATCCACACGATTGCGGTTAAACACAACCCCAGTTCCCTCTTCACACAACACCAACCACAAAGAACCTCAAACTCTCATTAGTTCCACCTCAAGCCATCCGACTACCATCTCGGTTTTCATTTCTATAACCATAGCATATTATCATGAAAGCTCATAAAGAAACGTGTAATAGGGCTTATAAAATTACCTGAGCAAGCAGCACCATCCAACGATGCGTTACCGCAAGCATATATACAACCACGTATACATATACATCTGTTGCCTTAACTTGAAATAACGCTTACAAACCAACTTAAACTAATCGAGGCATGAATCTTATTGCATTCATATTTCACAACAGAAGGTAGCATGCATTTTATGTCTTTTTCAAGCATAATTTAACTAAATGGACAAGCATCGATTTCAAGTGTTCATATGATATTTCAAAGCTACTATTCTGGCATGAATTAACTACTACACAAGCATCGATTCGAAGTGTTAACATGTTAATTCGAAGCTAATAATTAGGCATGAATTAACTACTATACAAGCATCGATTCAGAACATGTTTAGGTCGTTTCCAGGGTTACTTTTAAACCCGAACCAAGCCACTTAGCATGCATCGAATATAGGCATTCTTAGTTCATTTTGAGGTCGTCTTCAAGCATGAATTAGTTAAATTAATGGGCATCGATTTGAAGTATTTGTATATTATTTCAAAGCTACTTATAAGCATGTATTAACTAAACTAACATATATCGATTCGAACCTATTTTCAAGCGTTAATTAACTAAACTAACATATATCGATTCGAAGCCATTTTCAAGTGTTAGTTAACTAAATTAACCTATATTGATTCGAAGCATCATTAGGTTATTTCGAAGTTACTTTTTAGGCATGAATTGACTGACTAAACAAACATCGATTCAAATGCTCACATGTTAATTCGAAACTACTAGTTAGGCAGCCCAAACATGCATATTTTGAGCCTAAATTCAGTCAAACAGAACATGCACAACCCATCTCTACACTTTCAGTAAACCTAGCTAATCTTAATCAGACATGCATCATTATTCATGGCTAGATATTTTAGAAATTAATAGTAATTTAGGAGAAGAGGAACACTTACTTGATTTAGCCTAAATTCAACCTTAGGAGAGAAATTCAATGCCCCAAACGCACGCCCAATTGATGAACCCGAAACCCTAGCTCGTTTGCTTGCTGAAAACAAACCCTAGCTCCCAAATTTGGTGACGTTTGTGGCCTATTTGGGTCGACTTCGACCCTCAATTTATAGGGGAGGTCGATTTTGGTGAGAATGGTTGGATTTCGGCACGTTGGTGGCATCTTGAGGCCCCACAACACGGCTGCCCAGCTTTGCTTCACGGTGAGAAGTGTCGAAAATGGGTTGGTGGTGGTCGGCTGCGCACAGGGACCACCGTGGTACCTCCCTGGCTCGCTGGCGATGCATGGGTGTGAGGAGGAAGAAGGTGGCCAGCGTAGGGTTGCTGGTGTTTGCGTGTGAGAGGAGATGAGGGAGAGGAGAGAAAGGGTCGGGGGTCTGGTCTTCAGGACCCCGAAGAAGCCCCCCCTGTTTTACTCTGTTTCTTTTTCCTTTTTTTTTTCAAACACTGCAAACAGCTAAGTTCCTGATCCGAAATACGTTAACGTTCAGTCTAAGGTTGAGTCAAAATGTCCTAAAACCGATGTTCTAATCAAATTTGAGAAATGACTAAATAAATCGAATAACAACTTCGAAGGTGTGAGTTCACATTGACTCAAATTTCTATCCGAATAATCGACGATAATATCAATAATATAAATAGCGACGAAATATTCTTTTTTTAATAAAATTACCATTCATATAAGCACATCTGTAATAACTTGACTCAGATAGTTACTAAAAATACGATTTTATAACGTAGAAGGTAAGATAGCTAGGATAACGTAAAATAAAGAAGGTGGGTCTTACATTCTTCCCCCCTAAAAGAATTTCGTCCTTGAAATTCTAAAGCTAAGTTTAGTCACACCGAGAATGCACGCACACAACTATGATCTATACGGTAGGTTTCCAAAAGGTTTCATTTTGCAATCACTACATCTTTTAAATCGAAGAAAAAGGCTTATGGTGTCCAGCCTCTTCCTCACCAATCCCCTTCAAACGTCTACTCACTTTATTTAGGCGCCAAGGGCAAATCGCATTAAAGATGGGCAAATGAGTTGGGATGGACAACCATATTGAGCTTGTTTAAAAATGAATATAGACTTTCGATAATCTAGACTTAATCCACCTAGTAAACAACAATTCTATGTACATGCATTGCTATGAATTGATGTTTAAAGGGAGGACAATTGGGTCGTTGACTCCTCAAGGTCAAATAGAAGTAGTCTCGTTCTAAAGCATGAATTCAAGTCACCTTTGGGATCACAATGGTTAACTCAGAGATTCCTATAACACATTAGAACAATAAGACCGTCATGTAGCACCACATAGCATCATTTAAGTACAATAGCATCACATAGTATTGCATACTATCAGCAATCCAGCGTTCTTAAGCCTAGAAGATGGATGTAACATGAAACTAGCTAAGGTACATATGGTAGGCAATTTACAATACGAAAGCATATGTGACCGACATTTCTATGTTCTTATGTCGATTCCGGCTAACTTTTAAGCATTTCCTTCATGGCAAGTTAGACAGGACATGTCAAGGACATATGAAGGGGGTTTAACTTAATCAGATTCATTTCAAAACATGAAGATATTAAATCAAACTAGAGTTAAATTTTTAATTGGAAAGTTACCACATCACTCTAAGTTAGCAGAGACATCAAATTATGCCAAATTGACAATGAAGAAAATTGAAGTAGCACTCGAGACCACATTGGCATCAAGTAGGGCTAACAACAGAGCACTGAATGTCAAGAATCACGAATAGCACGAACTAGCATAACATGTCGATAAGAACGACTTGGGAAGAAGGTACTAATGTAAGAATGTAAGTCAATGGTTTTAATGGTAGGGAGTCTTTCCCTAAAGTTCTCATTTGGGACTGATCGTCTCTTAAGTCATGGGTTAGTGCAAATGAATGGGTATGCTCCTAGACGAGTCCTGGGGCATGCGGCTTTTGGGTCTACATGCTTTCGCTGCGCTACTCTAAGCAAACATATAAGGGCAAGAATATGCCAATGCAGGTTTCTAGGGTCGTCTCATCATGCTTCAAATATGGTCGTATGCAGTTACTCAGCTATAACATGGAAGCATATGATTCACGGAAGGAAAATAATGAGTAAGAGGTCTTATCATGCTATGAATTACAAAACTTAAATCACCTAAATAACCAAGTCACATACCAAGCCAACTTAATTCAAGCAAATTCCCAAACGTGCAACAACTCATTCATAAAATACATAATGGGTCACGAATAATGAACTTAAATAACTATATAAGCTTTTATAGGCTTTAGACTATATGCAATACTATGGCTATGTTTGTTTTGAATGCGGTCGACATTAATGGTCTCGTAGGCACCAGTTTGGGTCTTATAGGGTACACCTATCCCACAGGTGATCATAGAAGTCTTATTGTAGGTCGCTTACCTTAGTAGGGATCGTTTACTATGTACAATTATAAAGTCTGTTAGGTTCTTTCTTCCATTTGCTTTCTAGGTGTATTAGGGTTCGTTTAAGCCAAAACATTGTCACCCCATTCATGAATAACAATCCGTATAATAGAAAGCAAGTAATGCACGGTTTAGGCAACAATGGCAAGAAGGGGAACAGTTGGTACACTTACGCTATTTTCAACTAGGTCTTACCACTAGCATTTAGTTTTTCAAGCATGCATATAAAAATATCCCCTAATTTCACTCAGGCAATTCAAAATTCACAACAGCAAGGTACCATTTAGTAGGATTATCAATCACAGCAACTAATTTCCAATCATTCCTTTCCTAGCCCATTACGAAGGATTCTTTCAACATACACATCTTAGCACATACATGTTTACAAGCAACATTCTAAAACGCACAACCTAAAGTCATGTACTCGTGAACCTAAACTTATTCATCAAGGGGACGTAAGTCCTTCGACGCAACAATAAGACCCTACCAAACAATTAGAAAGGTTTCTAATGCGAAAGCACAACCATAACTTAATACGATTTCCTACCACCTCCAAAACCATTAAAGAAGATAACCGAAAGTAGTTGAGTCAATCAACATCAATGATAGGCTAAGCTTCGGGATAGGGACGCCACCGGAATGGTCACCAGAGTGTTTTGACTACTGCTAGGGCATGGATTGGGTGGCTAAAGGGTGACAACAAGGGGCGAGAGAGACTAGGATCTTGAAAGCAAGTCCTAACTCTAATAAAAGTTTCCAATGATTAAAGGTGTTGATAGATTATCTAAATTAAGCGTTGGTGAGCCTAGCTATAGCATCAGTTTGTAGTTTTATGTTTAGTGTTCACTACGCGAGTATCAGAGATAAGGTCTTTAATGAAGGTTGGAGAAGAGAGAAAACTTCAGAATAGGGCAGCCATTGCACGCATTGGTTTTTAGCCACCCTTCGTGAGAGTTCGAAATGAAGAAGAGATCTAAGTAGTGGCTGTGCAAGAGTCAGGTCTAGGGCTGCTATGGTAGGGGACCCGACAGGTGAGGAATGGCAATTTTTAGGGGGCGGGCTACATGTTCGTAAAACTATTTTTTATCAAAATGTGATTTTGATTTTTTAGGGATCAAAATTAATTATTTTTTTTAAAGAATATTTATATCATAATAATGATAAAACAACTTATTGCTTTCCTAAAAGGATAAACATCATCATCATCATCACCATTACTGAGCATATAATTTCTATTATTAACAACAAACATTTCAGTTTGATACATAAAATGAAAAAAAAAAACAACTTTTAAAATGCCTTACTTTTAAAAACAACTTTTAACAAGCCATTGCATAAATAAAATGTTCATTTATGTGTCATCGTGTGCTACACATGCGCACATATTCATTTTTCTAAACAAAAAAATAACATTTAAATGTACCTTATTTTTAGAGCTAAGAGAACATTAGTTATACATGTACTCAAGAATTTGAGGGTTTCAGATTAAACAGAAATAGGCTATATATATATATATATATATA
>JACYFF010031954.1:57931452-57955961 GCA_017589665.1 Selenicereus undatus
TATATATATATATATATATATATATACATATATGTATGTATGTATGTATGTACATATATATATGTGTTTTATATATATATATGTCAACCGAGTCAGGTCCTGTCTAATCCGATTAAACTATCAACTAGGTCAACCGATCTAACATGGTTCAACCGATTCAACCGGTCGCACGATTGACCCACTTGTTAGACTGGTTCGGTCACCGGATTGGTTCTCTTAATATTCTCACAAATAATAAATTTTACATCTCAAAACCAATGACCTAGAACTTTAAATAAAACTTTCTATTCTTGATTCTCATATAGGAAGCTCTTTAGAGATTTATGAAGACGTTGCTAATAAACTTGAAATTGCCAAAAATGAGACCCTTGGCAATCAATATTCCACACTATATCTCCAGTAACATTTCAAAAACGGTACTTAATTCTTTGACTAGTTATCAACGATTTTTCTATCAACGTTGTAGCTCTCATTGATAGTAGAGCTAATTAGAATTGTATAATACGAGGGATCATTTCCACAAAATATTGTGAAAGAGTTAAAGAACATTTAAGCAGCCCACATGGAGAGCCTTTGAATATTAAGTAAAAGCTTAATGAAGGATATATTCAAAATTATGATTACTGCTTTGAAAAAGTATTTTTAAATGTTCATGATATTATTAATGATGTTATTTTAGGAACCTCATTCCTTTCTCGGATTTGCCCTTTTTATGTTAATAAATCTTGAGTTCATACAAATTTATATTTTGGGTAAACAAATCGCCTTTAATTTCCTTACTCCTACCAAACAAAGAGATGTTTCACGTTTGCAAATATCTTTTTTATTTAAACAAATAAACATTTTATCAAGTAAACACAACCAAATATCTTCTTTGATTGATGAAATCTCCTATCTACGAATACAAGAAGAGTTATAGAACTCTACGATCAAAAGAAAATATCAGACCTCAAACAAATTATTGCATGTAGAGTATGGTTGGACCTTCCCAATGCCTTTTAGGATATAAGAAGTATAATGTGTCTCCAACTTATGAAGAGAACTTTAGTGAGAAAAATTATTCCTATAAAAGCTAGACCTATGCTACGAGTATTGAACTTGTTAAGTGCTGCGAAAAGGATATTCAAACCCTTCTTAACAAAAGGGTTATCCAACCTTCAAAATCTCCTTGGAGTTGTGTTGCATTTATATTAATAATGCTACCAAAAAAGAATGAGGTGTTCCTAGGTTAGCTATTAATACCAACCCACTCAAAAAGTCTTCAATAAAATTATTTCCAATCACAAACAAAAGAAAACTGCTTAAGAAATTATTTTATGCAAATATCTTTTCTATGTTTGACATGACATCAGAATTTTGCCAAATGCAAATTGTAGAATTTAATCATTACAAAACAACATTTATAATCTCATTTGGACATTATGAGTGGAACGTAATGCCCTTGGGACTGAAGAATGCCTTGAGTCTCAGAGCATTATGATTAATATTTTCAATCCTTGCACCTCTTTTATTATCGTTTATATTGATGATATTTTACTTTTTTCGAAACCATTGAGCAACATTTTAAGCATCCACAAAGATTTCTTTATGTTGTAGAGAAAAAAATGGCCCAGCTATCTGTACTTCAAAAATATTTTTATTTCAAACTCAAATTAGATTTCTTAGGCATGACATTTACCACAGTCCATTAAGCCCATTATGAGATCTTCAGCTTTTGTAGACAAATTTTCAGATAAAATTAAGGAAGAAACAATTACAGAAATTTCTTACTTAGTTGTTTGATTTCTTTCCAAAATTATGTCAATTATGTGTTCCTTTATTCAAAAGACTTTGTAAGAAACCAGCCCCGTCAACTCGAGAACACTCTGAAGTAGTTTCACAAATTAAGCAAAAGGTCATTTCATTACCATATCTAAGCATTCCTCATCTGTGTGCATTTATGATAGTTGAGGCAGATGCATCTGACATATGATGTGATGGTATCTTAAAACAAAAATTATTTGAGCATGATAAGGAACAATTAGTTAGATTTCATTTAGGACTATGTCTCCCTCCTCAACAAAATTACTCCACCATTAAAAAGAAAATTTTGGTTTTTGTTCATTATATTTCAAAATTTCAAGATGATCTATTTTACAAAAAATTTCTTCTTAGAATTGATTGCAAATGTGCAAAAAAAATCTTCTAAAGGATGTCAAAATTTAGTGTCTAAGAAAATTTTGCCAGTTGTCAATGTAATTTTATTTTCTTTGAATTTCGATATTGATTTCATTAAGGGAGAAAACAATTCATTACCATACTTTCTTATAACATAGTTTTTGCAAGGATAGAGTGATAGAACACCCATGTTGCAGGATACATGATGAGTAAAGCTAAAGGCGAAGGAAAAGATATTCAAAAGGCTAGAGATTATCAACTCCAAATTTCGACACCAAACACATTTCAACCACTAAAAGCTTTCCTTCTTCGCCATATCAAAATGTGGTTACTAATCCTCCTATAAAATCTTTACTCGACAATTATTGTATTAAATTTACTGAACACCTTTTCTTAAGTGACTACAAAACTCCCTATACAAATGACCTCATTTGACCCATTATATAAAAAGGTTTTGACAATTCTAAATTTCTCTACGATCATCCAGAAAAAGATGGATGATTCTACTAATTAATACTCTTAGATTGTCCTTCTATTAACACTGCTCATACATGTAACAAATCAAACCCTAAGCACATCCACTACTGAAAATGCATTATTAGAAATGTTTTGGGGGATCAAAAATGGAAGAACCAATTTAAATAAGAAAAGTCTCCATTGTTTTCCAGCTGTAGACGTAGAATTACAATAACTACGAAATGGCATGGTATAGAGCTTTCCTCTATAACCTTAAATTCGTTTTTGGTACTTCAATTTTCATGGCAATTGTCCTACAACATTTCCCATTTGGTATTATTGATGGAGACTTGGTTTGATAACTCTTTATCTATCCTCCCTGGAGTTGCCAAAGAAGGATGGAAATTCTACAACAAAAGCACCCCTACTATTGAACCCTATACGAATGAAGTTCAATTCTTTAGGACATTTAATGTTGCCTATAGGACTGTTCATTATTTGGTCCAACATCAAACTAGACCAGACAGGCTCATACCAAGCCAAATGAGCTCAACCCTTAGTCCTTTTTTTCTAATTTTAGTCTTCAGTCCAATCCACATCTAGACCGGGTGGACCAACAGACTGGATTAGGACTAAATTAATTTTAGAGTTCTTTAAGGTTTTGATAATTGAATTAATTCACTCGCTTGTGGAATCATACTGCTTAGTCCCTCCCACTTTAAGTCTAAAGTCTCCCTCTCGCCTCTCGGCCTATCTCCCACTCCCAGCACAACCTTCGACCTCTCTTTCCTATTAGCCACCGTTGGAGTCGGTAATCTCCAACTTCGACGCTCTATTCTCTCATGGTTTTGTAACCTCCATTTGTGTTTCATAATCCCTACCTCCGAAGTCTTGCATCTAAGCAGCGAATGCCTTCCTCTATTCCTCCATTTGTCGCCTCCGCCGCTCCTATACCTTCCTCTGGTGTTCATGATAATTCTGAACACCTTCCACTACCCCCGACTCCTCCCCTACCCTAGAAAAAAGGCATTGAAATAAGTTTGTTTCGTGATTTCATTTTAGATTCGAATAATAGGAGTTGATTTGTGTTTAGTTATAACTATGAGTATTTTTTTGCATTCAATTCAAATTATCATGAGAGCTTATTTGGGTTCAATCCAAATTGTTAGAGTTGGTCTTGGCTACTAGTTTCTTTGATGGCACACGTCCAGTTATTAGATACTCAAGTTTGTCCCTTTTCTGAAATATTGTATAGGTTCTTTGGTCTAAGAAAAAAATGTCTAGTGCATTTTCTCACATGGTTGTTGAGGTAAACTAAAGCTTAAATGCCTCTGTATTGTAGGATGTATGTGGTAGCCTAGCCCATTTGTTGGGCTAAGGCTTGGATGATTGTAAGTTGAAATTGGTATTCGTAAGATGACAAATTGAGTTTGGGAATGGTGTTTGGGATTCTTTGCCTTCAAGTGACCTTTTGCAACATGAATATTTATGTCAGATATTTCAAACACAGTTAATTATCATTTTTATGTCAAATTATTAGTGAAAAGGATTTATTGAAGCTGCATGGAGTCATTTATCTAAAAAGGTAAGTAGCTTAGAATGTTAGAGCTAGAGTCAGGGGATTCATTACCAATTGATTTTCTTTACAGTATAACCTATACTTAATTATCTATAGCATTATCAAGTGGCTAACGCAAGAAATTAGTCTTTTTTTATTTTTTTACTTTTAAAAAGGGGGTGGTTTAGTTTCATGGAGAATCAAGAAACCTGACAATGCCTATATATATAGGTAGGTCTAGAAGCATGAATTTGGAAGGGAAAGAATAAATAAATTGGTGCAATCAGAATAACATATGTCAAATGATCAGAGAACTTGCCTATTCTTTTTTTTAGTTGTTTATAATTGTGTGGGTGCATGGAAAGAGTGTTGGTGATTCAAGTGTTAGATTTTAATGTCCCTATTTCTAAACTTTAGAGTGTGTTGTATAAGAAATTGTACGCAATTGTATGTTATTGTATGTAGAATTAAATGTAATTACTTTAGAGTTGGCATAATGGCATGTAAACAAATTGTATCTTGATTGTCTCTAACTTTGAAAGTTTAAGTCATGAATTAAATCACTTTCCTTTGTTAGTTTCAGATGTAAAGTAAAATTGTATTTTCTATTACAGTGGTCATTGCAAAGTCCCTTATAGTTTGTTCTCGAAATGTAAGTTTTGTTTGTTTATTTATTACAGTAATATGATATACACTTATATCTATGCATGTGCACACGTATATGCTAAGTACTCTATAGTTTGGGTTAGTTATTGTTTTAATCACTTGTTAATGCTTTGCTTTGGTAGATGTCGATCTCCAAATCCAAAAAGAGAAGTAGTTCAAAAGGGAAAGAATTGGTTGACATGGTTACTAATATTCCAAGTGAGCACCAACCCAATGAGCCTATTAAAATTGAAGAGGAGGACGAGGCGAGTCAAGAAGTGATAAAAACCAAGACCAAGCGAAACAAGTGGCTAGAAACTATATTCAATTTGTAAAGTGTTGGCAACATTTCAAAGAGGTCAAAAAGAATGGAAAAAGAATGGCTAATAAGTACAACTATTGTGCTATTATATATAAGGCATGGAACGAAGAACTTAAAAAATCATTTTCCAAAGTGCCTAGAAAACCCAAATAATCAAAGCGAACAGACACAAACTCAGTTGGTTTTTGAAAAGGATCAAAATAATGCGGGAGAAGCTAGATCGAAGCCATGGGTATCTAATCCTCATGAGGCAAGGGAGTTTACGGCTAAATGATCATAACAGATGAGTTACCCTTTAGATTTGTTGAAAATGTAGGATTTAGGCAAATTATGTATGTTTGTTGTCCTTCACTTAATATGCCTTCACACATTACTATTGCAAGAAACATTTATCACTTGTATGTGGATGAAAAGGTAAATTTAAAATAACTCTTATACATTCATGTCAAAGGTTGTGTGTGACAATAGACAAACAGAATTCACTTCAGAGGATTAGCTACATGGTTGTGATGCACACTTTATTGGTAATGATTGGGAATTGCATAAGAAAATATTAAATTTTTGTGCAATTTCTAGTCATAAGGGTGATACTGCTCTTGTTCTTGGAAAGTATTTAGAGGATTCGGGTTTAGCAGCTAAACTCTATAATATTGTTGTTATAATGATGTGAGCAATAACACTGCTTGTGCTGCCCTTATTAATGATTTTAAGTGACATGGTAATTTCATTTTCTTTGGTGGGAAATTCTTATATGTTATGTGTACTACGCACATAATTAGGTTGTATAGGATGGGTTGAAGGTTGTTGGGAAGTCAATTAAGCATGTTCGAGCTGTTGTGAAGTAGGCAATCTCCTAGTTGGTTGCAAAGATTTCAAGAATTTGCATTTGCAATGAATAAATAAATACATAAATAAGAGTAAGACTTCCTTGTCTCTTGATGTTCCTACTACATGGGATGCCGCTTATAAGATGCTTAGCACTGCTTTAATATATCAGCATGCATTCACAAAGTATAGCAAAGGGACCTTTATTATATTGTGAAGTTGCCAAAAGATGATGATGCAGATAGACCTCCTAACTCTAATGATTGAAAATAAGTAGAACACTTGTTAGTTTTTTAAAGGTTTTTTATAATGTTACTTTGCGTTTGTCTGGTACTTCATATGTGACACCCAACATGCTTTTCTTTAAAATTGTGGCTATTCATACTATGCTAAAACATTTAGAGCAAATTCCTGAGATCATTGATGCTAATGATGAAGAAAGTGAGAAAATTAAAGAGATTGGATCTAGAGTTGCAAACCTTAAAGAAATGGCGATGATAATGAAGACGAAACATGCTAAGTACTATGGCACAGTAGAGAAAATGAAACCCTCAGTGTATGTTGCTCACATATTTGATTCTAGGTTAACTTGGTTGATCTTGAGGTTTCTCTTTGTCATTTGTTGGGGGAAGTACAAGGTAGTACTATTGTTTTGAAAGTGAAATAGAAATTAGAAGCTTTGTTTGATGAGCATTGGCCATTGTACAAGCCATTGAATCCCCAAAGTGGGCAAAGTAACGGGGCATAACTTGAAGTTCAAAAGCATAATGCACCTAGTGGAGCTACATACACAAGATTTAAGAAATAAGTTAAAGGGGCTAGATAGAGGAAGGGTAATCATCAACATAGAGTTGTAAAAATACCTAAATGAGAGGCTGGAAGACGATTAAGTAGTGCATGATGTGTTGGGATGGTGGAATGGGCATGGTCCGATATCCCATGGTGGCTAGAATGGTTCGTGATATATTGGTCGTGCCTACTTCTACAGTTGCATCAGAGTCAACATTTAATGCAGGAGGACGTACTCTTGATTCAGTTAGAACTTCTTTAACTCCATAGATAATTGATTTAATTAACATATTCCTTTGTATCGCATTATAAATTTATAACTTATTGATCTTTTGTTAACTTATGAATCATATTGGATTTGATTGTGAAAAGATGGTCCTAGGTCTTATATGTGCACAAGATTTTCTTAGGCCAAGCACTATATTAGATATGGATGACTACTGCAGTGAATTACAGGACCTTAAAAAGGGGTAATGTTCAATTTTTTGATTCTTTTTTAATTTATTTTATTTACATTATATGATTACATGTTCTAAATTTTAATTTTTGTTCTTTTTATTGTGGTTATTTTAGATCTTGGTGCATCGAGTCTTAAGGATAATGTGATTGATGGCTATGATACTTTGGATATTTAATAGTGAGGTAATTTTTGTTCTTTTTATTATGTTTATTTTACATTATATTATTGTTATCATTATTATTTTTCTTTAGTAAATTAACTGTAGGCTTATATATTTACTAACTTGATCTTTTATTTATTTCATATAGTTGAAAAATTAGTTAAACATTTGGGAAAAGAGCAAATTGTTGCAAGCAAATCCTTCTCCAAGTCCAAGGCATTGGTTTTAAGTTTGGGAGCCACATTGGTTTCAAGATTGAGTTGCTTTGAGAGGACAACATATTGTTGGACACTTAACACTTTGGTTATGTAATTAACTTTTATGTTTAGTTAGTCATGTATTAAACTTTTTACTTTAGAGGTTGCTTTTGATTTGTGTTGTGGTTGCATTGGTTATTTGCTGTGGGAAGTTAGTTTACCTTGTTATGTAATTAACTTTGGAGTGACAAAGTCCATTTAGGTACACATCGTGCATTTGTGCCATGATTTGTGATTTGTGAAATAGGTTATGGGTTATGAAAATTGAAATATGTATGCGTCATGAGTTATGGGCAATCACTCCAAGGCTAATGACCTAATGCAAGTGAAGGAAGATTGTAAGCAACAGCCCATTTTTTTATTTTTATGGGCTTTTAAATAGCAGCCCATTCTTTGTTTTTATGTGGAATGCCCATTTCATTTCCATTTGAGACTTAGTCCAACTCAGTCTAGTCTCGATCTGGTCCCAATCTGGACTGACTTTGGACCGGTCTAGTACTCGATCCTCTAGCTGGACCTTAATCGGCCTTTAATCTAGGTTGGTCTACTACATTCCTAAACTGATGAACAACCGTAATTGCATGGATTTTTAGTTGGGCATATAATTTTCATAATTATTTACTTAATTCATTTCCCCTATCCATGGTTCGAGTTTACAAAGTCAGATGGTGGAATGAATTAAAGACATGTGCTGCAGGAACATGTTGAACATTTTGCTGAATAAAGACAAAGGATTTTACCCGTTATAATTTGAAACAAATGGAAGAATCAAAGTAGAAGCAAGATGAAATGCAATTAGTGGGTCCCTCTACTCCTAACAAGAAGAATCATTCTTCTGGATCAAAAGACTCTTCAAGATCAAAAGAGGTCTAACACAAAAACAGCATGATCTGCTTGAAATCCTCAAGGATGATCCAGATTTGAAAAAGATTATATACAAAAGCTAATGAAACAATGATACTGATGAAGAAGAAGATGCTAGTTTTTCACCACCTCTTTCGCTCATTTGGTTCCATTTGGTGGACTATATTCTGAGGATCCATTGTATTTGTTAGAAAAAAGGGAGAAACAAATAAAACAAAGAGATGAAGCTATCATTTCCCCAATATTTGATGTCCAAATCAGGGAATCGGACCATAGGCAGGGAAGTGATGGTACTCATATAAATGTTCATGTGCATATTCTACGACTTGACTAGAAAGGGTTTTTTTAACAAAGAAGTATCTCCCTATTTGAAACATTATTTCTTTGTTATTAGTATTTGCAAATTTGACCACAAAGAGACCTCTACGGATAAAAGCTACTTCATAAATAACCTAACTTTTCCAAATGCGGCAAACAAAACCATCCATCACATCTGGACGTGGGTTTGACCCCAAAATACAACATAAAAACAACTCTATTCCGACAAGCAATTTTAGGGAGAACATCTTGTTTTTTTAATTTTCGCAACCCTACCTCCATTGATATGTGTGTGTGTGTGTGTGTTTATTACGATTCAAAAACAAAATTCTTGTCAAAGATACTATCAAGTCAAGAGCATCAACCTGGTGTTTGTCAAAAATTTTGACTCAAGCTTCGAGACTGGCTGCATCAAACACTCTAAAGTTGTTTAATGCAGTCGGCTCTCGACGAGGCAACTTGTGGGTACAGAAAATTTAATAATAAATGTCATGCTATAAAATAATTATAAAATAATTATTTTAGGTTAGCCTATTGAGTTAATTTAATTTATTTAAATAAATTGGGTCGAATCATCTACCAAGTCATGACCCAAATAACTTCCAAGTCAAAAAGTCAAACTGCCTATCAAGTCAACAGCCCAAGAAGAAAACCTAGTTGCAAACCCTAATGGGGTTTCCTTATAAATAGAACACCACTCTCTCCCATTCAAGTGGTGGACAAACTCATTCACTCCCAAGACATTCTAAAGAGTTAAGCTCTCAAGCAACATTTCTCTAGAAAGAGACAACATGCACCTCAAGCATGTGTTGTCTACTTTCGAAGATCAAAGAAAACTCATCTTGATTGAGATTAAGTCTCTTATGCCATCTTTCAAGATCAAATTCATTCAAGTTTATGCAGAGGAAGTCAATTCAGCCAACTGATCGAGATTCAAGCCAGTCAGCTCTCTTTCAAGTACAAATTGGAGCTCGAATTAAAGAAATTATTTATTTATTCATCTTATAACAAATATAAAGAGATTGTACCCATTATTTGATATCAATACAAAACAAATTAAATTTATTTCTCAATTTCTAATTTATTTTAGGCTTGAAATTTGTACACACACATCTATCCCCCTTTAAGGAATTATGAATACAATAGTTTATATAAGGGTATAGGATGATGTAAATGAACAAATAAGCATGTAATGTCTCCTCCTATAAAAAAAAAATTAATGCAAATAAAGATTCACAAATATGAGAAATGACACTATCAGAAGAAAGCTTAACTTTGGTACATACATGGATATACGATTGGTTAGAACTTATGCGAACCTATCAAAAGTCATATTCCTCACAAATTCCATTTTCGATTAAGTATATAAATCAATGGTGAAATTAAGCATGAGCTTATCAAGTATCAAATCTTCCCAGTGCACAAAATTTGGTTCAAACAAAAATGAGCTTTTTTAGCTAAAGAACTTTGATAGTTCTTTAACATCCAATTTTAAACTAAAAACTGTTTTGTTTAGATGTTAAGTACTGATGTAAAATAAATCTAAGCCTTTCTCAAAGCATTTTTGAAAAATTTGGGTCTGTATGTGTTCGTGTCTAGTGGTCTTGTACCTTTTGATATCCAAATTTAAATAGTTATAGAAGTTGATTCTCTAAGTGGACATAAATAGCAATATGTCCAACTTCTAAGCAACAATTACAAGTTTGTGAATCCTGTTTATGAGGTGTAGATTTCACAAAGAGAGTTGTATAATTTTTCTTTTTGTTAGATAGGTTACGTCCAATCCTTTTTTTTTGTTAAAGGATGCTCTCTATGTGCCAAATGTTTTATTCAAATTGTCTTCCCCTTGAGAAAATTGAAACACAATTAGTTCAAGGTTGGCACACTTGGATTGTAATTGGTTTTTCTCTTTTTCAGAAGGACACATTTTTCATGAACCACATTTGATTGATTTGACAACAAACTTGATTTTTTCAATTTAGCATTTTCTTGAGACAAATCAAAAATCATTTTCTTTTAACTTTTGGTTTTAAAACTATGTCTTTGTAACTGTTTAACAAAATAGAGTAGTAATTTTATTGCCTTGCATTTTGGGCACTTCCCTACACCATCATGTACTGCATTTAGAACTGTGTACTCTTCTCCTCCTCCTCCTCCTTTCTATTCACTTAGGTCATTGTTACTTGAATTTGGGTCACTAATTTGTTCATTTGTCATTAGATAAAGATGATAGATCTCTTTTTTCTCATTGAAATTGTCAAGCATATTATCCATTTTTGACAAATAGTTGGTGAACTCCGGAGCCCTATTCTACTTACAGAGTGCGGGTAGCCAACTTTTAGGTTAGCAAGGAGGTGAATCAATAGGCTTTGCTCCTGCCTTTGCTTCCAGGAGAGAAAGAGTAGTGGCCTGCAAGTGATTCTGACACTTCATAGGATGGCAGGGAGGGAGTTCTTGAATGCCTCATCCCTGTTCCGTCGGCTTCCCACGACCCGATTCCAGTCTATCGTAGAAAAGGTACTTCACTGCTGGAATCCTGAGCGCCAGCGATTTTTGGGTATGAGTAGGATCACTAAGCTGGGCATCTTCCCTAGGCCCGAGTGACATAGGTTTCGAGTAGTAGATTCAAAGTTCCTTGCCTTTGAATGCCAGAAAGCACAACTCCACTTGACGGCCTTGATCCATTTGAAGAAAGAGGATGCATAGAATTTCCTCTTTCTTTGAAGGATATGCCTAACCTGAAGCTCAAGTCATGCTTCCTGGCCTTGTGTCCTCTCTTCATATCCCCGACAAGGTGATTGAGATTTCCTTTATTCTTATTGTTGCATAGAAGCAAAAATTTTTCCCACAATTCATTGGTTGTCTCACAAGAACAAACATGGTGAAAAATATCATTATGTAAAGAACATTGTAAAACATATAAAGCCATTGTATTTTTCTTAAGACCTCTCTTTCTCAATTTGATTCCACTTTTCTTTTGGCTTGACAATGGTCGCACCTTTATATTTGATTCATGTGGGGAAAAAGGATCATGTGTATTAATGTTCCAAACATCACAGTCAATCGATTCAACATAAGACTTCATCCTCCACTTTCGAAGAGAAAAGTCAGTACCATTAAAAACTGGAGGATCAATAAGATCTTGCTATAGATAGTTAAGTCACAAAATAATAACACCCACTCTGATACGAATTGATAGTTTAGGTAGGCAAGTCAAATCACTGTAGAGGAGGGTGAATTGGGTGATTAGGAAAAATTAAAACAACTTACAAAATTGAATGCAAAAATAAAAGTAGGACAGAATATGTTGATATTTTTATGATGTTGGGCATTTTAAGCAGGGTTAGTAATTGCCTAAGATTCTTCTTTCCTTAGGATTTGAACTGCTCCACTTCTTGTTTACTTAAAAAGTTACAAACTTGAGTCTTCCAACTCCTCTGACTCTACAAAAACTCATTTGGATGCTTTCAAGGTCATCTACTAGATCATGAGAATCCTCTCCCTCCATCTACTAGTCAACTAAGTATCTTAAGTTGAGTTACTCACTAAGCATTGCCCATGTAATGCTTAGCTACCTAAGTAAGTTTTCCCAAACCTACATGTTACAAGATTTCCTTATAAGAAGTTATCCTCTCAAGCTTAGTACAACTAATGATTGAATCAATATGCAAGTTCTAGCTCAAAGTATTACCTCCATGTGTTCTTCTCTAGTGTCTTGGACTTGCTTTGGCTCCTTGTATTTTTATAGGCAAAGATTTATAGTTTAGCCGTTATGACATAATCTCTTAATCATGGATGTTTTAGATTTACTTGAACGAAATCTTCTATTTTTAAAGCCTTGAACTTGCCTGAAAAGTCTTGGAATCATACTTTAATTGTCATTCAAAAAAAATTTGCATTTATATTCTCAATCTAGAAATAACATCTCGTGTAATGGTGAATGTGATTCTTGATTTGGATTTTAGGATTCAAGTTCACATTTAGACAATATTAACCAAGGAACAATCATAGAGATTTATCTTCATATCAGTTAGTCATTATCGCAATATTCTCCTCAATCAATCAAATGATATATTATGGATAATCAAAGATCTTTATTAAATCAGCCAATATCAATCTCATAAATTGTGTAAAATTTATATGATATTCTATCATATAACATTTTCAAACAAACTAGATAATATCTTTGGTCAATCAAATATAATCTCAACATTATATCAATTGAGAAAATTCTAGATAAAAATAATCCACACCAACATATATATAAGGTATTTCTCATGAGATTTTATCTTGATTATTTCACTATCCAATATTAATCCATAAGATAAAATCCATATTATATTCAATCAAATCAATTAGCCTAAATCATATCCATAATTATACTTCTGGGTATATCTCACAAAATATGATATTCAAATCATATCATAACCTTTATATAATCTCTAACATTATGGCTACAGATAAATCAAGATCATCATGTCATCGTATATCACATTTTTCTTTTATGATAATTCCTCCACAAATAATATCCATAATGTCATATAAATTCCAAGGTTGCATGGCTCAGTTAATACATGTAACTTATAAAAATGTTATTCCATAATAAACTCACAAGTAGGTCAAAAAATATATTTCAATATTAATAAAAATATATTGGGCTAGCCATAAATATTGTGTATGAATAGGATAAATATTAAGTCAAGTCAATTTACCATTTCATATATAACACTAATCATATAGTTTGTTATTATCAAAATCAACAAGTAATTCTTATAGTCAACAATCTCTCCCTTTTTGATGATGAAAAATAATTGAAGGCAAGTATAATATAGAATTGCAAGACATAATTTTGTTTATGCTTATACTTACAATCATCGTTTTCTTCTCGCCCTCTGTCATCATTAAAAAGGATGCAAAATATAGCATGGAATATGTCATAGCTCCCCCTTAATATGACACTTATGAAAGCTACCAAAGGATTGAGCTCATAAGATTAGATTCAGTGACATGTCATCAAAATCCATCATTTATATTAAAACAGTGTCATTTGGATAATTCAAGAATGATATGATTAGTATCATAACAGAAATGGGCATCCGAAAATATCGACAACTTATAAGAAATTACCTCTTCTATTTTCAAACAACGTTAACTCAAATTAATTCGTGTAAGGTAAGACATTATGGTCGAATAAACTAATATGATTTACATCAAAATTCAACAACCATTAAATCATTTTAAGGGCTGTAAATTCAATTTCAAAAGTGTATAGCCATATAGATCATATTATGTAATTTTTGTTTAAGCTATTTTTCCCATATAAAAAATAATTAAAGCAAATACTGTCAAGTTTTGGGGCATGGGACATTACGATGTATAAGGGTATGAAAAGATGACATGATTCAAAGTACGTATCTGCCCATTGATACATTTACTTGAGATTAAGTATAGGATTATATGTCAACGCACCGTTTTGATAAGCCATCACACCATGACTCATCTTTTTATTGATAATATGAGTGATGATTATAGGAAAAATTAGCATGTAAAAATGCCAATCATCCAAACCTCTTTGCATCTCCCTCTTTCAAAATATAATTTTGGCATATATATGTAGAATGTTAGAATAAGCTAACCAGGCATATTCTCCCTCTTGCAAAGATAATTAAAGCATGCAATTTTAATCATTAGGTATGGGACGATTTCCAGTATATAAGAGCATGTAAAGATAACATACTACAAATAAAAGTATATTTCTCCCCCTTAGTAGTACTCAAGGGAATAAACATGGGACTTTAGATGCCAAGAAATTTGGAAATTAAATATCTCATCAAAATCAGCCATATGATTCCCAAAACTTGTATGTCTCATCCATATATGAGTTCGTAAGAGAGATTAATTATCATAAAACAGTATTTCATATCACCTCAATTTTGGCCAAAAATACCTATTTAATATAAGTAACATATTTATTGGATGAAAAAATCAGACTCTTAGTGAATAAAATTGACAAAAGTTGTGATTAGGATATCACAGTCATTACACTGACTAACCAACAAAAACAAATAAAAACAAGTCATAAAGTGGCACATCTTTGTGTATAAATAGTAAGCAAGCATTATAAGCGTGTCAAAATTATCTTGCTCTCTTACTTAAATGGTGTGATTTTATATAAGGGAATACGATCATTCAAATCAGTCTCAGATATCAAATCCCAAATTTGTATTTTCTCTTGGAGATCGACATGTATTTTATAGATTATAAGAGACATTAGCATATATGTAAGTTAACCAAATTAAATTAAATATCTCCCACTTTCAATGATATCCAAGAAAAATAATATTGTTATGTATTATTAGAGGATCCCATAATATTAGGCAAATAACATGCAAAAAATCAAATACTCCAAATAGTCATTTTATATCTACCTTTTTTCAAAAACTTAATACAAGATAATTTTTATAGGGTTAGACATGCTAGTTGATTATGTAACATTATTCACTTTAAAATTCAATATTAAGTGAATCAAATGGCAAGAAAGTTGGTATAGTAGCACCAAAACCGTATAGCCATATATGTAAGTGTCATACCATTTTAATCAAGTTTTTTTTTCTTACAAAAATAGTTAAAGCAAATAGTATCATATGTAAGAGAATACATCTTAATATGTATGTGATAGGGAAACTTAAAATTAGAATCATGCTCAAATTTTACCAACAACACCTTGTCAATCATGAGTACATAAAAACCATTTATTTTGTGCTGCGTGAGCTTAATGAAAGTCAAGCAAAACTTCCTTGTAATCTGGTCTTGGAGCATGAATTAATGAACATCAATGGAGTCATAAGTAAGAACAGATGATATGCAAGGGATAAAGGCAGTGCCACACCAAAGTTAAAGGGGAATCCACCCTCTAAACCATAAAGGCTAAGCCAAGAAGTTTAGATTAAAGGAAGCCATTCAATTAACAACCTAACTACGATTGATTAAGTAAGATTTGAGAGAGTGTTTTGAGTAAACACGAAACTATGCTTTTTCACTCATCCAAAGTGTGTCCTTACAAGCCTAAAAAGGGAGGACTTATACTGTCCAAGTTATTCCTACCAAAAGGGAGGTTTTTTTAGCGCTTAGGAAACTCTTAAAAAGCTTAAACAAAGTAAATTACAATCTGAAAACTTAACTAAACTAATTACATATGTGAGTTCTGTTAATACCTATGTAACTGTACTAAACTCAAGCTTGAACATGTTTAGTTACACTAGAAGATCCACTTGCACATGGGAGAGAGAGAAATGGATGTCGTTGCTATATCACTTTACGGCACACCAATCAGAATACAAACTTGCTTTCTCTCTCTTTGTTTGTTGGCCAACTTGATGTAGCTGAACCACCATGAAGAGCAAGACTTGGCCTTGGTTTCTTGCATGGACTGACATGTTGGCTAACATCTTAGAAATATTGGTCCTAAAAGTGGCCCAAGATGGTTAACCAACCCAAAACTCAAAACCGGGTAGAATTGATCCAATTATACTATACTTGTTGTTGTGGACCAATTGAGCAAAATACCTTTGACATAACCCAAAGTTGACTTGACCAAGTAAAAATAGACTCCTTAGGGGTTCTAACAAAGTAGGACTCTCCCACAAGAGGCTTATGAACATCACCAAAGACATTGTCCAAAATTGTACCCAATTTAGGATTTGTAAAGGGAACAAGGTTAAGATTTGAGTGCTAAAAGCTTGGTTACATTCTCTCCCTTTGGCATTGGTACTACCTTGGTCTTGTGAGTCTCCCATGGTAGTATGCCCTGCATCAACCTCCCCTTCTTCAAGAGTATTTCCGCTTAAATATAAAGGGTATTCAAAGTTGTCCTCCACATAAGGACTTGTAAGCCTTGTCTCTCGGAAGCTTGAGCTTATAAGCCTTGTCCCCAATCCTCTCGATGACCTTCAATGTACCATCGCTCCTTGCCATGAGGTTATTCTTCCTCCTATTGAGAACCTTTCCTTCTTAAGATGAAGCAAAACCAAATCACCAGGGTTGAACTCCACTTGCTTACGTGCTTGTTTGCTCTAGCTTTATAAGTTGCATTTGCCTTCTCAATATGCCCTCTAATCTGTTCATGTATCTTTTTCATCTCCTAAGCCTCACCTCAGCATCATAACTTACCCTTTATTTGGTTAGAATTTGCAATAAATCAATGGGTGTCAAGGGATTAACTCCATGCATATATTCAAATGGCGAGTGAAAAGTAGCATAGGAAGGAGCTCTATTATAAGCTATCTCAGCATGAGGGAGTTTCAAATCCCAATCTTTCAAGCTTTTACTAATTAAACTCCTAAGCAAGGTAGTGAGAGTCCGGTTAGTAACCTCAGTTTAGTCGTCAATTTAGGGGTAAAAGGTCATGCTAAACAAGCGTTTAGTGCTAGGTTGCTTCCAAAAACTTCCCCAAAAGTGGGATAGAAACTTGGAATCATGATTAGAAACAATACTTTTAGGCACACCATGGAGCCTAATGATTTCCCTGAAACAAAGCTCATCAATGTAGCTAGCATCATCAGTTTTATGGTAGTGAACAAAATGAGCTATTTTAGAAAACCTATCCACCACCACCATGATTGCATTCTTCTCCCTTTGTGTTCTGGGAAGGTCCACATTGAAGTCCATACTTACATCATCCCAAGGCTTCATAGGTATGGGCAGTGGAGTACGTAAGCCTTGGTGGAATTGGCTTTTGGCTTTGTGGCAAACAGAACAAGCTGAAACAACCTTGTGCACGTCACATCCCATCTTAGGCCAATAAAAATGGTCCTTGAGAATGTCAATTTTCTTTTTTAGGCCAACATGACCAGCTAGAGAACCTCCATGAGCCTCACGAACTAGTAGCTCTCTAAAGGAAACCCTCAAAATGCAGAGTTTGTTGTTCTTGAATAGGTATCCTTCTTAGGTGGTGAAGGGAATGCCTTTCAGATCTCCTTGCAAGATTCCCTTGAAATCTTGATCCTCATAAAGTTCTTGAATTGAATGATATCTAAGAACTTTAGCTTCTAAAATAGAACATGAAGTGTACCTTCTTGAAATAGCATCCGCAACCACATTCTGTTTTCCACTCTTGTGCTTGCAAATTAAGGTGAATGATTGTAGAAACTCCACTTATTTGGCATGTCTTGGATTTAGTTTGTGTTGTCCATTGATTTACTTGAGTGCTTGGTGATCCGAATGCAACACAAATGGCCTAGGAATTAGATAATGACCACAATGAGTCAATGCTCCCATAGTAGCATAGAAATTGGTGGATGAAATTTCCCCTCCCTAATTCTGGGCTTGCTCGAGATTAAGTCCACAAGGGACCCTTGGTTGAAGAGAATTACTTCCCTTTCTCCTAGACATGGATTATGAATTTAGTTGGAGCTGTCTTGACGACGTTGGTTCTTTTGTAGCTAGGATTATCTCTATGGTTATTTGTGTTCTTTGCAGGCCTAAAGGAACGTGAATGGGCACAAAAGAGATTGAAAACTCAATGAAATATAATGGAGTCAACACTCACTAGGATTATGCTTTGATACCAATTTGATGCGTGACCTTAATGAAACTAAAGCAAAACATACTTGCAATATAGTTTTGGAGCTTGAATCAATGAACATCAATGCAGTCATGACCACGAACAAATGATATGTAAGGGTTAAAGGCAATACCACCACCAAAGCTAAGGGATAATCCACACTCTAAACCATAAAATCCAAGACACCAAGTTTAAATTAAAGGAAACCACATAATTAACAACCTAGCTAAGATTAATTAACCACGAATTGAGAGAGTAGTTGGAGTAAACACGAAACTATGCTTTTTCACTCATCCAAAGTGTGTCTTTACAAGCTGGAAAAGGGAGGACTTATACTGTCCAAGTCTTTCCCACCAAAAGGGAGGTTTCTTTCATGCTAAGGAAATCATTAAATAAGCTTAAGCAAAGTAAATTACAATTTGAAAAACTTCACTAAACTAATTACATGAGTGGGTCTAGTTAATACATGTGTAACTGCACTAAACTCAAGCTTGAACATGTTTAATTACACTGGGAGATCCACTTATAGGGCCTGTTTGGTTGGAGGAAAAGGAATGGAACTTGATACCTTTAGGTATCAAGTTCTCATATCCATTGTCTGGTTGAGTCTCCAAGTGTATGGGACTTGATACCCAAGGGTTTCAAGTTCCCCCCATTCTAGTGGGACTTGATTCCCCCCATTTTGGGAGGGTTTCAAGTCCCATTCCCCATTTTAATTAAAAATAATAATTATTTATTTATTTATTTATTTGTAAAGTGTCATGTGAGATTTAATTTTTCTTGCACCAAAAAGTTTACTATATAACTTTTTTTGTAAATTATCATACTTTAGAATTTTTTTTATTTTTGAATATTTGTACTTTTGTAATTTTGTAATTTTTATCTAATTTTCATTTTGTATTTTATTTTTTTATTTTTTTATTTTTTGTACTTAATTTTTTTTTTTAATTTTTTAATTTTTTAAATTTTTAATTTGTTAGTTTTTAAATTTTTAATTTTTTGTATTTTGTATTTTTTAATGTTTATTTTATTTTTTTATTTTTACATTTAATTTCTAAATTATTCATTTATTTGTTTTTTTTTCTTTTTATCTTTTGTATTTAATTTTTAATTTTTAATTTTTTTTGTTTAATTTTTAATTTTTTTTGTTCAATTTTTAATTTTTAATTTTTGTTTTTAATTTTTAATTTTGAAATTTTGAAATTTTTTGTATTTAATTTTTTAAATTTTTTATTTTTATTCCAAAAAACCTATAGAAAATTCAAAGAAATAAAAAATAAAAAATAAAAAAATAAAAAGTAAATAAATAATTAAAAATAATAAAAAAATAAAAAAATTAATAGTAAAAACAAATAAAAATAAATAAATAAATAAATAACAAAAAATTAGAAAATCTAAAGTAAATATAAATGATAAATAAATAATAAATAATGAAAAATACATAATAAATAAAAATAAATAATAAATAAATAAAATATACAAAATAAAAATTAAACAAAAAATAAATACAAAAATAAAAAATAAAAAATAAAAAAGTAAAAAATAAAAAATTTAGCCATGAAAAGAACAGAGCCTAATAATAGGTTTTTTAGATTAAAAATATTAATATTAATATAAAAAGGTAAAAAATAAAAAATTTGATTCCATTCCTTTATTAAACCAAACACATGATTTCAAAGAATCAAATTCCATTCCATTCCTTCTAGATTTCAAATCCCATTCCATTCCATTCCACTCCAAGTGAACCAAACAGGCCCATACATGGGATAGAGAGAAATGACTGTCATTGCTGTATCACTTTACGACACACCAATCAGAATGCAACTTGCTTTCTCTCTTTGTGTTCATTGGCGAACTTGACTTCCAAGGCTGCATACTCTTCATGATGATGTTCCTAGTCATTCAAGGAATGAAGGGAGCAAGTAGGTAGGTTATCAAACCCTCTATGTGAGGAAAACCCATTACAAAGTTAAAACATGTTGTTTTGAGCCTATTTAACATAGTGAAGCACTAAATTGATTAAGTTGTTTCTTCGACTCGTTCTTCATTTAGACCTAATTTTCATGTACGATTGGGTACCTTTGGATGTTAACAAGCACCCTAAATAGATAAATCACTCGTAAATAATGTTTTGATAAGAGAATAAACCATAATCCCAAAATGGGTCAACAAGAAGTTGAAATTACAAAGGCCAACTTGATGTAGTTGAACCACCATGAAGGACTTGACTTGGCCTCAGTTAATTTATTTGCATGGATTGATATCTTGGGCTGTTGACTAACATCCTGGACAAAAAGATTTGTCCTAATGAGGCCCAAGTGGGTGAACCAACCCAAAACTCAAAACCATTTAGAGTTGATATAATTCTATGATACTTGCTGTTTTGGACCAATTGAGCAAAATACCTTGGACATAACCCAAAACTAACTTGACCAAGTAAAATTAGACTCCTTACGGAGTCCAAAAAAGTCAGACTCTCCTAAAAGAAGACTTACAAACATCACCAAAGACATTGTTCAAAATGGTACCCAATTCAGGATTTGTAGAGTGGAACAAGGTTAAGATTTGAGTACTTAAAACTTGGTTACCTTCTCTCCCATTGGCAGTGGAAGTACCTTGGTCTTGTGAGCCTCCCATGATACTATGCCCTGCATCATTTTGTTATGTAATCAAGAATTAAAACAAACGACGTTTTTCGTAACAATTTTCTTACGGAGGTGAAGCCAACGTAAAGCTATAATAATCAAGTAATCAAAAAATACATGTATATGTTTTATAGGATCACTTGTACAAAAACAATGTATATCATCATGTCATAAAAAGGATCACATAAAAATATAGGTATATGTTCATACAAATTTTTAGCAAGATAAAATAGTTTATGTACTCAAGGAGTATTCCAACTAATATACAAAACGATTTTTCTCATAAATAAGGAATATGTAATTTAAGAGTAAAATCCAACATCTCACAAGATATAGCAAACCATTATTACTAATATCGTTTGTAAACATATCTAGGCGACAAACCTTATATAAAAATCTTGTTGATTTAGACTAGAGAAACTATGATTTTGACCAAATTGGAAAACTCAATTTTGCTTTATTTCATACTCATTGTCAATGCTTTGAAATTTTATGTCTGGACCTTATAAATTATATCGAGCAAAATGCTCAGTACCTTAGCATGTGCATTTTAGGTTAATTTTCAAGCCTTTTGATCCCATTTCAGGGCTTTGAAATTTAAACAAAATACAATCTTGTAGAAATTAGATACTTACTCCCTACAATACATCTCAAGAACTAAATTAGCCTTAAGTGAGGGCTCCCTTTCAATTCATGCATCAATATTCAACATTCTAAGTTCTTGACGAATAAAATTACAAAATTCTTTGTTAAAAGTTTTGTAAATATATCAGCCAATTGTAACTCAGTAGGAGCAAATAAATTCTAGAGAAAATTTTATGAAAAGTATGTAAAAAGTACACCTCATAAATCAAAATCTTGTGTCTCACATATATGTAGTTGATGCTATATTTGACTGCATTTTCTTGTATGCTCCTAGAAGCTCATACAACCTTATAACACATCATCATACATGTCATCAATCAAAGCCATATCAACAAAATTAAAAAACTAACTATAAAAATAAATAAATAAATAATAATTTGGAAAAGAGGCACATTGCACTCAGCGGTTATGGAGCATGGAAGAGGTTGCTTTGATTTCTTTTTTTTTTATTTTGTTGAATGTGAGCCATATTTTAAAAAAAAGAAAACAAAAGTCATCTTCTTTTGTCAGACGTGGGCAGGTTTAAGAAAACCAAATAAAAGTCCCTCATCTTTCTTTTCTTTTTGTTAGATGTGAGTTGCTTTTTAAAAACAAGAAAATTAATATTTTTAATTTTTTTTTAACTTGTGTTTTTGGTTACTTGCACTTGCAATTTGCTTGATTTTTTTCATATCTCTTCGTCTTCTGCAAATTGAATCTCAATTACGGTCAAGAATGGTAGGGAACGTAGACGAAAAAGCAGACGAAAGAGATTCGATTTGTAAGTTTTACAATTGATTTTATTTAGCCTACTGTTAAATGGACTTCATTTAGTTCATATTTATTTCTTAATTGTGTATTTTAATTTTGAACAGCATTCTTGGAGGATAATGGAAATGGTGATGACGACAGAATTTTGTCAGGTTACGTTTCATTATTATTTCGTTGGAATTCTGTTCATTAAGATTGTGAATGTTATGTTCATTTCAACTTATGATATTGTTCATTATTGGGTTCGTTTTAATATATTTTCTTAATTTTTATTTATTAATTGGATTACAGATATTCATTTGGCCATGTGATGTTGTTCATTTATTTTTCTGATGTTGTTTTTTAATATATAAAATTTGTTTATAATTGTTCATTGATTTGTGTACTGCTATTCATTTATGGTTATGAGTGTGTTCATTTATTCATTCATGCTATTCATTTTGCAGATAATGTTTCTGCTGGACAAGATATTATTACTTTGGATCCTTTAGCAATTGATTTAGTTGGATCGATTGCATACTCTCAAGATGAAGCATTTGAGATGTACAATGATTATACATTTAAGGTTGGGTTTAGTGTTCGTTATCATAAGATTCGTAGGAGAGCTTGAACTCAAGATTTGTCAATGCGTCAGTTTTGTTGTTGGAAGGAAGGTTGGAAAGAAAATAAAGGCCAACAATCTAAGGAGTATACAAACATTGATGTTCGAACTGGGTGCAAAGCAATGATCCAGTTTAATATTGACTTAGATGGAAAGTGGACTGTCACTAAGCATGTAGCTAAGCACAATCATCCATTGTGTAGTACTAATAAGCGACATCTTTTGCCTTCTCATCGGAAAGTCTCCACTAAAGACCTGTTGTTTGTGATAGAGCTCAGGGACGCAAGAGTTCAAGTGGAGGATGCATTCCGTGTCTTGATAAAACAAGCTGGTGGAACTTCTTTTGTGGGGTTTCAATTGAAGGATTTATATAATAAGATTGAGGATTACAATGAAAAGTCATTTGATGGCAGTGATGCAAATTCACTAATTGAGATTTTCAAGAAAAGATTCAAGAGTGAGACTGATTTTTATTATGATTTTGAGGTTGATGTAAATCGTTGTTTGGTTAGTTTCTTTTGGCGTGACAAGCAGATGTTAGAGGATTACAAGCTATTTGGTGATTTGGTTGTTTTTGACACAACATATCGTACAAATAAGTATGACATGGTGTGTGCTCCTTTCGTTGGCATGAATCATCATTCTAAAAATATCATGTTCGGTTACGGGTTTATTATGAATGAGAGAATTGAGTCTTTCGAATGGTTATTTTGGAATTTTTTGAAATCTATGGGTGGCAATTTCCCAAGCACCATTATGACTGATTAGGCTTTTTCTATGGTCGTTGCGATAGAATCAGCTTTTCCTGGTGTTCAGCATAGGCTTTGTTGTTTTCACATCATTGAAAATTCAAGAAAGCATATTGGAGCACTCAGAGCAAAGGAAGGTTTTACAAAATTGTTTAACTAAGTTTTGATGGATTGTGATACGAAGCCTGAATTTGATCATTTTTGGAAAAGGTAATTGATTTTATTATTGTTTTATCAGTTGTATTTGTCTGAAAATTTTTTATTTTTCTGGTTCTATTATTTATATCTTTGTTCATTAGGTTTGTTTATGTTTTCTTCATTGAAACGTATATTGTTGCTTACTAGATATTTTAATAATCGCTTTGTACTTTATTATTAATAAGTGACTTATTATAATTCATCGGTTCATGTGATGTTGTTCATTTGTATTGTTTATATTGTTCAAACGTTTTTGTTCACTGGTAACTTGTATTTGTTTGAACATTTTTTATTTTTTCGGTTCTGTTACCTTGATCTTTGTTCATTAGATTTGATAATATTTTGTTTATGGAAAAGTATATTGTTGTTTAATTGGTAGTTTAATAATGAATTTGTACTTTGTTATTATGTAGTGATTTATTGTAATTCATTGGTTCATGTGATGATGTTCATTTTTATTGTTCATATTGTTCACGTATGGCGTTTTGAAACTTATAGTGCTGTATTTAGTGTTCATTGTGTTGTTCATACTGTTCATATGTTGTTAT
>JACYFF010031954.1:57960961-58020744 GCA_017589665.1 Selenicereus undatus
TAGATATTAAGATCCCTCCTTGGTTTGAGGCCATAGAGGTGCATCAGACTTCTACAACATATTCTGTGGTGTTGTTTCAGAAAGGAGGGAAAAGGAAAATGAAGAAATTCACAAGTGTTCCAAGGGTAATGTAGAGATGGTCTTTCCATCGGTAAGTTTGTTAAAACATGTTAGGTTTATTTACACTATTGAAGCTTATCGATTGTTTGAGAAAGAGTTTGTTAAAGGAGCTTCGTATGAACAAGGTGAGTTGCATAGCGATACATCTGATAGGGTATTCCATGTATCCGGTGTAAGTTGTTTGAAAGAATCTTGGGGTGAAGGATTAGATGGATATACTTTTGAGCATACTATTGTTTTGAACACAGAGAGAGGCTTCATTGATTGCACTTGTCAAAAGTTCACAGAAGTTGGACTTTTATGTTCACATTGTTTGCAAGTTATGCATACTTGTTGTGTTCAAAAATTGCCAGATAGGTACATTTTGAAGAGATGGAGTAAAGAAGCTAGAGATAGCCAAAGCAACGAACTTATTATTGAAGATGGTATGAAAGACAATGCGGTGTGTTCTTCTGTGTGGAGAATGCAAATGGGTAGAAAGTTTAATGCACTAGTCACTGCTAGCCAAATGAATAGAGAGGCAAGGATCCTTTGTGAGGATTGCTTTAGTAAACTGAAGGAGTTAATTGAAGTAGAAGTAGGGTTAGTTTATGTAGAGGATGATATTCACCAAAATTGTTCAAGTTCAGCAAAGAGTGTTTTGAACCCTCCTGGGTCACGGGAGAAAGGTCAACGGAATAAGAGATTGAAGAGCACCAGTGAGAAGAAGTGTAATCAAGCAAAAGTAAGAAAAAAGAAGAAGTTGTCGACAAATAATCTCACAATTGAAGAGGGATTACCCAAGGTATGATAAGTACAATTATCTACTTTGAAGGATTTTGTTCTTTAGTGAACAATTGTCGATACAACATTTCAACAATTAATTATTATGTTGTGAGTAGTTTATCATATGTATTTTTTCTTTTTGGTGATATTACTATTTGTAGGCAACTAATTTGGAAATGAAGAATTCTCCAGAGGTTATACCAAAAACTGTTATAGGTGTTCAGGAATTATCGAAGGTAAGATATCTTTAATCATACACAATGAAAAACTATATTTCTTGGGTAACACTTCTTAATCTACACTTTATAGAATAGATTATTATTTTGTAACAAATTGCCATAAGTGATTTTTATTTATATATTGTTGATTGTGATAGTCGATTAATTTGGAAGTTCAAAGATCCACAAAAGTTGCACTAAAAAATGCAAATGCCGATTTTGTACAGGTTGATAAAAGAATGGTATAATTATCATATTTATTTTTGTTTTGATCTATGTTATGAAGTTATTTATATCGTTCGACCTTTGGAGTTTGCTTCATTTCCTATGAATTTACCTTATTATGGATTAAGAGAGACCTTACCCAAAGATCCAAGTGGTGTTCTTTTGCCTCATGTTGATAATGAACGATTCTAAGTGTATTTTTCCTTAAGTTGATATATATTGTTCATTTATTTATATTGTCCAAATTTTGGAGTACATTGCAGAATTTTGTTCCATTCCATATGAATATGCCTTTTGTTGTCTCAAGAGAGTCGTTAAATAAAGATCCAAGTGGTGGTTTACTGCCTCAGGTTCGTGATGAACGATTCTATGATTGGTTTTGAACGATATTTACCTTACTAATGAACAATGTCATAGATTGATATGTCAGTGTTGTTCTTCCAACTTGGTTTCAGAAGGGTGCCCCTTTGAGTATGAATATACATTATGGTAGATCAAGTTCTCCAGGCAATGTTGCACCTACATTAAACTTGCTGCCCAATTCCAATCGAAATGATCAAAGTCTTAGTCAAGTGAGTTCATCTAGTTATGTGGTCATATTGGGATTTACTTGGGATCGTTCTATATATAATATTTCTCATCATTTAAAATTTCTTCTTTGTTATAGAGTACAATTGCACCAGTTGGATATTGTCCTCCATTTTATTATGATCCAAGAACAACAGGAGGTTTGATGTCGATGATGTTTCGATCATATGTTGTTCAAACACCAAAAAACGTAGCATTTAACCAATCTTGTAATAATGAACAAGCATAATTGGTTGATAAATATTAGCCATACTTTGGTTGTAATAAAGTTTTCACAGACTATATCCTATTTCATAAGTTTGGTAAACATTGTATGGTTTACATGTGTAATTGATGTATATTGATAGTTTTTTTTTTTTTGGAATACTATTGTCAAAAATATTAGTACATCTTGGAATTAAATGTCATAGGTTATGACTTGATTTATAATGAAAAAGTTTATGTGTTTTGATAACATACGTTTAGTAAACTATTTTAATTTTGTCCATGAACAACATCTGAACGGATAATGAACAATACTGAAATGGTTAATGATATTCTATATTTTTTTATTGTAACAAATATTCATTTCTTAGGGTGTGTGAAGTTAAGACATAGTATGGTTTAGTGTTTAGGGTTATGGCCGTTAATTTTTAGGGTTTAATGTTCAGTCAAGGTCTAGGGTTTATGGTGTATGGTTTAAGGTTAGGATTTAGAGTTAGGGTTTAGGGTGTAGGGTTTAGGAGTTAGTGTTTGCGAATTTGGAGTTAGGGTTTGGGACGCTAATGAAGAATGTTTTATGATATAATGAGCAATAATATAATGATAATTGAACAAGGTAGTGTTTATTATTGTAAATATTATTTGCTTTTTAGGGGTATAGTGTTTAGGGTTTGTGGTTTTTGAGTTACAATTAAGAGTTTAGGGTTTAGGGTTTACAGGTTTAAGGGTTAGGGATTAGTTTTAGGGTTTTTGAGTTAAGGTTTAAGGTTTAGGGTTTAGGGTTTAGGGTTAGTGTTAGGAGTTTAGAAGTTAGGGCTTAGGGGTTAGGGGTTAGGGGTTAGGGTTTGAGGTTTGGGGTTTAGGGCTTATGGTGTAGGGGTTAGGGTTTGAGGTTTAGGGGTTAGGGTTTAGGGTTTAGGGGTTAGGGTTTAGGGTTTTGGTTTTAGGGTTTAGGGTTTAGGGTTTAGGGTTTAGGGTGTAGGGTTTTGGTTTTAGTGCTTAGGGTTAGGGTTTGGAGTTTAGGGTTTAGGGGTTAGGGTTTAGGGTTTAGGGTTAGGGTTTTAGGGTTTAGGGTTTAGTGATTAGGGTTTAGGGTTTAGGGTTAGGGTTTAGGGTTTAGGGTTTAGGGTTTTTAGGGTTTAAGGTTTAGGGTTTGGGGGTTTAAGGTGTAGAATTTAATGGTTTAAGGTTGTTTGGTAACAAGGCCCGATATTTTTGGGTGAATGAGCCATGTTAAATACGATTATGAATATATGATTGGTTAAATGAACAAAATCAAATATTTCAATGAACAACAGTTATTTGGTCAATGAACAAAATCATATTTGCAGAAGTTTTTAATTTTACAATAATGTGAAAATTAAAATAACACTATCTAATATCAACTTTTAAGGTATCTATGGTTGTTGCCTTGCCCTTGCTTCCAACTTCGCCTTATGTAGTGCACTGTCTCACAACAGGTTGTCTTGATCTAGCAAAATTCGTGCAGCATACTTTGCTCTTAGTGTCCTCAATAATGCTTCCTGAAAGTTATTTAGATGTCAAGCTAAGTTACATACCATAAAAAATATTATTGAAATTATTTGTCGATATAATTGAAACTATAAGCACCTTTTCCTTTTCAAACCCACGGTGCCATGATTGTAAATCACCATAATATGTCTCCATGTGGCGCATGGTATATATTCCACAATCATGAAGAATTATATTATCTTGATAATCAGTTTTAACATAGCCTGTTCGAAAATGTTTAACTTCTTCTGCTCTGGGACGTCCGCTTTGGATTAGATACTTTGAGAAGAAGTGTTTCTGCATTTGGTAACAGTAAGTTCTATTAGCTTCTAATTGTATACAAATGTATTTGCAGTATGTGTTTAGGAAGACGTACGTACCAGTAATGTATCACAATCACCATAACTTGTGCTTGGTTTTTCTGGCAGCGTAAGATTGTCTATGATATTTACTGTCTTATCAGCAAATTGGAATACAACGAGGAACAAGTGTTCGCTTCTCATAATTGGGAAAAACACCTATAGTGTGATTGTGATGCACAACAGTAATTAGTTAAAATGAATAATATCATGTAATATACTAAACAAGTGGATAGTCAGTACATTTACTATAATCTAAATGAACAAATCCATATAATGCAATGAACAAGAGGATTAGCAAACACATGTGATAGAGTATGGAGAAGCTTACTAAATCTGCCGTATTCAAATCAAGCCAGTTGGTTCTTTGGGTTTCAAGATGCATGAATCTATAGAACTCTTGGTACTTAAAGGATGGTTTTTGTGCATGTAGGATAGCAATCTACAAATCGGGTAAAAGTCAAATGAAAACAAGAATAATGCTAATTTTTGACAAACATTTAATGTAAGCCAATAAGTGTGACTTACATAGGCATATGTTGTGAAGAAAAATCTACTCAGACATGTTGTTTGCCTTGATAATTGCTTCTTGTTCATTATGATAGACCATACATCCAAAATGTTATTTTCCAAATGGCTTTCTGCAGATGCCATTGAAACTATTGCCTCTTTATCTATCCATAGTCTGTGTGCTTTGTCATGAGCATTGAACTCGTATAGCTCCTCATTGTTGATAAATAGGTAGATGCAATAAATAGCATTGACAACTTTGTATATAATAAATTGAATTATATAAATACTTACATTTTAGGGTGGTCTACATCGAAAGGCAGGAATGCATAATCCACCACAACCTTCTCATTATGGGTTAGTTTTTCTTTGATAATGTCCCTATGATCTCTTAAATATGGTGAACGGCATATGAATGGCAGTATTTTTATTACCCGTCTCTCTCTTTGAGGTTCTTTTGGGTTTTGGAGTAGTTCGTCTTCAACCTGTTGTCTGCCATTATCTTTCTCCTGCTGCATTACGTGATGTGCCAATTTAGAATATTGCGAAGCAATGTCTGCTATTGCATGCATTGACGTATGTTGGCCTTCAGATTCACCTAGACAAACTTGTTCATCATTATACGCAAGTGAAATACTTATTATGGGAGTTCCTTTGATAGGGGAGCTGATTGCAGTAGGAGTTCTCCGCTCAGGGGAAAGTGGGATGCCAAGATCAAAAGTTGGCGGAGTGTAGTCTATTGGAGTTCGATGTTGGTAATGCTTTAATGCCACAGCTTCTATTTTCAAATATGCATCAAAGAATGCAAGATCATTGAAAAAATGCTCATCTTGAGTCAAGCCATGAGTTTGAACCTCATTCGGACATTTTTGAATATTTGTGTTTCCACATGCAATGTGTGATATCACCTATTGTATAGGAAACCTTTGTCCAAAGGCTGCTATAACTTCAAACAATTTTTCCAGGTAATAGCCTAGCCGATCAGCATGCACCTGTATTTAGACTCATGTTGATTAATGAACAACATATATGAAGTGAATGCAATATTATTTCATTGCACCATGCAAAATATTTACATAATAAATTCAAATTCATGCAAATAAATGAACATATAACAATATTTCAGTGAACAAGCACAATACATTGTGGTGTACAACAATAAACATGAGTGCATATGAATAACATAACATTTAATGATGTACTAGTAAACAAGTACACTGCGGTACTTTTGCAATAGGATGTCAAATATATATATATATATATATATATATATATATATATATATATATATATATATATATAACTCAAATTAGATGTATAGTATTATACCTCAATTGGATCATTAGGCCTTGCCAATTGAGGTTCTCTTTCCCTTCCGTATTCTGAACATGGTGGCTGAGGAGCTAGCAGAGAGCCATGTGTTGATGCAGCAGGGTCAGTGTGCTTTTGGTTTTCTCGTGCCAGGCTTGCGAATTCCTCATGCAAGTGAGCTTCACCTTCACGAATAATTAACTGATAGTCTATTCTATCAATTGTCTTGCCTTTTCCATACTCTCCCGGGAACTCCTTTTCATCTTTATTCCGTTGTTCAACTGCATCTGTTGTCCAATTTATTGCCGTGGGAAACCATCGATCTTTGCATCTCTTCCCTCTAAACTCAACTCTATCCAAATAAAAGAGTTGTAATTCATATCAAGGATAAATCTTAGTTGGTACATCTAGAATGAATGACATAGTAGACATTAGCGCTCAAGTATATATCGAGTAATGAACAAATACATTTAAATCAATGAACAATGTTATTTAGGTGGGATTCCACTTACCATGACAAAACAATAGTGGTCTTGTTTCCATTCCACTACTGTGTCATTCAGACATTGCAGGAGAAATGCACACCAATTGTACTTAACTGTTTGATTAAGATCCACCAACGACTTCAATATTCTGAAGAAACAGTCGACATTCATACTCCCAATAATACATGTTGAAATTATATATAATACAAAGTCTCTTTTGAGTTCGTCTCCATGGTCTCCTCTTTGTAAAATTCGGTCAACCATCTTTCCAACTTTTGGTGACCCTATTCTACCAAGATTCCACCTTATTCTCCATTTTTCAAGGAGTTTGGTGTATTCATTTTTTGGTTCACATGTGGATGCTACTTGAACTTCCAATTGGCCCATAGGTAGTGCTAATGTTGCATGAACATCTTCTTCAGTTATCTCTAGTACTCTTTTGTCAAAAAGCTTCAATGTGTTACTTGCTGGATCAAACTTCTGAAGCAACCATGTTGTAAGATCTTTGGGGATGGTTGATGTTCTAACAGATAAGAATCCTCCAAAACCAGTTTCCATTGCAGCTATCCATTGTTCATAATCTAGCCTCTCAATTAGGAATAACAGCTTATTACAAGCCACCCTATGGTTTAGATTACCATTCCAATTTTTGTTTTTTTTGTTAGCTTTTCCAGAATGGTTCTTTGCAGCTTTCCTATAGTGAGATTGTTCATTTGAGTTTCTAATTAGCTTATTTGCAAAATGATCATGATGCAATTCAAACCGAACACGCTTTTCAACTCGAGCGAGTTTATCGTTAGTGATGGTTTGAACTTTCCTTTTGCGAATGAGTGATTCTTTTCGAGCTTGTAGAGTTTGCTCATCCTCGGAATCCTCAACAATATATGATTCTTGAAACGGCTGTTGAAAGACACATGCATCATTGTTTTCTTTTGCGCTATCAACCCCATTAAAAAGTTCAATTATTTAGTCAGAACATCCTCAATTACGGTCCGCATATATTTACAAATAAGAAACATATTAACAATAACATCACCTATTGAACGTCATCTTCTACACTATTCTCTCATGCACATTTAAAAAGGTGATACCTATCAATATAAATTTAATGTATAAAGAGAATGGTAAACAAAACAAATACAAAAGTTCAACTAAATGCACAAACAGAAGTAAATATGAAATTTTGAATAAATGAACGAGTAAAAGTGAACAATTCAAGTTCAACCAATGAACCATTACATTATTACCTATTATCTATACGTCAAATAGAAGGTTTCTTCTCATTAACAACAGTCCAATATATTAGTGAACAATATTTGTTTTGCTCATGAACAGGTAAAATAATCTCTTCTCAAATTGAGAAATATCAACCACAAATATTATTGAAATTTTTTGCAATTGCTAAAGGGAAAGCTTTTCTATGTTATAATAACAAACCTCACATTTAAAATTAACAAACATAACCATGAACAATGTTGTGGGTGTATGAATAGATAAAACCATGAGCAATATTGTGGGTATAGTAAACAGGCAAGATAATATAACAATAGTCCAATATATTAGTGAATAATAGTTATTTTGCCTATACGAATAGATAAAATCAACCCTTCTAAAATAAAGAATTAGCAACCCCAAATATTATTGACATTTTTTGCATCGCTTAAAGAATTTTATTTTTGCAATTACACATACAGATACGAAAAATTTCAATATGAAAAAAATGCAAGAAATAAAATCTACTCAATATAGGTTGGAGATTACAACTCTTTGAAGTAAATAGGCAAGAATGAAGCTCACATTTAAAATGAACAAACATAACCATCAACAAATACATGGGTCAATGAACAGATAAAACCATGAATAATATTGTGGGTATAGTAAAAGGCAATGTAATTAAACAAAAGCTCAATAAATTTGTGAACTATATTTATTTTGCTCATGAACAGAGTTTCATTTAAAATGAACAAACATAACCATGAACAATAAATTGATACATGAACAAATAAAATTATGAATAATATTGTGGGTATAATAAAAGGCAAGGTAGTTGAACAAAAGCTGAATAAATTAATGAACACTATTTATTTTGCTCATGAACAGATAAAATTATCCCTTCTCAAATTAAGAAGTATCAACCATAAATATTATTGAAATTTTTTGTAATTGCTTAAAGAAAGCTATTCTAAGTTATAATAATATTGTATGAATGCACAGACAAAGTATGCAATTGAAAATGACATTCAAAGCCCAATAAATGTCTAGCTATGCTTGCCTCCTCTGACCCTTGTCCTATCTCTCTCTCTCTCTCTAACCACTCTAGCCTCTATCTAAAGTCTGAGAAATTTCAGTCATGCTCCTCCATAGAACTTACTGCAAATACATTTTACAAGCTAATAGAAACCCATGGTTCTATTAGTTCTCCATTGATTGCTCTTTCCTCTCCTTCGAAACCCATGGTTTTCAGGTTCATCTTGTTAAATTTGAGTTGGGTCTGGGTTCCTAAATCTGAGCTTTCTGTTCCTAACCCGCTCAATAATTCGATTCTGTTTGCTTTGTTGTCCATAGAATCAACAATAAACCAAAGAAAATGCAGAATCAGCTAAGTTCGAAAACCCTAGGCTTCAACGATTTTGGGTTATTGATTTTGGATGGGGATCTGTTCGATTCAATTCCGTTTCTTTGGATTTTGGGTAAATGAATTTGGATGCAGAATTCGTTAGTTTGATTCTGTTTAGAGTTTCTTGTGTTCAAATTTTGGTTTAGTTATTTGATTCAATTAATTGTTCGTTTTTATTTTGGGGTTTGTTCAGTAATTGATTCATGTTTGAGTTTGTTCTCTAGCAGTTTCCACTATGAGGAAGTGAAAAAAAACACTTCAGAGGAAAAATAATTCAAAACAAGGCATGTTCAATTGGAATGGAGAAGTGAATTCAACACTCGAAAAGTACCTGGGCTTCCTCTTGTAAGTAAATAGTTCTACCTTCTTCCTCGATTCATCCATTCAATCAATCTGAACAAATATGCCAGAATTGTTGTCCCCTGAATTGAGCAGTGCCTGAACTGTTGTCGCAGGAATTGAAAAGTTACTGTCAAAATTGAACAAGAAAGCCAATACTCCGCTTGAAATTGGTGTAATTGGCTGGAGCAAGATGAACTACTGCGTGAATGGATTGCAACCATTAAATAGTTTGAGATATGGAGAGGAGTTTCAGCCATGGATGGAATTCCAACTAGATAGTGTTCTACTAGGAGTAGGAAAGCAGTTAGCGATCAATGGAAGTTTGGATTTTTAGAATATGGTAGATTTTTTTTTAAATAATTTTTCCAGCACATCAATATTGTCCATGTCAGCCTGACATAGGGGCGTAGGACTAATTAAAAACTATTATAAACTGAAGACATAATATCTCCCTTAAAAATTAATTGGGCATCAAATATCAATCTTATGGTCGGTTATGGAAAAAATGATGCATTTGGACACGGAAGGATTACAAATTTATTTATATACTTAACTCCCTTTTTTAATATTTTTTTATTTTCTTTTTACAATCAATTATCTTCCCTTTAAAGGAATTATGAATGCAATATTTTATATAACGGTATAGGATGATGTGTATGATTAAATAATAATATAATCTCTCCTTTTATAAAAAAACTAATTAATGCACATAAACATTCACAAATTAAATCGGAGAAAGGATAAATCACAAGAAGCTTGACGCTGATATATGCATGGATGTACGATTGATAACAACTTATGCGAACATATCAAAATTCAAACTCCTCACAAATTCCATTATTGATTAAGTAGACAAGTCGATGGTGAATTTAAGCACGAAATTATCAACTATTTATTCTTCCTTAGTGCACAAAATGTGGTTTAACCCAAATTAATACTTCTACCCGGAGAACTTTAGTAGTTCTTTAACATCCAATTTTAAACTAAAAATTTTCTTTGTTTGGACATCAAGTCCCTATGCAAAATAAATTTACACTTTCTCAAAGCATTTTTAAAAAAGTTGGGCCCATATGACTTAGTGTCTACCATATTTGACCGCCTTGTACTTTTTGACTTCCAAATTTGAAAATTTTAGAAGTTGATTTTCTAAGTTGATATAAATAGGCAATATGACCAACTTGTAAGCAATAATTGCATGTTTGTAAATCTTGTTTACGGGGTGTAAATTTAACAAAGAAACTTGTAGAACATTTCTTTTTGTTAGATGGGTTATACCCAATTTCGTGAACTCAAACTTGTGTCATACTTCATTACTAACCTGGTTTCTTTGTTAAAGAATGCTCTTTGTGTCCCAAGTATTATATCCAAATTGTCTCCCCTTTAGAAAAAAAAAAAAAAGAGAACAATTTGTTCAAGGTTGACGCACTTGAATTCTAAGTAGGGCTAAGCAGGACCGGGTATCCGGTCCATTTTCATAGAGTTGGGTCCAAAAATCTAGACACAGTCCCGGTCGAAACCGAGTCCAGGTTTTTTGGAACCGGTTCCGGGTCCCGGAAACAATTGGGATCGGGTCCAGATCTGGGTACCCAATTCCTAATTTTTTTCCTATTTTGTTTTATTTCATTTCATTAAAAGTTTTTACTTGTGATTGTGGCTATGTGAGAGAACGAATACACCCAATAAGTTGGCTAATCAATCATTCAAAATCAAATTTAATAGAGTGGAATTTAGACATTTACAATGCATTAAAGTCCAATTGGTTAACTAATAAATAGCATTTCATTTCATCAAAGTATAAAAAAAAAAACCATCTTCTCATAATATTATACATTAACAAAAAGATTTAGCAATATCAACGTATAGGCGAAAATTATGCCGACATTGAAAGAACAACACTTAATATCAATGGGTAATCGGATAACTCAAATATTTTTTTTTTTAAAAAAACTGATTGGACCGGATAATGGGTCTGGTTCCAGTTCTAAATTTTCAAGACCCGGCTTTGGACCCGGTTGCAACCGGTTCCAGGATTTCGGAACCAATCTAGGACCCAATTCAACTGGGTCCAAGTATGGACCTCGGGAGTCCGAACCGGGTCCCAATTTGGAATGGGGTACTCGGTTTTTTTGCTCAACCCTAATTCGAAGTGATTTTTCTCTTTTCAAGAGGGACACATTTTTCTTGGATTGCATTTGACTGATTTGACAACAAATCATTTGATTTTTGCAATTCAACATTTTCTCAAAAACTATTTTATTTTAACTTTTTATTTTCGAACTATGTCCTTGAAAGTTGAAACCATTGGACAAAATAGAGTAGCAATTTTTTTACGTTTCGTTTTTGGCACTTTTCTAAACCATCATATGCCTAATTTGAAACTTCATACTCTTCATGTTCTTATACTTCTTCTACTTCACTTTTATTTCTATCATCATCATTGTTACTTGAATTTGGACCACTAAGTTGTTCATTTGCCATTAGGCAAAGATGATTGATCTCTTTTTTGTCATTGAAATTGCCAAGCACATTGTCCGTTTTTGACAAATTGAGATTTTCTTGATGCTAGCTTTACACAGTAGCAAGATTTGTTCCCATAATTCATTAACTGTCTCACAAGAACAAACATGTTCAAAACTATCTTTATACAAAGAAAATTGCAAAATATATAAAGGCATCGCATTTTTCTTAAGCCTTTCTTTCTCATTTTGATTCCACTTTTCTTTTGTCATGACAATGGTGGCACCATCATATTTGATTCATGTGGGGATAAAATGATCATCTGCAATAATGTCCCAAAGATCAAAGTTAATGGATTCGACATAAGACTTCATCCTACACTTCCAAGGAGAAGTAAGTACCATTAACAATTGGAGGACAATTAATGAAGGGACTTGATAGACTAGCCAAGGACAATTAATGAAGGGACTTGATAGACTAGCCAAGGACAATTAATGAAGGGACTTGATAGACTAGCCAATGATCTTGTTATAAACGGTCAAGTCTAAAAAAACATAAGACATACTCCTATACCAATTAACAGCTTCGTTAGGCTAGTCAATTCAACTTAGAGAGGGGGGTGAATAAGGCGATTAGAAAAAATTAAAAAATTTACGAAATTAAATACGGAAACAAAAGCTGGACAAAACACATTGATATTTTTAAGATGCTGGTCATTGCAAATAGGGTTAGTCACCGCCTAAGATTCTTCTTTCCTTAGCATTTGAACTGCTCCACTTCTTATTTACTTAAGAAGTTACAAACTCTAATAATCCGGCCCTACAAAGACTCCCTTCAATACTTTCAAGGTTATCTACTCGATCACAAGAATTCTCTTTCTTGATCGACCACTCAACTAAAGTACCTTAAGTTGAGTCACTCACTAGACATTGCTCACTTAATACTTAGCTACTCAAGTAAGTTCTCCGTAAACCACTTGTCACAATGTTTCCTTGCAAGAAATTACCCTCAGAAGATGAGTACCAGTAATGATCAAATCAGTAAGCAAGTTCTAACTCAATGTATCATCTCCATATATGTTCTTCTATTGTGTCTTCAACTTGCTTCTTATACTTGTATTCATAGGCAAAGATTTATCATTTAGCTAATTAAGATTTGCTTGAATGAAATCTTCTATTTTCAAGGCCTTAAACTTGCTTCCAAAGTCTTGAACTCATGCTCTATTTGTCACAAATAAATCTACATCTACATTCTCAATATAGTAATGATATCACGTGTAAATATTCAACATGGTCCTTGACTAGGAATTTATGAGGAAGAACAGAACATGCTAAATATGAGATTCAAATTCAACTTTAAGGCTTTATTAACCAATGAACAATCTTAGAGATTTATCATCATATCAATTAATCATTATCATAATATTTTCTTAATCAATTAAAGGATATATTATGGATAATCAAGGATCATTCTTAAATTAGCCTATATCAGCCTCTTAGACTATGTAAAATTTATATGGCACTCTATCATATAATGTCTTCAAACAAACCATATAATGTCTTTGGTCAATCAAATATAATCTCAACATTATATCATACCAATTAAGAAAATCCTTGACAAAAATAATCCACACCAACATATATACAACGCATTTCTAACTAGATTTTAATTACTTTGATTATTTTACTATTCAATATTAATCCATAAGATAAAATTCACATCATATCCTATCAAATTAGTTAGCCAAAATTATATCCATAATCATGTCTCTAATTATATCTCTCAAAATATGATATTCAAATCATGTTATAAAATATTTTTATAATCTCAACCATTATGACTACAGATAAATCAAGAACATCATGCCAATATATATCACACTTTCTTTTATCATAATTTCTTCACAAATAATATCTATAATGTCATATCAAATCCTAGGTTGCATGACTTAATTAACATATGTACCTTATAAAAATGTTATTTATAATAGAATCACAAGTAGGCCCGAAACATATATTTCAATATTAATAAAAATATATTGGACTGACCATAAATATTGTGTGTGAAATAGGACAATTGTTGAATCAAGTCACTTCTCCATTTCATAACTAATCATATTGTTTGTTATCATCAAAGTAAGCTTGTGACTGTTAAAGTCAACAAGATCTATATTTGCAAAAGTGTGCAGCCTTTGTAGATTGATGAATGGTGCTCTTAAGATCTTGTCTTCTACAAACGGATGTAAAGTGTCTTTTCAAGAAAGAGATGAAAAGTAGAGATTGTGCCAAGCATCCAAAATTTGTATAAATAAATTTCGAACCTAAAATAAATTAGATAAATGTTAATAAACAAATTTACTTTTTGCACCTATATATAAAAGAATTGATACAATCATTGTGCAGTTGTTACAAGAAAAAAAAAATAAGAAGTCCTCGGATTCCAATTTAGATTTAAAAGACTGCTAATTGGCTTAAATCTCAATCAAGTCAATTGACTTGACTTCAAATGTTAGATGAATTTGATCTTGAAAGATAACGTAAGAGACTTAGTTTCAACCAAAAGAAGTATTTGATCTTAGCTAGTAGACAACAAATAATTGAAGTTTTTTTTTCCTTCTTTTGGAAAGAGAATGCTTAAAAGCTTAAGTCATCAAAATTTCCCTAAGAGTGAATGAACTTTCCATCCTCTAAATAGAAGAAAGCATTACTCCATTTATAGGGAAATTATACCCTTCTACTACAATTTGTAATCTATGGGTCTTCTTATCCGTTTAACATGACAACCTATTTAATTAACGATTTAAAAACTAGTTTCATTGTTGATTAAATAGTCATTTTTGAGTGAAGCTTGAAAGTTCATTTGATGCAATTAGATAAATTAAATGAATAGATTCAAAATAATCAGTTTTAATTTATTCTAAATTTGACACATATTATTAAATTTTTTTAACGCCTACGATGTCAGTAAAAGATATTTTGGATTTTGAAATTATGAGAGGACATCTTTTATATTTTTCCTTTTTATTATTGATGTGGACATATTGGTGACTAGTTAAAGGCACAAATAGGAATGAGAGTTGCACCCGAACTCGAACAATCCGCCTCTAACCCGTCCAATTTATAGTGGGTATGGGTACGAAAACTTGTGAAAAAATAGGTATGTGGCGGGTATGGGTATTGCGTTTGAAAATGAGTATGGGTATGAGTATGAATTTTTTAAAACCTGTACCCGATTGTGCACCCGATTTACTAGTCAAAGGTGACCAAAATACGGTAAAATAAAAAAATAAATATTTAGCATGAAACTCTAAGTGTATACTATTTATTTATTTAGAAATGAAAAATTAAAATTTTTTACATTTTTAACTTCCGTAAGTTTATTCGACATGAGTTTTAGTAGCGTCGCTTGAAATTGCTAATCAAATATATCATGTATGCACATATGAGTTGAATATGGGTGACACTTTACGCACTCTATATATACCTGAAAAAAACCCCGTAAACCCAAAAAATCCGATGAACATGGGTATGAGTACAACCATTCAAAACCCGATAGATATTGGTATGGGTGTGACTTTTGAAAATGGTTATTGGTGCTGCCCCAAACCCGCCCCATGCCCATTCCTAGGCACAAATGCTATTCATTGAATTTCAGTCTCCACAACTTAAGCAAATACTCATATGATACGTGTTTTTGATAACATCCCCACACACATGTGCAGAGTTTTTGGATAGACATTACAAGCACCCAAAAAAAAGGACAAAAAAAAAACATCCATCTACACAAGGTAAATATTGCGCACACACATACTTACATACTCTCATATCTAATTTATATATTTTTTGATAGTGTATTTGTCATATATTATATTTTTAATATATAATTATTTATATATCATATGAGAATATATACTTTTAAATATATGATACAGACGTTATCACCAGAATATATCCTATGCGAAAACCCAAAAGGCCCCACCACATCCAAACAAGACTCTTCCGCTTGGTAAAATTAACAAGTATTACGCAGCTCTTTTAGCATCACTCCCGAACACCAACACAAAAGATGACACTTATAACAGAAGAAGACAACATCAATCCCATGTATTCCAAAGGGAAACGGGGCATATGGTGCTCTTAAGTTATACATAACTAAAAGGAAGAGGGGGAGGGGGGCTTCAATTTCAGGTCAAAATTTGGTGGCACTTCTCAGGTTGTTGAAATACAAAGAAATCAGTCCAATCAATCAAATAATTAAAGTAAGGTAATTATTCCTAGCCAGTAGCCACAGTCAATTTTCCTAATTAATGACATAAATATATATCATCACCTGCTGAACTGGAACTCTCACATCCTTGGAAATCTCGTGCTTCTCGTTCTCTTTCGTTAAGGGCCCCACCATTGACGCGCGATCGATCCCCAAAATCACTCTCCTCGTGATCATTATCATCGCCATTGTCGTCATCGTCCTTCCCCCGCTCCCCATCCTCATCAGAGGACAAGGGCACTAGCCAGCACGCGCCATGGAGGTGACCATTAATACAAACAAAGTACTCAAGGCCACCCTCGTGAGTTCCCAGCCTCCTGGCAGCACTCTTGGGGACCATCTTCGCAGTGGTCATGCTCCACACACGCGCCCCACAGTAGGGGCATCTCACGCGCTCCTCAAGCTGCACCTGCCGTCCGATCAACGCCGCCCTCGTTCTCGACCTCATGAATCCTCGAAATACTCCTCTGAAAACCCCCAAATCATCCTCCCCATCAATAATCGCGTGCTCACAGGGGTCGCTCACGTACAGCAAGTCCCCCCGGCATCGCCGGGTCAGGAAGCTTCGACCAGACGTCTTCGAGAATCGGGAGGCCTTCACGAAGTGACCCGGAAGGGCTGACCCGATCCGGAAGTTCTCTGTAGGCTGGCAACCGCAGCAGAAGAAAAGCAGCTTTGCCAGAGCTTGCCACCCGCCTCCAATTCGAATCCCGGGTAACCCGTGAACTAGAGCGGAGACCATCCGTGGGGCTCTATAGATGCAGAGCTCTCGCCATAGGATCCGTTTCGCTACTGCTCGGAGTTTCCGGTTAACCCGCGCCGTCGCGCAGAGTGTCGGCAGGTCCCACTTCATTGATTCGAACACCAATTGAAGGATCTGCTCGTTTAGGATACCGGATTCCGACCCGTCTTCCGGTGGGTTTACCCGAACCCGTTGGCTCGCAATCATTTCTACTGAAAACGACCCCAGTAACACTCAGTCTGGATCCCAAAGTAGGAAGATCGAAAACGAAAATTGTCCGCACGAGAGAGGAGAGAAAAAACAGGGTTGGCAATTACGGCCGTGATAAGGGTATTTATATTACAGTTGCCTGACCTCGAAAATAAAATAAGAAAGAAACTATAGCTAGCTTGAAACCAAAACCAAAATAAACAAACTAAAAAATGCAGTAGAAAAATAAAAATTGTCGCCTGAGGATCAAATGGATTGGACACGAGGCTCAAAGTGACTGGGTGAAGAGAAGCTTTCTGTGTCACGTCGTTATAGTAGAACACGTGTCAATATAGGATTTGTGGTCGTGACGCGTGTAATTTTTGGAGTGTGAGATGCGCTGTCGCTCCATCAGAAAAGCCAAGACAAAATAGTAGTAAAAGGCAGGGCGGGAAAAGATTAGGGACACGTGGCCAAATGGGTCTTTTTGATTCTGATGATATCTTTCTCTTTGGCCAAAAATATCTGTCTGCTATGTGGCAATATGGGATGACATTAAGATTTATGACCTGTGTTCTAACAATATATATATATTATACACATAAAAGTATATATTTTGATTGTCACATTAACACGTATATGCAAATCAGTTATATAATTAAAAAATTAATAAAAATAAAAACAGTCATATCTACCCAAAAATATTATCACATTCTCTCTCCTCCCATCCCCTCTCACGTTCTCTCTCCTCCCACTCGTTCTCTCTCTAGTCTCCTCCCACCCCCGTCACTTGCTCTCTCTCCACCCACCCCATTCCCCCCTCACCTTCTCTCTCTCTCTGTTTCTTTCCTCATGTTCTCGTCTTTTCTTTCTGCGTCTTAATTGCAAACAATAATGGAGCAATTCAGGAGATGCGATGAAGGATTGAAAGTCCAACATGGTATAATAAACAACTATGCTCATCAATATAGGAAGATAGTTCTTGAAAAAGTGAAGAATCTGCTAATCTTGCTAAAAGTTCCATGGATGATCAAATCCAAATCAGTAGGATAACACATCGGAGCCTACAAATGCAAAATAGGTGATAGATTATTACACAATTTTATTTCCAATTTTCAAAGACAGAGCAATTTAGGTTTAATAATTTGATTTTGGTCATTTCTGAAATTAATCAGGTAAATCTCTCAAAAAGCGCTAATTTTGATCAGAATATGAACTATTCATTACTACTATATGATTCAAGAGAACGTCATCTAAGGTGCATCAGGGTTGATGTTAGTGTGTCATATAATTTTTGATTATTTTTTGAAATTGATGAACTAGATTTTCAAAGAAAAAATTGCTGATAAACAAAAAGTTCATTGACAATTTGATTTGGGTTGATGGAATGAAGATCGTTCATTTGCCCAACTCAATTTTTTCACTGTATAAGCTACCTTGGATGCATCTCATGTGAGTCAAAAATCTGGCCATCATTTATTGTCTAATTGCAATGACAAGAGGTTGTTCACGGTTATATTTGCTCATTGATATGCTAATATTGTCTCATTTGAGTATTGATTTTATCTCTTTTCTTAGGTTTAATGTTACATCACCTGCTAATGGTGACTAACGTACAAGGTGGATAACAATGTTCAAGCCAATGAGCCCACCACGGAGAAACAAAAAGGAACACACTCTCTCCCAATATGCTTCCAGAGCCAACAACCAATATGTAGGGAGTAAGAGATAGATAGAGTTGCCATAAAGCTCAACACCAATAGCACTTTGAGTTTAGAGTCATTTTGGTTTTGTTTGTATTAAAAAATACTTTTTATTAGACAAAATAGTGTCACATTAATTATAAGAACATATTTTGCCGTTTTAGATTGTAATAGTTCTAATCATATTGGCAAAACATTGATTATTCATATATAAGAGAAGTATTGTTCACCAAACTTCCAAAGTTTGTGCACTTGGCTTCTTTAGTATCCATGTTTGTGGTATTCATTACAATATTTATTTTTGTCAATATTGTGCTCAATTTATTCACCATAGCTATTACCAAATTAACAAGGCTCGTAGCTTTTTCTAAAAATTTTTATAATGAGGATGTTTTTATAATTAATTACCTAGTTAAAGTTGTTGAGACAATAGTTCTAGTTCACTAATAATTTTGTTCACTGCTCAAGCACAACTTGTTCACTATAGGTGTTGCCAAATTAGTGAAATTTCATGAATTTTTCTGTTCACTTTTTTCTTTTGTTTTTTTTAACAAATGGAATGTCTCCAAAAAACAATTGGATAATATCCATTGCTAAAATAGTTTTTTCCAACATTTTTATAAAAATAACTATTTTGCACTTGAATCACCTGAATCATGTTCATTGTTCGCAACTTCTTCCAACCATTGTTCATTATAACACTAAATAATTAGGTTACTGAGAAGGGACGCTGAGTTCATTATAACATCCAAGGATGTTCATGTGACGATCAACTTGTATAATAGGTGCTTGAAATCAACAAGGGCTGATACAATAGCAACAGGAAGAGCTCACGTGGACGACGGGCAACCTCATGATAGATAATGGACAAATTAACCACCTTCAGTGAACAACCTCATGATAGATAATGAACAAATATTTCACTCTCAGTGAACATTATCAAGACATCCAAGGAAAAACTTGAAGAGAGCTTGGTGAATAATTTAAATAAACAAATAAAACAATGATAACTTTTACCAATAGAGAAACCTTATTATAAAACTGGAAAATCTATTAAAACTCTATTACATGATTATAATGTGGCAAACAAGCTTGACAACTCTAGTGAACAAATCTAGATTTGGTGATGAACAAACCCAAAAACTCTTATGAGCAAATTATACCAAAACTAGTGTATGGGTTAATGATCACACCCACCTTTGTTAGTGAACAAACTTGAGTGACTTGAGTAATAATAATTTTTTTCCTTAAAAAACATCGAGTTAACATAGTTGATTAAGTTTTATATTGAACATGTGTACACAAGCTAAGTTGCATGAACAAAGTCATAATTTGCCATGAACAAACATATTTAACATAATGAGCAAACTGAATTATGACAATGAACAATCTTTGGTGATTGGATGAATAACCTGAATATTTAAACTGACAAATTTTTTTAAAAAAATTTGAGAAATTCGGTTATCATGGGAGTGCAGCAAGAAACTGCCAAGTTTTTTTTAAAAAAAAAAATGAGAAATTCGATCCATGGGAAGAATGGCAAGAAATTCGGTTACCATGGGAAGAAACTGGCACTATTTTTTAATTAAAAAATTAAATTGGTTGACATGGCATGATAATGTGGCACTGACATGGACCGGGAGCATAAGCTCCCGAGTGTATGTAATAATTTGCAGTGTCCCAATCCCCTCCCCCTCCCCCCTTGGCCAAAATGGTGGAGAAAAAAAATCTATTGGGTACTTCTCAATAATTATCAGGTTATTTGTATTATCCCCGTGTGCCTAGATAAAGTTTCCTTTGTTTCATAGCATTAGTCTCTCAAAACGGCGTAGAAAATTGAAGTGGTTCAAATTTCAACTCACCAAACTATACGTCTTAATTCTTATATATGAACTATACATACACATAAAAATGATAAAATAAAACATGTCTTATCATAAATTATGATGTAGACATGAATAGATTATTCTGTATATCAATTATTTTTCTTTTTCTTTTTTTGCAAAGAAAAATTTATATTGTATTACCTTTGAAATGACATAATCTGTACAAAGGTAGGATATCAAACCCTATCCTGCCACATGTATAGCTCACAGACATACTTTGTGCATATCATTATAAACTTGAAAATACTTTTTCAAATACAATCATCAAACATTTACACTTTCTTGCTTCCGCACCCCAAGCCTCTCAAGGACACTACAATGTATATTTCATGGAATACCGTGTCATTTCAATTGATTCGAATGAGAGGGATGACCTTTGTGGTCTACTTGTGAGAGGAGTAAGATTGTGAAGTGAGAATAAATGAAGGGAAGAAGAAGTAGGAATTACAAAGAGTAAGCAAAGATAGATAACTTGCACTTAATTTAAATTTTATGGGAGAATAAACAAAAATAATGAAGGGTAAGTATTAATAAATAAAAAATTCATAGAAACATCCTTAAAAATATTAACCCCATTATTATACATTATATTTGAGTTAAGGGTCAAATATTGACCCATCATTCCCCTTTACTATTTCTTACACTCCAAACTGGGGAATAAGGAAATGAAGAACAAAGGAAAGTAAAAAGAATCTGTAACTTTAAGAACAAAGGAAAGTAAAAAGACACAAAAAGAATGCATAAGAGTTAACTCTTCTTACCCCCAAGGTTGGAACGAGGGAGGCTGTGGACCTCTATGCATTCTATATTCTATTCGAGGTTCTAACACTACCAATACTTCATGATGGTTGAGCAAATAAGCAACTACTTATAGGATGAAAAGCTTTATTAGTAGTTTTTTTTTTTTTTTTAGTTTACCACAACAATTTTTGTTTGTTTGTTCATTTGTGGGTTTTCCATCCACTATGGCTCTTTTTGATTTTTCATATTATTTCTTTTCATTATTTTGTTTTGATAATTAGTTCAATGGTGTTCAATTTTTGTTGTATATATGAGATGTCTTTTCTAACAATTAATAATAACATCATTAGATAATCAAATACTAACCATACATATTTAAAAAAAACAATTAAGATAATCAAAAGCTGTATACATCAAGTGGTTCTCTATAAAAAAAGGTGTTCATTCTATCACTACTTAATCATCCTTATTATTCCACTTTTACTCCTCAATTTGAGCAAATGGCAATTTTAATCCCCTATACTACCATTTATTTTTCTCTACTTGCCACTCAAACAAACAATTAGTTGTAATAATGAAAAAGGCAACCTTTAAAAAAAAAGGTAAAAGATGACTTCATATCAACACTTTCACCCCCAAAATAGGGGAAATATTTTATCAGATGGTGGAAATTGCTTATAGCATCATTACATAGGATATTCTTTTAAGGAAATAATGATAGATGCAAAAACTCGATACTATTGCATCAAGACATGTAAATTTGGATGGGCAAGTTAAAGCGGATCAATCTATTTTGGTTTCAGGTTTGTAAATGCTAAATTTTAATCCTAAAGTCTCGGGTTTGGATTAGAGTCAATGGTTTTATTAATTTTTTCCACCTACAAATATTATATATAAGAAATAATGTAATTCTTTTATAAAATAAAAAAACATCTAGCTCCAAAACTTCAAACTTTAATTTTTAAGTTACTTTTTAAGTGTCATTCTATTGAACCAAAGACTCATTAACTTTTTAGATCATATTTTCTCATCAAGACTAAAGAAAAAAGAAAAAAGAAAAAAATTGCATACACATTGAACTTAATCTTACGAAATATACTTAATGATGCCGATATCATTCATCCGAAGAATATGATCAACCATGTGCAAGTCCTTTTTGGCCCAAATATACTACTTTACATACATAGTGATGCAATGATTTGACTAGATGATGAAAATGAAAATCGTCATAAAAAAAGACCAAACGATTTTAGCAATAGTGCCTCAACAAAGATATTATAGTAATAGACTAGACTAATGGATAGGGAACAAAGATCTAAAAAATTTAAAAGAGGGTAAAAATATAGAAAATTTTCTCTTTTTAAGTAAGATTTTAACGACTACATATGCTCATTACATGTTAAAAGTCAGCACATATATTGGTTAAATAGAATTTTTGTATCAAAACATATATATTAAAGTTCAACTTAACCCAAACGGGTTGATCCTAATCGTAACGGGGTTGACCCAAACTAGTCCAGGTTCCAAAATCTTGTCCCAAACCCTAACTTTTTGAGGCTGGTTCGGGAAATGTTATCGAGTCGGGTAAAATTTTGCCAAGTCTAATAGCATATTAATTTTTTTTTTATAATGTGACCTTAAGATTTTTATGGAGTTTTCTTTCCCAATTATTAATAAGCCTAGGTTCTAAGAGAAACGTACATAATAGTATTAAAAATAGAAGACACAAGACAAACAGGCTCTTCTCAAAATAACAAATACACCTGCCCGACACATACACCACTCATCCACCTCATGTTTTTTCAATAATTATTGGCAATAAATGTATTATAACTCGTGACTCGAATAAATTGTCAAAAGTACCAACTAAATAATGCAAAACTGCCAATAGAGACACAGGTTAAACTCATATGAAACAAGTGGAAAATTTTCAGCTTGAGATGATAAGCTACTGCCCACGATAGCTCATCATGTTTTATTTTACGAAGTTTCATGCCAAATTTTTTATAATTCTTCTGGATATCAGCAAACAAAGTGTCAGTGGATCTCGTGGCAAGATAATTGAGAATTACACAAGTAACCTTGATCCATAGAATTGAAATGTTTTCAACTAATAATTGAGTATTAATCAAGTTCAATTTTTGTCATGTACTATATTTCATATTAAAATATTTTTAGAGTTACTAAAATCTATTAAAGACTATATAACACCCCTCCTCCTTACAGAAATGTCACACCGCCCGGGCTCCATGAAGAAGCTCTTAGGCTAAAAGAGTTCATGAAACAATCTAGCTAAATTCTTAAAACATAATTTAAAGGTCGGGTCTGATTTTTATGAAAGTAACACTGCAAGAATTCTGCTTGAAAGCAATGATTATAAAACTCAAAACTTAGCTGGGCAGCAACATGAAAATTTTTATATAATAAACTTGGCTAACTAAGCCAAAACATCGAGTCACAAGCCAATCTTACCGAGTTCGAGCCTATTCAATAGATGTACAGTTACAGTATATATGAAAAAGATAACTAAAAAAACATGGCAAAAGCAGAACTACCTGCTCATAGTAAACTTGGCTAACTAAGCTTGAGCCACAGCTACGCACAAAATCTAGTAAAACATGTTCTCTTTATGAGCCATACACATCTATAGGTTGGTGAACCTAAAATAAGAACTACCCTGTATCTTGCTTAGTCTGAGCTTGGGAAAAGGGAACATGAGAGGGGGTGAACTACCATATGCTCAGTGGATAATTTGCATCCCAAAAATCCAAGCGAACACACACAATACAATAAGTAGCAACCACATAGGATTTCTAGTTAACAATAGCATAGTAATCAATCATGGGCCGATAGTGCCTAATTGTTCCTTGGTTGCACCTAAGGTCAAGGGTGTAAGTCTTTTTGGCTCGAGTGTAGCACATACGCATTGTAACAACCACAAATGGGGGAAGGGTGGGAGGTTCCCCCACTTCCTTGGGTGTTGTTCCTCTACGAATGACTAGACTTGTTAGGTGCTTGGATTAAAATATGATTTAAAAAAAAAACTTCAGTAAAATGGGTCATACTGCAGTAGAATTGAGGGCTTGACCCAAGGAACTGGGCCATATCTCTAATCCATGAACTCAGTTGGGTTTTCATACTAGAGTCAGGTCTAGTTCTTTAGCCTAATTTGAGGCAGTAATACTTGTCTAGCCCAACAAACTGGACGACAGGTTCAATCAAGGGATTAGGTTCCTATACCAAAGCTAACCCCAATTTCTGGTCTAGATAATCTTACTCTCCATATGCCAAACCTGTTCTGCCTCATTCCAAGGGTAATTAAAATAAAATAGAGTAAATTTAATTAATAGAGTCACTAGTGAGATAAGAAAAAATTAAAAAACAAATCCGCTCTCTAAAATGAGCAATAATGAAAAGGACACCAAAGGGACAATAGGTTTGTATGAACTATAAACCGAAGAGAAATTGAAAGGGATAATAGAATCATTTGAATGGAGGGTTTGAAAAGGCTCCCGAATAATCTTTGATGTGGGGACTATCTAACTTCATATGTTCGAACTGAGGATTTAGACTCAGGGGAAAAGGTATGATGTCATGATGGAATGCATCACGACACTGCCCGTCATCACTGACGACAACTACTAATCAATATGAGGAATTAAATCTAGTTGCACTAACAAACAGTCATGCAACATATTAGTGCAAATATTAGAATTAAGAATAAAAATGCTAGTCCAGAAGAGTCAATAACGTAAATGATTACAGCAGGAAGGGTTAAACTAATTAAAGATTACAACTTTACTGAACCTAAGAATAAATAAAATGAAGAGAAAGAAAGTAGAGGGAACAAGGGAAGGTTTGAAAATTAGCACCCTCAGGTTACCTGCTTGACTTAGAGAACCTTGTGATTGAAAATATCGAGCCTGACTTATGCCTTAGAGGGCTTTGAGCATGGATTTGAGAAGGGCTTAGTTAGGTTCTCTAAACTTGTCAGTATTCTTTCAAAGTTTCTTGTGTGTTCTCTCCACAGTTTAGAGTGCCCTTCAATCTTTTTCTCTCTAATTTTCTGATGTTTTGAATCCTTGGGGAAAGCCACCTTTTATAGTGCTTAAGGGGATAATAAGAGTTAGTTTATAGAGAGAAGACGTAGTTGAACTCTTAATAGATTTAATCCGGATAGTTGCACAAATCCAGATAACACAGTAATAGCTGAGGCCATTTTAGAAGTGCAGAAGGAAACTAAGAACTTGGCCGAGACGGTTTCTGGCTAGTTCATCCTAGAACTGGGCCTGGTTTTTTGGTTTAGGCTTGGCTGCAACTTGTTTCGGGCATAACTTTGTCATCTAACCTCTGTTTTGGGTGGTTCTTTTTTCCTTATAAGTGTATTGAGTTCATTTTCTAATGAAGCTAACTTAATAACTTTTGGATAAGTGCGAAAGAAAATATAAGTGAAATAGGGGACATATATAGGCCTTGTTTGACAAAGAGCTTTTTGAAGAGCTTTTTGGCCAAAAAGAGTTTTTTTGATCAAAATTAGCTTTTTGATCAAGTAAAAAAGCTAATTGGGGTGTTTGGTGAAAGAGCTTTTTAAAAAAGCTTTTTGGGTCCAAAAAGCTAATTTGGAAAAGCTAATTCCATGAGCTTTTTGGAGGAGCTTTTTGAAGAATTAGCTTTTTATCTCACAACTTTGTCAGAAACAGCTAATTTTACCAAACAGTTTTTCAACAAACGGCTAATACAAACAACTAACTCAAACAGCTAACAGCTAATAGCTGTTCGCCAAACAGGGCCATAATTTTCAGTGCAAGCCCAATAGTCGACTTATATCTTTTTCTTACTGATCGAAATTTGGTGTATAATACGTCATTATAAAGCTTATTCACTAAAGAACATTAATATATAAAATTAAATGATTTTATGCATCCTACAGTGGGTTAAAAATGTAGAATAAATCTTAACTAGACGTCAACACTGTCAACTTGGGCAATTTGGGTTTTTGGGTTCCTTTAGTTGTTAGTAGGCATCTTTGGCTTTAGATGTATGGGTTGAGAAATTTTGACAAAATTTTAAGGCTCTTCATTTTAATATCTTGGGTCCCTAAGTCTTATTTGGTTGGTTTATCATCATCGAGCATTTTATTAAAAAAAAAAAACAGACAACTTTTAGATGTCTACAATTAGCCCACAGTTTGACCAAGCCTTAGTAAGGAGAAGGTCAAAGTAGATAGCATTTGTTCTAACCTATTTAGTGCCCCATTTTGATCTTTTTCCATTCTAGTAGTTTTGAATTGACCTTTTGCTAGTTTAGTGGTTCTAAGTTGTTGACATTTCACTAGTCTAACAAGCCTTTCGCTTGTCTAACAGTTCTGAATTTTTAACCTTTGGCACACTCTCTGCTGGTCTAGTGGATCTTTTGCTGATTTAGCGGTTTAGAATTGTTGATCTTTTGCTAGTCTAATTGACGCTTTGTCTGTCTAGCGAACCTTTCGTCAGTTCAGCAGTTCTGATTTGTTGACCTTTTGCTAGTCTAGTGAACTTTTCGCCAGTCTAACGAATCTTGATGTTAACCTTTTGCCAGTTTAGTAGGCCTTTCACTAGACTAGCAGATCTTGATGTTAACCTTTCATCGGTTTAGTGGAGCTTTCACTGGTCCAGCAAACCTTTCACCGGTTTGGCAGATATTTATGTTAACTTTTCGTTAGTTTAGAGGACCTTTTGCGGTCTAGCAGAACTTTTGCCAGTCTAGCGGATCTTGATGTTAACCTTTTGCCAGTCTAGCGGACCTTGATGTTAAGTTTTTGCTGGTTTACGGACCTTTGGCCGGTTTAGCAGAACTTGCACTAGTCTTATGGATCTTGATGTTAACCTTTTATCGATTAGATGTTGGTGTCATCTCCTTCTGATGGAATCATGATGACCTGAAGTTAGGTTGATGTCCTTTCAACAAGGATATGGTTGAATTGCCCAAGGGTGATGATGGTTGTGTAAAGCCTGCTTTAATGATTGAGCCCCTTCTTTGGCTAAGCCTGACGAAGGTGAAGGTCAAAGTACAAATGTCTTTTATAATAGTTGTGGAACCTATCTTAAGAGCCTTTGATGTAGATTTGTAGCTAGTAAGGTTATGTGCCCTTTCTATAGAGTTGCATTATGTCTGAATGTGCACCTTTTTTATCCAGGGTTCCCCAATGATCAAGCTAGGGGAACAAGATAGTGAATGGGCTAAAGACACATGCATTAACGCATGTGCAGTTGCTAGTCTAAGTGACAATACGCAGCATGCTGACAATACAGAATTAGTACTACTGGTTGTGCTGACTTGTGACAGCCTAACCTCACATGCAAGTGGGTAAAGGTTTTATGCTAATTTAGGGGTCAATTAGATATGGCCGGATTAAGGTATAAGTGACTAATAGGCTAGGCATAGTGATGTTTTGTAACTTAGGTTGTGATATATTATGGGATTAAGGGTAAAAAGTTGAGCAACTAGTGGGTTAGGCTAGGTCTTGGGATATAAGTCATCCAGGATAGGAAATCTTTCTTTTTAATAATATAATAACCTTTAATTTTTCATTAAAGTGCTCATGTTATAAATAAACTCCTAATTTCTATTTGCTGTAACAGAACGTCTAGATTTGTAGGGATATGACAAACAAGGATTCTTTCGATGGTGCTGCCTAGAGTAACCTCTAGTTTAGTATGAAGAAGATGATTATCTCCTTCTCATGATGTATCTACCATGATAGAAACCCTAATTATCTAGGAAAATGTAGGGGGGAGACCCTTATCGTCCATAATGTGTGAGTACCAACTTAGAAAGGATGAATACACGTTCTTAAATTTGTGGTCATGGCTGAGACGAGGAGTTCTGAATTTTAGAATGGAGTAAGATCAAAGGCTATGATTATTGCAAAAAGGTGGCAAAGTAGGTGAATGGTTTGTCTAAGTCTGGTTTGATGGGAGCATGTAATAGAATGCTTCTTGTACTGAAAAACCAAGGTTTTATTTCTACTCTCCTTTTGTTTGGCTCGCCTTTTCAGGTATTCGTACCACCCGCTCATTTATTTTCTTCTTTCTTTTTTTTTCTTTTGTTTTTTTGGGTCCAAAGGACTCAATTTAGATGCTTCTTCATGGAAAAGAATCTTGTGGCTGGGCATCAAGGAGATTACCTATGCATCCAATATGAAATCAAGACAGTCGTATTTTGGGAGTAAGAACATGCGGTTTAAAGGCAGGGTACCTCGAGAAAGAAATTTTAAGATAAGTTTCAGAGTTAAGGAGCAAAAGGAAGAAAATCGACATGAAGGCTAAATAACCCTTATGAAATACCTATGTGTGAATTCGCAATTTCTTCATTTTCTTTCTTCTTGTTTTCAAGCTTTTTTCCCCATTCTTCGCTTTTTGGTTCTTTTTTATTTTTAATATTTTTTTATTAGATGGGACTGTTTGGTCTGAACTCTCTTATTCAGTTGTTGATTTCGATGTCACGCTTTACACATGCTTGCTCCCTCCTTAGATCTATTGTGGTTATGAAATAAATTGGCTCTTTAAAGGCTTAAAAAGGATTACAAGTGGTAACTCATCAGGTTTAACAAGGTATTAATGCATGTTACCAAAGGAGGTTTCCTATCCTCAACATGTCCTTTTAAGTTGCATGACTTATTGATCTTTTCCTTTTTTAGATGCTGGATTGAAATTCTTATTCTCTTTTTTATTTTATTTGTTTCCACCTCTTTTTAACTAGCTCACCTTGTGAGGTTTTTAGGCTAGCCCCTCTTTCTTTGTTTTTTTAAACCCTGGACTTATCATCAAATAAGAGCGTTCTAGTAAAGTAGGAGAAAAATGGAATAAGCTTTAGAAGCATGAATGAAAGTGTGAAAGTCTCAAAACTTCGATTCAAACATGGATGGGTTAGTGGATAAGTGAATGGGCTCTCCGACTCAAGTCACGAACACAAGCTTAAGGGGTAAGTAGTGCTCCTTACATCGTTTAGTATAAAGATATATTGTAGGCCTAGTAAATCCTAAAATTAAAGGGGTTACTCATATGTTTAGTTCCCTATTTAAGAATCTTGAATGAATAGGATAACCCTTTCTAAACATTTGTGCAAGCTTCATTATGAGAACTTGGGCCTAATGTTAAATATGAGTCTTACATGGGCCCATTTAACTTAACCTGAAGTAACCCCCTTTTCCATCCCTTTTTTTTTCGAAATTAGAGGTGAATCCCTAAATACCATAATTGAGTTTATAAGCTTATGCTTCTTAACTCTTTGTCTAAGGTCCATAACTAGAGTTTTGTGCTCATTAAATTTTGCCAACACTTCCCTTGGATGTCTCATTTTTTAGCTGTTTTTGGGTTTCCATTGGAAGCAATCTTTATTAAGCTGCATCTAAGCATCATCTCTCTTATCTTCTCTATCCCAAATAACAATGTGATAGTTTGAAAGGTGAAATTTTACGGATGTGGATGATGGAAGGGAAAGGTTAATGGTCTTGGCTATGGGCTGGGGGAAATAGCTAATGACTTGTTTAGGTAAGAAGGAGCCTATAACATAGTGGGCTTGAAGGTTTAGGCTAGGATGGGATTGAATAGGGCTAACACATGGGATTTAGGCTAAAATCAGGCCTTACCCTGGATTGGGTCCAAAGTTAGGCTTAGAGAGCTAAACTACAGGCGTAAGTTAGATCTAAGTCTATCACAAGCCTATACTAGGCCTAAGCATGACTTTAGTTTGGTTTGCCTTGAATGGGCTAGTCTAGGCATACAGATGGATCCGTGTAGACTTATGCATGGCTGTCAGACTTAGGAAATGGACATATGATGCATGGATCACAAACTTATGCATGGACCAAATGTCTACGTCTTAATTGAACTTGTGCATTATGAATAACATGCACGATTGGACGCAACATAGAATGCACTAGGGCTATAAAGGTCTAATGGATTGTATTATGAATTTTGGGCCTAGATGATATAGTGGACTTATGCATGGATCCTATGCTTGTATTGACCATAAAGTTATGTAAAGATTGAATTTCAAGGTCTTTATGCATTTTGAACATTATTACGTGAGACCTAGAATGGACTAGGACTCTAAAGGCCTAATGGGCCACATTATGCACTTTGGGCCTAGATGGACTAATGTACTATGCATGATGAGGCCAAATAATACCTAACTCTTCGGCCCAGGTAGTCCACAATCAATGTGTTATAGCCCAAAAATAACCTTTAGACTTTCCTAATCTTGTAACAAGACTTACAAGATCGTGATTTAAGTGACTTAGACTTAGACTAATGATGTCAACCCTCAAGTTATGGTGTATACAAAGCGTACAAATAATTTCCTCTGGTCTTACTATAATGCAAGACCCCAATACTTGAACTTAACATAATCTATGAGGTTTAAAACCTGATTGTGCCTTTAGTTGGGCCTAGCTAGGCCCCTAGACATAGGGGCGATGTTATAAATCCTAAAAATGCAATATATGGGTCTTTAGGCATGGGTTAGTGCAAACTGCCCATTAGAGTTCTAAACATTCATAGAATCATGCATGCATATGAGTTCCAACTTAATTCAAAGTTCTAAGTTATAAGTAGTTAAGGTTAAGAAGAACCCTCTTGCAACTCAAATGCTTTGTGTGTCATCCATGGGATGCATAGTAAGACTGGAACATTTTTTTTATTGTTGTCCCATATTAGGTGGACTAAGAAAGTGAGTCAGGAAGTGGGTGAAATAGTTGCATGCTCAATTAGAAGTCTAATGTACCCACTGAGTTAACCAACTATTAGGACAATACCTTTAATGCTAGAATGCCTAATGCAAGTATAACTAAAATAATTTTCCATATTAAATTTCAAATCCTGCCCTCTTTAAAAAAAAAAAAATTCCCCAGTGGAGTCCCCACTATAAGGACCACGACCCAGGGTTTACTCCCTTGTTGCGATTCCCTCGCGAATGGTTGGACTCACTTAGTAGTTATTTGGATTCAAATATTATTTTTTTATTTTTCCAGTAAAATAGGTAAGACAGTAGGAGACCTGGGGACTTGACCTAGATAACTAGACCATAGCTCTAGTCCAGGAACCCGACCAAGTTCTTAGCTAGAGCTTGATCAAGTTCTCATGCCTAGTGTTAGGCAGTAATGCTGTTTGGCTAGCAAATTGGGTGCTAGGCTGGGTTCCTAGACCAAAACTGAACCCAGTTTTTGGTCTGGGCAATTTTAGTGTCCTAATCACATACATCTTCTACCTCAATCCAAGAGTAATTAAGAATAAATAGCATAAATTCAATTAATAGAATGACAGTGAGTTTTAGGAAAACATACCAACCAAATTCCACTCTCTAAAACGATCAATAACCGAAAGGGCACTGAAGGGACAATAGGTTCATATGGACCACAAATCAAAGGGGCTCATTTCAAAGGTTTCTGAAAGGCACCTAAATAATCTCTAGTGTGGGGACCGTATGACTTCATAGGCTCGAATCGAAGGTCCAAATTTGGGAGCAAATTTATGATGATATGATGGAATCAAGCATGACACCGCTTGTCATCACTAAAGACCTCTACTAACCAATGCCTAGAATTAAATCTAATGACATTAACAAATAATCATGCAACATATTAGTATATATAATAGGAATTAAGAATACAATGCAAGTCCATAAGAGTAAATAACATGAACAATTACAGTAGTTAGGGTTAAACTAATCAAAGATTACATCTTTATTAAGCTCTAGATTTAAACAAAATAAAGAGAAACAAAATAGAGAGAAAAAGGGAAAGTTTGAAATTTGGTGCCCTAAGGTTTCCTGCTTGAGTGACTTGGAGAACTCTGTGATCGAGAATATTAAGCTTTGACTTATGCCTGAGAGGGTTTTGAGCACAGATTTAAGAAGAGTCTAGTTAGGTTTTTTTGAACCTCTCATTAATCTCTGAAAGTTTCTTTTGTGTCCCCTCCAATTTTTGAGTGTTCTTTTCAAGTCTGTTTCTCCCTAATTTCCTAATGTGTTGAACCCTTGGGGTAGCCCCCCTTTGATAGTTCTTAAAGGGATAGTAACAGTTGGTTTAGAGAAAGAAGACATAATTTAACTCTTAATAGGTTTCACCCGGATAGTTACACCAATCTAGATAAAACAGTAATAGCTGAGACCCTTTTTAGAACCGGAGGACATTGCGAACTTGGCCAGATCCTACCACCATGTACCCAGCTAGATTCCTAGCCGGTTCTGGCCAGAAGCCAGCAAGTTGTTTTCGTTAGGCTAGGCTGTAACTTATTTTAGCCATAATTTTGTCATCTAACCTCTGTCTTTAGTTATTCTTTTTTTCCCTGAAAGATTATTAAGCATATCTTACCATGATAGTAATTTTATAACTTTAGGATATGTGAGGAGTAATATAAAGTGAAATAGTGAACATTCAGCTTTTTCAGCACAAGCCATAATGTTGATTTATATCTTTTCCAGTGCTTATTGAAATTTTTTGTATAATATGTCATTGTAAATCTTATTGATTGAAGAATATCATTATATAAACTAATTAATTTTATACACTTTAAAGTAGGGTGAAAATGTAGAATAAATCTCCACTAGACATTAAACATCGTCAATTTGGGGCTATTTGGGCTTTTGGATTCTTTTAGTCTTTGGTGGACATCTTTTACTATGGATGTGTGTATTGAGAGATTTTGGTACACTTTAAGGCTCTTCATTTTAATATTTGTGGTTCCTAGGTCTTTTTTGATCATTTTATTATTATCGGGCATTTTATATAAAAACAAACACTTTCTAGTTGTCTACACTTAGTGCCTAGTTTGACTGAGCCTCAGTAAGGCAAAGGTGTGATTGGATAGCATCTGTGCTTACCTATTTAGTCCCCTATTTTGATATTTCACCATTGTAGAGGTTTTAAATTGACCTTTCAATAGTGTAATAGTTTTGAATTGTTGACTTTTTGCTGGGCTAGCGCACTTTTTGCTGGTCTAGCGATTCTAACTTGTTGACTTTTGCTGGTCTAGCACAGTCTTTGTCAGTCTAGCGGACCTTTCACCGGTCTAGCAGATCTTGATGTTAACCTATTGCCAGTCTGACGGATCTTGATGTTAATCTTTTGTCGCTCTATCAGACCTTTTGTTGGTTTAGCTGATCTTATTGTCAACCTTTTACTGGTCTAGTAAACCCTTCATCAGTCTTATAAATCTTGATGTCAACCTTTCACCGGTTTAGTAGACCTTTTGCTAGTCTAGTGGATCTTGATGTCAACCTTTTACTGATTTAGGGAACCTTTCATTAGTTTAATTGATCTTGACTGTTAAATGTCTCATATTGTGAAGAGCTAGCAGTGTCCCATTGTTCCAAGAGCTAATAGTGTTGTTGGAATGCCCTATTGTGCTAGGAGTCAGCGATATTGGTGGAATCTCCCACTACTTCGGTAGTTAGCGACGTTAAACTATCCAATTGTACCACAAGAACTTTGTGGTGTGAAAGCCTAAAGGTATATAATCAGATCCCTATGAACTTGGTGGAGTACGAGCCTGAAGACTTATAGCTTGTTCTTGAATTTCCATTCGATTTTGAGGCCTAAATCCCTAAGTTTGCCCTTTTGTCACTGAGGCATTGGTGTTATACCTTTCTGATGGGAGCGTGTTGGCTGCTGAAATGCCCTAGATGTTAAGGTGTCCTTAGGTAAAGTGGATAACGTGTCCTCTATGGCCAGATACTCTTGAGCTTAGCTACTTGATAACATGAAGTTAGGTTGATGTCCTTTCTATAAGGATGTGGCTGAATTGCCCAAAGGTGATGATACTTGTTTAAAGCTCACTTTAAGGATGGAGCCCCGACTTTGACTAAGGTTGGTGAAAGCAAAAGTATAGATGTCTTCTATAATAGTTGTTGATCCAATCTTAAGAGCCTTTTACTGTAAATTTATGGTTGGCTAGAGTTATGTGCCCTTCCTATAGAGTTGCTTTCATATCTGTGTGTGCACCCCATCGATCTAGGGTTCTCAGGTGATCAACGTAGAGGGTCAGCTAGTAAATGGGCTAAAGACACATGCATTAATGCATGTGAGGTTGCTAGCTTAAGTAAGACTATGTATGTATGCCAACTATGCAAATTAATAGTGCTCACTATGCTAACTTGTGATGGTCTAACCTCATGCAAGTAGGTTAAGGTGTCCTACTAAGTTGGGGTTTATTGGATAAGACCTGATTAAAGTATAATGACTAATAGGCTAGGCACGGTGATGCTTTATAACTTAAGTTGTTCCGTATTACAAAATTAGGGGTAATAGGTTGAGTAACTGGAGGGTTAAGCTAGCCATGGGGTATAAGTCACCTAGAATCAGAACTATTTCATTTTAAAGATAGAGTAACCTTTAATTTTACATTACAGTGCTCCTGTTCTAAATAAACTCCCAATTTCTGTTTGTTGTAACAGAAGTTCTAGATGTATGGGGATATGGCAGATGAAGATTCTTTTGCTAGTGCTGCTTAGAGTATCCACTAGTTTGGAACAAAGAATTTGATTATCTCCTTGTTAGGAGATATCTACCATGATGGAATCCCTTATTTTCTAGAAAAATGCATGGATAGTCCCTTGTCTTACATAACGGGTAAGTACTAACTTAGAATAAGTATGCATTATTGATTTGTTGTCATGGTTGAGACAAGGAGTCATAATTTTTGGAATGATGATGAGATCAGAGGCTATGATGATTGCAAAGAGGTGGTAATGTCAGTGAATAGTTTTCCAAGTCTGGTTTGATGGGAGCATGCAATAGAATGCATGTTGTACTCAAGAACCACGGTTTTACTTACTCTCCTTTTATCTGGCTTGCCTTTTTAGGTTTTCAGACCACTCGCTCTTTTATGTTCTCCTTTCTCTTTTTTTCTCCTTTGTTTTTTTTTGGGACCAAAGGACTTAATTTAGATGCTTTTTCATATAAAGAATCTTGTGGTCAGGCCTCAAGGAGATTACCTATGTATCTAATATGGAATCATGCCAGTCATATTTTGGGAGTAAAAACTTGCAACTTAAAGGGGCTATGGCCCAGAGGGACTTTTTAAGATAATTTTCATATTTGGGCTGCAAAAGAAAGGAAATCAACATGAAGACTTGAATAACACTTATGAAATCCCTATGTGTGAATCAACAATTTCTTCCTTCTTTTTCTCTTCTTCTTGTTAAACTTCCCCCCCCCCCATTTCTTCTCTTTTATCTTTTATAGTTCTTCTTTTCTTTTTTTAAAACTTTTTTTTCTTAGATGGGACTGTTTGGTATGGACTCACTTTTTCATTATTGATTTTGATGTCAAGCTTAACAGACTCCTGCTCCTTGGTTAAGTCTAATGTGGTAATGAAAGAAATGGGATCTTTAAAGGCTCAAAAAGGGTTGGAAATAGTAATTCATCAAGTTTAACAAAGTATTAATGCATGTTACCAAAGGAGGTCTCCCATCCTAAGCATGTACTGTTAAGTTGCATGAATTATTACTCTTTCCCTCTTTCAAATTATGGTTTCAAATCCTTATTCTCTTTTTTTTAAAAAAATTTCTTTCCATCTCCTTTTTCCCAGTTCTCCTTGTGAGGCTTTCATGATAGCCCCTTTTTCTTTTTCTTTTTTTTTTAAACTTTGGACTCATCATCAAACAAGGGCATTCCAATAAAGAAGGGGAAAACTTGAATAAGGTTTAGAAGTATGAATGCAAGTGTGAAAGTCTCAAAACTTGGATTCAAAAAAAGGAGGGGTTAGGGAATAAGTGAAGGGACTCTCTGATTGAAGCCATGAATGCAAGTTAAAGGGGTAGGTAGTGCTCCATAGATCCTCTAGTATATAGGTATAAAATTTCAAGGGTTTGTTAGTGCTTGTTAGATCCCTTAGTATGGAGGTATATCGTGGGCTTTATAGCGAAAGCCTAAAATTAAAGGGATTACTAATATGTTTGCTTCCTTATCTAAGAGTGTTGGATGAATTAGATAACCCTTTCCAACCATTTGTCTAAGCTTCATTCTAAGATCTTGGGTCTAATGTTAAACACGAGTCTAATATAAGGCCATTTAACTTGATATAAAGCAACATCTTTTTTTCCTTCCCCTTTTTTAATTTGAAATTTGGGGTGAATCCCTGAATGACCTATAGGTTTGTAAGATCAAGCTTCTTAACTCTTTATTTAAGGTCCATAGCTAGAGTTTTGTGTTCATCAAATTTTCCCAACACTTCCCTAAGATGTCTTATTTTTGACTTGCTTTTGGGTTGCCATTGGAAGCTTACCTCTAAGAATCATCTCTCTCATCTTCTCTATCCCAAATAACAAGGTTATAGTTTGAAAGGTGGAATTTGATGGAGTTGGGCGATGGAAGGAAAAGGTTAATGGTATTGGCTATGGGTTGGGGAAAATAACTAATGACTTGAAGTTAGGTAAGGAGGAGAGAAGGACATGGTTGGCTTGAGGTTTAGACTAGGATGGGAATGAATGGGGTTAAGATATGGGATTTTCGCTGAAATCAGGCCTTATCCTGGATTGGGTCCTAACTTGGGCTTAGGGAGCTAACCTATGAGCTTAAGTTGGATCTAGTCTACCACAAGCCTATATTGGGCTTGATCATGTCTTTAGTTTGGTTTGCCTTGAATGGGCTAGTTGAGGCATATAGATGGATCCATGTGGACTTATGAATGGGTGATAGACCTAAGGATTGGACATATGATGTATAGACCTTAGGCTTCTGCATGAATCAAATGTCTTGGTCTTAATTAAACTTATGCATTATGAATAACATGCATGATGGGATGGAACTTCGAATGAACTAAAGCTCTAAAGGTTTAGTAGACTACATTATAGATTTTGGGGATAGATGATGTAGTGGACTCATAAATGGATCCTGTACTTATATGGACCATAAACTTATGGAAAAATTGAATTTCTAGGTCTTCATGCATTTTGAATATGATTGGGCACAACCTAGAATGGACGAGGACTCCAAAGGCATAATGGGCCATATTATGCATTTTGGGCCTAGATGGGTCATGTACTATGTATGATGGGGCCAAATAATGGTTGACTCTTTGGGCCTTGATAGTCCACAATTGATGTGTTAAGGGCCAACAATGACCTCTAGACTTTCCTCATCACGTAATGAGGCTAGCAAGCTCATGAATTAAGTGCCTTGGACCTAGATTGATGATGTCGACCCCCATTTATGGTGCATACAAAGTGTAAAAATAATTTCTACTGGTCCTATTCTAATATAAGACCATAATACTTGGATTGACCTAATCTAAGAGTTTTGTGCCTTTAACTAGGCCAGGACAAACATTCTCCTACCCTAGGCCCCTAGACACAATGGTGGCATTATGAATCCTGAAAAAAGTCCTTGGATATGGGTCAGTTCAGACAGTTAATTAGAGTTTTAAACATTCATAGAATCATGCATGCCTATTAGTTTCAACTTCATCCAAAGTTGTAAGTTATAAGTGGTTTAGGTAAGGTTTAGAACAACCTTTTCATGATCCAAATGCTTTGCGCATCATCGATAGGGTGCATGGCAAGGCTGGAACATTTTGATTACTTTCCCATACCAGGTGAACTAGGAAAGTGTATCACGAGTGGGTGAAACAGTTGCATGCTCAGTTAGAAGTCTAATGGGCCCACCAAGTTGATCAACTATTTTCTTGAGGGGCAATAATGTGGTTTAACCTAGAGCCATTGTTAATCTTGCTAGGGCAACACCTTTAATGCAAGTGTAGCTAAAATAATTCTCCGTATTGAATTTCAAATCTTGCCCTCTTTTTAAAAAAAATGTCCCTAGTGGAGTCACCACTGTAAGGACCATGACTTAGGTTTTCCCCCCATGTGTGTTTCCCCCATGAATGGTTGGACTCACTCATAGGTGTTTGGATTCAAATCTTTTTTTTTTTTGAATTTTTTAGTAAAACGGTAGGATTATAACAGAACTAGGGGCTTGACCTAGCAAGAGAACTAGGCTATAGCTCTGATCCAAAGCTAGGTTAAGTTCTCTAGCCTGGTCTCAGGCAATAATGCTGTTTGGCCAGCGGAATGGGTGGCAGCTTTAATTTAGGAACCATGTTGAGTTCGTGGACAAAAACTAAACCTAATTTTTGGTCCAGGCGATCTTACTATCTGGAGCGCAAATACGTTCTACCTCAATTCAAGAGTAATTAAGAAAAGAACAAAGTAAATTTAATTAATAGAGCCACCATGAGTTTTTGGAAAACTTACAAACCAAATCCACCTTCTAAAACAAGTAATAACTATAGGGACACTAAAGGGACAATAGTTTCACATAAACCATGAACCAAAGGGACACCAACAGGAACAATAAGCTTGTTTCAAAGGTTTTTGAAGGCCTCCAAATAATCCCCAGTGAGGTGACCATTCGACTCCATAGGCTTGAACCGAGGATTTAGATTCGGGAGTGAATGTGCGATGTTGTGATGGAATGCATCACGACACTGCCCATTATCACAAATGACCTCTACTAATGAATACAAGAAATTAAATCTAATTACATTAACAAATAAGCATGAAACATATCAGTGTAAATAATAGGAATTAAGAATATGATGCTAGTCTAAAAGAGTAAATAGCATAAACAACTACAACAGACGGTTTTAAACTAATTGAAGATTATGTCTTTATTAAAATTGAGATTAAATAATATAAAGAGAAAGTGAGAAAAGGTTAAGGTTTGAAAGTTAGTGCCTATAGGTTACTTGCTTGAGTGACTTAGAGAACCCCGTGATCAAGTACATTGAGCTTGGATTTGTACCTTAAAGGGTTTTGAGGATAGATCTAAGAAGGGATTGGTTGGGTTCTCTAAACCTCTTAGTATTCTCTCAAAGTTTTCTACGTGTCCTCTCCAATTTTTGGAGTGTTTTCCAGTCTTGTTCTCCCTATTTTTCTGATGTTTTGAACCCTTGGGGGTAGCCCCCTTTTTATAATGCTTAAAGGGATTACAAGAGTTAGTTTAAGGGAATGAGACATAATGTAACTCTTAATATGGTTAATCTGGATAGTTACACTACTCAAGATAAAAGAGTAATGCTTGAGACTCTTTTTAGAAGTAGAGAAGGACATTGAGAACCTGGCTAGGATCCTACCGCCACGTACCTAGCTCGATTCCTATTGAGTTCGGGCTAGAACCTAGCTAGTTTTCTTTTTCCTAGTGTTTTTTAGTTTGTTTCAGCCTAATTTTCTGATGTGTTGAATGCCTGGGGTAGCCCCCTTTTATAGTGCTTAAAGGGATAATAAGACTTGGTTTAGCGAAAAGATACATAATTCAACTCTTAATAGATTTAATCTGAATAGTTGCACCAATCTAGATAAAATAGTAATAGCTGAGATGCTTTTTAGAAGCAGAGAAGGACATTGAGAACTCAGCTGGGATCCTTCCACTATGTACCTGACCTGATTCCTGGCCGGTTTTGGCCAGAACTTGACCAATATTTTTCGCGAGGATAGGATGCAACTTATTTCAACCGTAACGTCATCATCTAACCTTCGTTTTGAGTGGGGGGTTTTTTTTTTTCCTGAAAGCTTATTGAGCATATTTTTGAATGACACTAATTGCATAAGTTTTGAATATTGAGGAGGAAGATATAAGTGAAATAGTGAACTTGTATCATTTTCAATGCAAGCCCTAATATTTTACTTATATTTTTTCTGGTGCTTCTCAAATTTTGATGCATAATATGTCATTGTAAAGATTATTCATTGAAGAATATTAGTATATAAAACTAAATAATTTTATAAACTCTAGAGTGGGGTAGAAATGCAAAATAAATCTCAACTAGACATTAAGCACCATCAATTTGGGCCTATTTGAGATTTTGGGTTTGGCCTTTGGTGGGCATCTTTGGCTTTGGATGATTGAGATATTTTTGGAACATTTTAAGACTCTTCTTTTCAATATCTTGGATCCCCAATTATTATTCTCTCAATTATCATCATCTAGAATTTTATGAAAAACCTGTACTTTTTAGGTGTCTACATACACTAAGGGTCTTGCTTAAGTCACTTGACTTAGCTCCCTTGCAACATAAGGGTAATAATAATACATTAAAGTGTTTAAAGCCTCTCATTAAATTAATCTAAAACAAAGTAAAGATATTTCATATGAAGAAAGTCATTTCTGATTGATTTGAAGTCTTTTCGAAGAGCCCTCGCAGTTTTACATAAAAAATTCAAAGTATAGCTAAGAATACATGAACTCTAGACTGATAACAAGTAAAGTCCCTTTTTAGAACTTTGGATTCATGAGTTAATACTATCTTGAGTGAGTATTACAACTCATGACTTATGGTATCCCCAGAGGCCCCTCAAAGTCAATGTACTTCTACCCTCATCACGGTAGTTACAAATAGTATTCCTGTCCAATTCGAGATCCTAATGTCTACACCTGATATCAAATCCTTTATAATTAGCACTATCATCCTAGCTGAAACATCTTAAGTGCATTTCATCTTCAAACATGTATAAACAACTCAATTGCATCAAAATGGCCATGGGACAACAACTCCAATTTAAAGAAAAATTAATAACACCTTGCTTGTAAAACAGCTTTACAAGCACTTGTAATTGCACATGTTAGCAATGTAACTCTAAATATTTATCAAGGAAGGCATTCAAAACTTCTATTTCAAGAATCATGCATTATCTAACTCATTTGAGGTCAGGGCCATTCATCTTAAAAAGAAATACTTTGGGCCTTTGATTGAACAATCTTGATCAAGTTCACTTCATTAATAGAGAGTAACAGTGAACAGAGGATAGATAAATAGTTTTTGTAATCCCTAAATGTTATACATACAGTGGTTGGCTCCCTAATTTGATCAGAGCCTTGACATAGATTCACATGGTATCAGAGCTACAAATCCTACCATAATTTGTTTTCTTTCTTCATTCTCAATAATGCAGGATCTCAACCTTCTCTTTCTTCCTCTTTGCAAACCCTAGCCACACCTCATCGTCTACCCAAGCTGCCGCCGCAGATGTTACTTCACTACCATGACCATCGAGGTAAGCTCTTCAATGACTGCACGACCCTTTTCTGGTGTGATTGCCTCCATGATCTTGTCCCTTAGCAATCCAACGATGAATGCCATAGCCATGCTTTCGGTTCCGCCAATGACACCTTGACCTTCCTTCCTCCACCACCTCGACCACCACCATTCATTGGCTCTACCTTGGAATCGTATAATTTCTCTGCCCCCACGCTGGCAAATTTCTCGCATCTCTACAACATGGTCGCTGCTTCCTTTCTACGGTCAACGCTCTCTCAAACCATGTCGTGCTCGACGCCTAACCCTGCTACCTTTGGGTCCTCGTTGCCCAGACAAAATTGTGGTTATTGGGCATCCTCATTACCTTCCCCATCCAGTGGTTTCTATGTAGCCCCGTTGCCCTTCAAGGTGGACTCTCCTTTGTGGCTAACCCTTGACTCTCACTTGCCTCCCATACATCTGAGCATCTTCTCTTTTAACATCAAGAATTTTATTACTATCGTGCTCACTACCATTGAAGATTTCCTCCCTTGGCCCAGTCAGTTTGTTAGCTTTCTTGTTACTCAACAATTAAGCAAATTCTTTCATGGTATGATTGAGAATCCGACTACTTATATTCTCGATTTTAATAGTGTGCAACATCCCAATCCATCTTATTATGTTTGGTTACGATTGGATTAACTCATTCATTCTTGGTTATTTGCCACTATTTCACTTGAATTATTAATTGAGGTTCATGACTTGATTCATTCTAAACAAATTTAGGAATGCCTCTCTCAGCTGTTTAATACTGCTAGTCTTGCTTGAGCCATGGATCTTAGGAGAACTTTGTCTAAATGTCCAAAGATCCTAAACAAAGTATGAAGGATTACCTATGGAGCATTGAACACATTGCTGACTCTCTTCCCTCTATTCACACTCTTGTTCCTGACATTGATTTTGTTTAGTTGACATTGAACGGTTTGGATGAAAATTATCATATTTTGGTTACCACCCTTTCCTATGGGACCAATCTCCTTACCTTTGATGATCTTTGTTCCAAAATAATTCATTATGAGCAGCGACTAAAGTTTCTGAAAACCAAAGATCCTTTCGGTGTTCAACATCAAGCTTGGGTACTTCAGCTACCTCTTATAAGTTAAGTAAGATGTCACACAGCAACACCGCTACTCAAGGTAATGGCTTTGGTGGTAACAAAGGCAAAGGTAGAAATAATAATTGAAAGGGCAACTAGAACAAAGAGGGGGCAAACATCATAACTTTACACAGAATCATCGTCATTCTTCTAGTAGGAATACTTCTATAGGGAATAGCTCTAGTAATACTATCTTTTTCAGGGTCTAGTATTTAGTGTTGACCTCCTTCTCATGCTAGTGTTTTTTCTGCAGGTAATAATTCGTCCGAAGGGGTCACTCTAAAGTTGTTTGTCACATTTGTTTTTCCCCTGGGCATACAACTATGGGTTACCTATGGCTTTGTACCCCCTTTCAAACTTCCTCAATTCCTACTTTTGCCACGTTTAATGTTGTCGACACCAATAAATCAGTTTGACATCCTTATTCGGCGGTTGCTTCTCATGTGACTCCTCATAAAGGTAATTTACACTCTAAAACGGAAAAAATACGTGAAGGTACCTTAAGTTTTGAGTAAACAACTTTAAGAACCCTTAGTTTTTAAAGATAACTATAACGTACATTGACTAATGAGGTAACTAATGGAAAGGACAAAAATCTGCTATTCTAATTTTCATGTAATACACTCAACTTTTCATGTTTGCATTTTTGACTCAAATCCTTAAAAACTTACTTTTGGAAAATTTTATTTTGTGCATATGTAATTTGTCTCGCTAGTACTACATGAAGCCCTCTATAATCTAATATTAGAGCCTGACCAAAAATAATTAAGATAATTAAGCTAATTAATAATTAATTAAGCAAATTAACTGTGTTTAATGCTTGAATTATCACCTACTTTTCCTGCTTCTAATTATTCACATATTGTTTACTCACCAGAGGGGACAACTTCAGTAGCACCTCAATTAAACTATATCACTGATATAGTTTTAAAATTGAAAGCTGAATTTGTAAAAATTAAGGCTGAAGTTAAAGAGATTAAGAAGCAATTGTCTGTAATCCATCTTTCCTTAGTTAATGAAATTAGACATAGTGAAAAACCTACTTTAAGTATTAGTACTCCTTTTCAGCATAAACATCCATTCCAGAATCCAAAAAACTAAAATCCATTTTCTTTGCATGATATAAAAATCCAAACAGTAAGAGAAAAATCAATAGAAAAGTCATATGAAAAGGCAGAGAAAGAAGAAGATGATGGAATATAAGTAGTATAATCTCGAAGAATTGCAAAATATGTTTGATAAGGAGCAAAACTTAGGAGAATTAAACAAAATTATGGGCGCAACAGTTGACAAATAAGAGGTAATATCTAATGATAATGAATAGAAATAATATCCACTTAGAAGAAGAAATATACCAGCATATGAGCCTAATTAAACTAGAGGATCTTAATGTCGTACCATTAGATTAAGTTAGAAGGAAACTGAATAAAAATATAGTAAAATGGTATTTGGCCATGAGATCACTGAGATTGGAGAAGAACTCAACATAAGTGAAACCGAGGCCAATCGAGTTAACAATATTATTCCTAAGCTTGAAGAATTTGGTGAACTTTCTAGAAGAAATACTCATTTCATGAGACCTAGATACATTCCAGTGGGACGTATATTTTTTCTTTGGATTTATCCCATTGAAAACTACGACCTTTGAAGAGATTGACCTTACCCTAATTAGCGAAATATGGTACTTCTTAAACATCGGTGAAACTCATAATAGAGAAGAAATATTTGAGCCTTGGAAAAGAGGAATGAATAGTGACTTGAATTTAAATACCACGTGGAGTGCAGGAAATTTCTTAAATTATATAGACTAAGGTTTTCTGGCACTGTGGCTAATTAGTATTATTCATTAAATGAGGAAGGAAAAAATGTAATAAGAATGATGAAAACACTAGGTACAATGTTCAAAAATCTACGTAAGGAAATCGAAATTGAATTTATTGGAGCCAAACTTGATTGCGAGGAAAAAAGCTAGAGAAAGACAAAGAAAGATTAATAATATAGAGTTGTGGGACATGAGATATTTGGAAAACGATATTGCTAAATTTAGTCAATATTATTACAAAATTAGACATAATGAAGCCAATCTTGGTTTGTTATATGACAAATTGTCATATCCGATAAATTTTATAATTAATGAAAAGTATATTGCAGGGCTTGAAAAGGCATATGTCATTGATACGTTTGGTTCAAGCATATCTTATTTAAGAAAATGGGTCAATGATACATGTCTTGATCTACAAAAGCAAAAGAAAATGAAGAAATAGTTTTTAGCCTGTTGAGATTTTCCTCGCTAATGAGGAAAGGACCCGAAAGGAGAAGAAAAAGAAACTTTTATAAGAAAAAGAGCTTTAACTAGCAAAGGGGAGAGAAATATAAACGAAAATATTATAACAAACAAAGCCCCTACAAAATGAAGATTTTTTAGGAAACCCCTCATTGTCTTGCCAGGAAAAATAATTGTAAGTGTTGGACATCCGAAGAAGTATATCATTATGGAAACGAATGCAAAAATAGGAAGAATAACAAGCGTATTGTCGAAATTGTATTAGAAGATGAATGTTAAGAAAGTGATTACGAAGAAACGAGATATATGATGGAAAGTATTTCAATTAGTCTTGGTAACCTTCAAGGAGAAGAATTTGTTGTGGATAATGAGAACAAAGAAGTCAAAGGAGATTGGGTCCTTCCCATAATCTAGAAAGGCATGATCTACAAAATATCTATCTTTCAATTAAAGAGTAAGCATGTATAAGAAATGATGGAAGGAGATTTGGAATTAATAGACTATGAGTATGATGCGGAAGAGGTTAATCTCATTAATTAGGAGAATATCCTTAAGCATAACAAACATATAAAGTCTAGATACACGCATGTTGGAAGTGTCCAAGTGCAAATTACTCCTTTATAGTATTACACAAAGATATTAATCTTTATGCTTTGCTCTATGATATCCGACATACCAAATTTGATAATCAAATCATCACAGGGATTAAGACCAATTTATGTAATTGATTAGTAGAATTCAATTGCCGACCTAGATATTGTCTAAGCTTAAAAGATGATTTTGCCAAAACTTCATATGCCTTAAGATAAAAAAGTTAGGATGGACCTGAAAAGAGGAGGATATCCACTAAGGATATTTTGAAAAATAATCTACAAATTAGATAATACTATAGATCCAAAGACTAGGTTAATAATGCTAGAGTTAGAAAAATTTAAAAGTCCTACTCCAATGTAAAACATTCAAAGGATAAAGTCTAATCTGCAAGAGATAAAAATCAATAAATCTTGCCTATCTAGCTTTGTTAATCCACAAAAATCAATAAAAAAATGTGATAAACATTAATGATAATGGTACAATTACCATTAAACCCCAATTATTAAGAAGTATAAGTATAAGATCTGAATGAGAAGAAGGGTCTTTATAAGCTAAAGAAGTGCTTAAAGAAGATGATACAATGACTATGACTAGCGAAATGAGTAGAATGAGTTTTGAACCTACAAGACACAGTGTTGACCGAAGTATGAGTCGAGATAGAAAAGTAATCAAGTACAAAACAAGAACTGTTAGTGAGCCAATCTATGAAGATGAATTAGTCAAAACTATGAAGATATGCTATGAAGTCACCTATATGAATCCTAATAGCATCTATATCCCAATAAATGTATGTTTAGAGGGATATAATAAATATGAATTGTGTGGCTACATAAATAGTGGTTGTTCTGTATGCTTTGAGAAAACATCGTTATTTTAGGAATTTATGCGAAAAAACCCAATAATCCTTTACAAGTAAGGATAGTTGATAATAGCATTATGAGCCATAACGGAGCCATAGAAGGCTTACCCATAAAAGTAGGAGGAGTCAATTGCATTATACTAGTTCTATAGGCTACAAATAAACCCTTGCATGATATGATTATTGGACATAATTTTGAAAGGCTATATTCTCCATGCACATAGGCCATAAACCAAGTAATATTTACAATTAATGGTCACTTAGTTCCTATTAAAAAATTAAATAAGGCTTACACTCATCAGAAGATTGAGTTGACACATAGCTAATGTGGTGAGAAGGTAATGCCTGCACAACATGAGATAGCACTAACAATCTCACTACTTGATTATCTATTAAAGAGCAGATTGCTGAACGACAAGAGCTATTATGCAAAGAACTATACCTTGATAGTCCTCTAAAAGTTTGGGATAAAGATAAGACGTTTGTCAAGATTACTTTTTCAAATCCCAACATTATTATTTGAGTCAAACAAATGATATATACACACACCAAGATATCTAAGAATTTGATAAACAATTCCAAGAAATTTTGTATAAAAGATTAATCAGAAATAGCAAGAGTCCTCACACCTGTCCCATTCTATGGTAAGAAATGGTGCAAAAGAGAAAAGGAGAAAAGAGTGAATGATAATCAATTACAAAAAGTTTAATGATAATACGGTATTTGATGGTTATTATATTCCTAACAAAATAGTCATTTTCAATATAATTCAAGGAGCCTCTTGGTTCTTTAAAATGAATAGCAAAAGCGCATACTAGTAGATAAAAATGGATGAGAAAAACATTCCTTTAACCGTGTTTAGTACCCCACAAGGACGTTATGAATGGATAGTAATGTCATTTGGTCTTAAAAATGCACCTTAGATATTTTAAAGAAGAATGGATAGCATTTTCAAAGATTTTAAACACTGTTGTCTAGTTTACATCGATGATATCTTTGTCTTTTCTAAGACCATAGAACAACACAAAGATGATGTGCCAACTGTCACCCAAAGATAAATTAATCATGGTATTATCCTTGGTAAGAACAAATGCATTTATGCTGGACAAGAAATTGAGTTTTTAGGTCCAGAGATAAAAGTTAGACAAATCATCCTACAAAAACATATTCTAGAAAAAATAAAAATTTTCCTGAAATGATTAAAGATGTGAAGCAATTGGAAAGGTTTCTTAGATGTCTTACCTATGCATCAGACTTCATAAAAGATCTAGAAAAATTGAGGAAATCATTAGAACAGAAACTGAACAAAGAAGTAAATTGGACATGGACCCTAGTAATTCAATGATTGTTTAGAACTTCAAAAAGTTGTGTAAAAATCTTGCTATTCTTAATTTGCCTAATTAAATAAATTATTTAATTCTTGAGATAGATACCAGCAATGAGCACTGGAGTGCAGTACTTAAAATCAAAGAAGGCGAATAACTTTACAAATATTGCACTAGAAGTTTTAATAAAGCAGACTACAACTATCCCACAATGGAAAAAGAAATTCTTGCAGTCATAATGGGAATCGAAAAGTTCTTAATTTGTTAGCCCCAAAACCATTTCTTTTTCGAACTGATTGCAAAGGAATACTTATTTTCTGGAAAAGAATTTATCAAATATGCAAGCACAAGGGCAACTCTAGCATTGACAATTATGGCTTAACCGGTTTTTTTTCTCTATTGAACATATATAGGGATCAAAAAACTCTCTGCAGATAGTTTAACTCAAGAACTCGCCAATGGTAATCATCAAAGCAGAACTGTTATCGAAAAAGGAGGAAATCCAAAATGGAATGGCATCACTGCTAGAATGAGTTTCTCCTTTTAGTAGAATCTTCATGGATATTTTAGAATTCCACACAAAAATTAGATCACGCTTGGTCTGTTGTCTTCTGCCTATCTGATAGCACGAAGATTCAATCTTTTAGAATTGCAAATGAATTACCTAAGATATCCATATGATATTCAACAAAAAATAACTTCCCATGTTCAAGAAAATGGATTCAATGACTGGTGCGCAGGCAATACAGTATGCATCGACTACTATTATAATTACTCTAATGACATTTGGGAATCATAGAGCACTACGGTCTCCTTTCCTGATAACTCTGGAGTTGGTGGTGTTAGTCTCCTAATAAATTCAATATCTCTAGATGACCTCATCATGAAAGCCTAGGAATATGGAATGATAGTTTACCTCATAGAAATCCTAGATCTGAAACTCCCATTCTTCTTAAGACTAAATAAGTTTCAACAGTGCATGTTTAAAAGGATCCATTGGATTCTCACATCTCTTGATGGCCTAACATAAAAACCATACATTAGAAGTTTGTATACTGAAGTACATTGCGCAGTAATTGAGTATGAAAATGGAAAAGCCAAATTAGCTCATTATTGTGTTCAAATAGTTAATTTAGACGATCCCAATGATCAACAAAAATAATAGTTCCTAGAACGACAAGAATTAGTTAGTGATCCCGCTTTAGCTACAACCATTGTTTTTTACAACATTTATCATCAAATGTGGGCATTGATTGAACAAGGAAGAACACTAATGCGTTGCGAGATCACTACTTTCGTCTATCATAGTGAATTCAACAAATATATGAAAGTAGAAGGAGCTATTTCAGAAGTTGTCTTTGATTATCTGTTTGATATTAGAGTTGGAAAATTCTTATCAAAAAAAGGAAAAGATATCGTCATGAGTTATTTGAAAGGTGGGATCTAGAGTAACTTTAACTTGACGAAGATTGTGATGATTATCTAGATAATGATAGATTGGATGACATTATACGAGTTGAAGGCATGCAGAACCTCAATTTGGATGACTAGTCTGGTCAACATTGAAGGCTTTGAAAAGTTGCCGCTCCATTATTGTGCTATTCTGTCAAGTGTCAAGCCAGTAAAATAATGTTATCTTCTGTAGCCTTGTGAGGATAGGTGTAGTCATATAAAAATATCAGTATGTACTTTAGCCATCAGTGCATCCTACGTAGTCCATGTCCTCTATAAAAAGAGGAGGCTAAGTGCTAAGAAGGGAGACAATCATTGAGCATACTTGAGCCAAAGAGAAGTTGAGATTCTCTATTTCTCTATAAGCAAGCATCTTTGATGATCTTAGTTGTTTAAGTTTTTCTTCAATCTTTCCATTGTAATATTTTCACTTTCAAGCTTTCAATTAAAGAAGTTTCCTAGTCGGAAAAGTTATTCAATTGAACCATATGTCTTAAATATTATAATTTCTTGATTAAAGTCTCACTATCTTTTAAAATATAAAACTTGATTAGTGACTATGGTCTGAGGTAGAAAATGAAATAGATCTATATTGTGCCTGATCTAAGGAAGGTGTAGTTGAGATTATCATTCTTTATAAACCAGAAGCTAGAGGGACACTAGAGTCCAGCAACAACTAAGTTTAAGTAACTGTCAAAACTCTCTAATTAAGCTTTATTGTTTTGCTAAGTATAGTGGGCCTATAATCACAGAAAATATAATATTTATGATATAAGTAGTATATTGTGATAACTAGTACCTATAAAGTCATTATAGGAAGTTGAATCATTCTAAACAAGCATCTGTTAAGTCAAAATTTATGCATTATTTTTATAATTATTTTTGAGTATATTATATATATTATTTCATTTAATTTGTCTTATTATATATTTTTCAGGGTTAGTATTAATTTAATAAAGAGGAGCAGAGAGAACGTGGAACATCGGGTTTTATACACTTGGCTACAAGACGGTCCAAAAATAATAATTATGAAAATTATTATCTTCATGGGCTAGGGTTTCAAGAGTTGGTGAAAAGGAAGAAGTCTTGAAGAAGAAGAAAACCCTAGAAACTAAACCCTACTCCACCCCTCTTTTCCTCCTCCTCATCATCTTCATAACCAACTCATCTACACCAAGAATACCCCACAGCAGCCCCATCCTCACCCTATAAAAACCTCACCACGCCATCATCATCCCTCATCAGCTTCTTCCTCCTCTCCTTCACGCATCACCATCCTCACGCAGCTTCCTCTGTTTCCCCATCTCCCTCATCACGGTACATCACCATCATCAGCTACATCTTCGAACGCCTCTTCCCTCACACCAGCCCCATCTTCATCCTTCCTTCTTCTGCACATCATCATCTCCTCTCGTGATCACCCATCATCCTCAGCATCAGAACCATCAACCTCCATCATGCCAGCCTTCCGCCATCATCATCATCAGCTTCTTCCTCTTCTCTAACCCCACACCTCACGCATCATACCTTCATCATCCTCATCACCATCTCCCTCTTGATCACCCATCATCACATCATCATCATCATCGCATCCATCATCACCATCATAGCCGTGATCAACATCATCAGCTACCTTCACGTAAAGTAGTGTTCTTTTTTTTTTTTTTATTATTATTATTATTATTATTATTGTTATTTTTAGTTTTATTTTATTTAGTTTGTAGTAGGTTTAGTATTAAACATGGAATATTTGAATTATAATTGTAATTTTAATTTTTACATAAGTGAGTAATTTTTTTTCCTTAGTATAATCTTCTTGAAGCCATGCTAAATTAATAATTTTGAAACAAGTTTTGTGCTTTAATGCCTAGTTGATTTCTATTCATGATTCTTTAGCGATTAGTGTTTATCGTTTATGAAATTTGTGTTAAATCGATTAGAATGCATGCTAGTTGATTAAATACAATTTCGATTGATAGTTTAGAAGATTGTAATACGTAAAAGTTATAATCTTTTAGGCCTAGGTATCACCCTAATTAATCATGGATGGCTCAAACCCATCTCTTTTAATTAGGTAATCGCTTTAAATCTTTGTTAAATCGATTTGCTGATAAATTGGTTACAAAGTGTTAAATGATGTTTTTCTAATTCTTCATGCTCTAGTTTGGTTAAATTTTTACGCTGGTGTAAAGATTATCAAACTAGTAAGGTTTATGTTAGGGCTGGACCTAAGTAAACTAAAATCTAAGGAAAAACGGGGAAGAACCGCTGGTGGATCTTTTCTACAGTTTAACTCATGAAAGAAATTAACTTATGTGTTAATGATAAATATTAATTTGCATGGTGGATTCAGATTATGCTAAGTATCTTCCATAAATTTGATAACTTCTTGATTAGTATTTGTTGCTTTAAATTAATTTGATTTGTTTGTTAATTCTTGTCCTATTTTTACTAGCTTGAATATAATTTAAATCAACCCCCAAAAAGTATAGTCTTTTAGGAGTGTCTAGGTAATTTTAGATAGCTTAGAGTTTGATTTTTGGAGTGGTTATAATTTTAGATTGAGTTTTAGTATTTAATTACCGGTTTGTTTGAACTCAGACTAAAAATGGTTATTTTTGTTATTTTTCGGTTTTAATTAATTCCTAGGGTTTATTAAGGGTCCTAGTCTTCTCATATTCAATTTCGTGATTTTTGGAAATTATTTGATAATTTTTCAGATTTATTTTGCAAAATTGATATGTGCAGGTTTTTAGGCAATTAATTATGAAAATTTCGGTTTTAAATTTTAATTTACGGTTATTAGGTATTTTTAGGTCCCAAAATTTGTGTCCTAGAATTAGGGTAATTTTATTTATTATTTTCGTATTTTTATTTATGCAGAATATTTTATTTACAATTTCAGATTTAATATTTTGTTTGATTATTCTGCAGTAATTGACTGATTTAAATTTCCTAAAATAAATCAGACATTATTCTGAAGTTATAAATTTGTCAAATCTAAGATTGTCAATTTAGTTTACTGATTGTGATTTTTAACTTTAATTTTCTGTTTGATAGTTCTGTTTTTTTTTTATTTTTAGTTGAAGATTGGATTATTAATCTGTTTTTATTTCTCTGAATTATTTAGGGAATATTTTACTGTTTTATTTCCTGAATCTGACCTAGAACTTTTAGGAGCATCATTGGGTATTTTTCTATATTTTTATTCGTTAGGTTTTAATTGTTTTAGAATTATTAAAATTAGATTTAGTAAATTGGATTAATAAAATCATTTAGGATTAAGCTAGCAATTTACAACAAACTTTCCTCGTGGATCGATCCCTACTTCCCTATGCTATAAAAATTATTTAATAACCGAAGTAGTGGTTAAATTTGTAGCTCTCGATAGGCTTTACAAATTTTGGCGCCGTTGCCTGGGAAAGAAAATTAAATTGCTAGTTTATTTCTATTTAATTACTTTCATTGTTTTGTTTTAACTTTATTATTTTATTTTGTAGGACTTCTTGTAGTGCATGAAATTAAGAAGTGGTAAGGACACTGGGGAAGTCAGGGATCAATCATTGAAAGCTGAAATCAAAGAGAGTCAGCCTGACCTAATAAGTTTTAGGATTAAAGAGGTAAGCATGTCCACTCTACGAGAACTAGCTGCCCCTAACTTAGAAACCCAACCCATGTCCATCACTTATGCTGTTTTAGATAGACCTTTAAAATTAAACTCAGGATTTATTAATTTATTACCTAAGTTTCATGGATTAGCTGGAGAGGACCCCTATAGACACATTAATGAGTTCCTTATTACCTGTTCTGCTATGGGTGCCTGAAGGAATTCCCGAGGACCAAATTAGACTAAGGGCCTTTCCTTTTTCTTTGCTTGGTAATGCTAAGGACTGGTTATATTATATGCCTGTTGGATCTTTTTCTACATGGAATGCATTGCACAAATCGTTTCTAGAAAAAAAATTTCCTGCATCCCATATCGGATCTATTAGGAAAGAAATATGTGTAATCAAGCAAATGAACGGGGAAACTTTTTGTGAATACTGGGAAAGATTTAATAAACTATGCGCTAGTTGTTCCCAACATTAAATAATTGAACAGCTATTGATTCAATATTTTTATGAGGGTTTACTTCCTATGGATCATAATATGGTTGATGCCGCTAGTGGGGGGGCTCTGGTTAATAAAACCCCAACTGATGCTAGAAATCTATTTAATGTAATGGCCCAAAACACTCAACAGTTTGGTGCTAGAGATTCACAGGTTAAAAAGGTAAATGAGATAGGTTCTAGTTCATCTCTAGAGAATTAGTTATCTCACATTACTGCTATGTTAAACAAGATTGTTACTGGGGGTATTCAAAAGGCAGTAGTACGTGGTATTTGTTGTCTAGAGGGACACTCTACTGATGCATGTCCTACTTTACAAGAGGGTAATGTTAATGCTCTTTACTCTAACCAAAATCAAAGGAGGTATGATCCTTATTCGAATACTTATAATGAAGGTTGGAGGGACCACCCTAACCATAGGTATGGGCCTAAACCTAACCCACCTGGTTTTGACCAAACCTCTCGTCAACCTTCTAGTCAAGATAGGACCAATTTCCTCCTAGAGCAAGTCCTTAAGAAAATGGATGATAGGTTCCAGAGTATGGCAACCACACTTAAGCAAGTTCAAGAAAGACAAACAGCGACTGACACCATAGTGAGCAACTTGCAAGCTCAATTGTAAAATAGGTTACCATCTCAACCTTACCCTAACCCCAAGGAGAATGTTAGTGTCATAACACTTAGAAATGGGAAAGAGTTAAAGGAACCTATAAAGAAGAGAGAAGTGGAACCTGAGTTGGAAATAAAAGGCGATGAATCAGAATTAAATACAGAGTCTAATCAAACTACTAAGGAAATAGGAGAGAAGAAAAGAGAACCTTATAAGCCCATTCCCCCTTTTCCTAGTAGATTTAGAAGCCCTATTTCAAAGGTAAATGAGGCCAACCAATAGATCTTAGAGACATTTAGGAAGGTAGAGATCAACATACCTCTCCTTGATGCTATTAAACAGGTGCCTCGTTATGCTAAATTCTTAAAAGAATTATGCACCACCAAGAGGAAGTTAGTTGGTAATGAGAAGATAAGTGTGGGGGAAAATGTGTCTGCTGTTTTTCAAAGAAAGCTTCCCCCTAAGTGTCAAGACCCTGGTGTGTTTTCTGTTCCTTGCAAGATAGGAAACATTTGCTTTGACAGAGCTATGCTTGATTTAGGTGTCTCTATTAATGTTATGCCTAGATCTGTTTATGACAAACTGAACCTAGGTGAATGAAAGAAAACAGGCATAGTGATTCAATTAGCTTATAGGAGCAACACTTACCCTGATGGAGTGTTAGAAGATGTTTTAGTTCAAGTCAATGAACTAGTATTTCCTGCTGACTTTTATGTAATGAACATGGGTGAAGCATGTCATGATATTCCCATTTTACTTGGCAGGCCCTTTTTAAAAACTGCTAGAACTAAGATAGACGTGCACGAAGGGACACTAACCATGGAATTTGATGGTGAGATTATTAAGTTCAACATTTTTGATGCCATGCGATTTCCTTCTGATGTTAACTACTTATATGCACTTTATGTTTTTGATGAGTTATCTCAAGATGTTTATGACTTGTCCCATTAGGATGAGTTATTCACTGTGATTACTAAGAGTCTTGATCATACTGAGTCTCAGAAAGTGCCATATCCTGTTAATGATAAGTTAGATGAGGTGATGAATTCTTTGTCTCACTTGTAAGAGCATAATGGACCTAACAAACTTGAATTATCTGAAAAGCATGCTAAGTTACTTCCCTCAAGTATCTCACCCCCTAAACTAGAATTGAAACCCTTACCTGAAAATTTAAAATATGCTTATTTAGGAGACAATGAGACTTTGCCTGTAATTATCTCTAGTGCACTCACCTTGGATCAGGAAGAAAAACTTATTAAAGTGCTTAGAGAACACAGTGAGGCTTTAGGGTGGACTTTAGCAGACCTTAAAGGCCTTAGCCCTACCTTGTGCTTACATACTATTACCTTAGAAAAAGATGCTAAGCCTAAGAGAGACCCTCAGAGGAGACTTAATCCACCCATGATGGAGGTAGTCCAAAAAGAAATTCTTAAGTGGTTAGATGCTGGGGTGATCTATCCCATTGCTGACTCTGAGTGGGTTAGCCCTATTCATGTGGTTCCTAAAAAGGGGGGGACAATAGTAGTGAAAAATAATGAAGGAGAATTGATACCTAATAGAATTCAAAGTGGTTAGAGAGTGTGTATTGACTATAGAAAGCTTAACAAGGCCACTAAGAAGGACCATTTCCCATTACCTTTCATGGACCAAATGTTAGAAAGACTAGCTGGGAGGTCACATTATTGCTTTTTGGATGGCTATTCAGGTTATATTCAGGTCCCCATAGCTCCTGCGGATCAGGAGAAGAATACCTTTACTTGTCCTTTTGGCACTTACGCTTTTAGACGTATGCCTTTTGGTTTATGTAATGCACCTGCTACCTTTCAAAGATGTATGATGAGTGTCTTTTTTGATTTTATCACCAAGATTATGGAGGTTTTTATGGATGATTTTACTGTACATGGTGATTCATTTGATGAGTGCTTGCATCATCTTACTCTTGTGCTTAGACGTTGCATTGACACCAATTTGGTCTTAAACTTTGAAAAGTGTCATTTCATGGTGGAGCATGGGGTAGTACTGGGACATGTAGTGTCATCGAGGGGATTAGAGGTAGATAGAGCTAAAGTTGACATCATCCAGTCTCTACCCTATCCAAAGTGTGTCAAAGATGTAAGATCATTCTTGGGACATGTAGGGTTCTATAGGAGGCTCATCAAAGATTTTTCTAAGATTGCTTCTCCTTTATGTGCCTTGCTTGCAAAAGATGTCCCTTTTGATTTTAATGATGATTGCATGAGGGCTTTTGATCAGTTGAAGTTAACATTGACTTCCCCTCCTATTGTGCAACCCCCAAACTGGGCCTTACCTTTTGAGTTAATGTGTGATGCTAGTGATAAGGCAGTGGGGGCAGTTCTAGGTCAAAGAGTTGGGAAGGTACCTCATGTAATATATTATGCTTCTAGAACTCTTGATCCTGCACAGTGTAACTACACCACTACAGAAAAGGAGATGTATGCTGTTGTTTTCGCTCTTGAAAATTTCCTTCCTTATTTATTGGGTGTTAAAGCTACTGTTTATTCTGATCATTCTGCTCTCAAACACTTATTGGAAAAGAAAGATTCTAAACCCAGGCTAATTAGATGGATGTTATTATTGCAAGAATTTCAACTAGAGATTAGAGATAAACCCGGGGCTAAGAACTTAGTCGCTGATCATCTGAGTAGATTGGAAACAGGGGAAAATGGTAGCCCTTTTACTGATTGTTTTCCTGATGAGACTTTGTATGCTATGACTAGTAGATTGCCTTGGTATGCTGATATTGTAAATTACATAGTCACCAAAACTTTTCCCATTGAGTTGACTAGAGCTAAAAAAGAGAAAATAAGAGCTCAATCCAAATATTATGTTTGGGATGAGCCATATTTATGGAAGTTTTGTGGTGACCAGATTATAAGGCGATGTGTAGATGACAGTGAAATTCATTCTATTCTGACCTTCTGTCATTCTTCAGAAAGTGGGGGACACTTTGGACCTAAAAGAACATCACATAAAGTGCTTGAGTGTGGTTTTTATTGGCCCACTATTTCTAGTGATGCTTATGAATTCTGTAAAAGATGTGAAGTGTGTCAAAAGACTGGAAACTTAACAAGGAGGAATCAAATGCCTTTGTATAATATGTATGTTTGTGAAATTTTTGATATATGGGGCATTGATTTCATGGGACCCTTTCCCCCTTCTTTTGGATATACCTATATTCTTGTGATTGTTGATTATGTATCCAAATGGGTACAAGCGGTGGCCACTAGGACTGATGATGCTAAGACTATGGTGAAACATGTCAAATCTCTAATCTTGCATAGATATGGAGTGCCAAGAGCGATCATCAGTGATAGGGGGACTCATTTTTGTAACAGAACTCTAGGTGCCTTATTAGCTAAATATCATATAATTCATAAGGTATCTACTAGTTATCATCCCCAGACTAATGGCCAAGCTGAAATTTCTAATAAAGTGATTAAGGGCATCCTTGAAAAGGTAGTTAAGCCAGATAAGAAGGATTGGAGTCTTAGGTTAGATGAGGCTCTTTGGGCTTACAGAACTGCATATAAGACTCCAATTGGTATGTCACCCTACAGGTTAGTCTTTCGAAAGCCATGTCACCTCCCTGTAGAAATTGAGCATAAATCATATTGGGCTGTGAAGCAATGCAATCTTGATTATCAATTAGCAGGGCGATAGCGTAAATTGCAATTGCAAGAACTAGAAGAGATACGCTTAGAAGCCTATGACAATTCAGTCATCTACAAGGGTAAGGCCAAAGCATTTCGCGATGCCAAACTTATTAGGAAAGAATTTCAGGTAGGTGAGAAAGTGCTGTTATTCAACTCTAAACTGAGACTTTTTCCTGGTAAGTTAAACTCTAGGTGGTTAGGACCTTTTGAAGTAGTAAAGACTTACCCCCATGGTGCTGTAGAGATTAAATCCTTTGCTACTAACAAGATTTTCAAAGTGAATGGTCACAGGCTAAAGCATTTCTATGAAGGAGACTAGGTATGTTTAATAGAAGAGATACAACTTGAGGATCCATGAGCTTCATAAAGTCGAGCCAACGACTGTAAACAAAGGCGTTGGTTGGGAGGCAACCCAACGTTTTCAGGGAAGTTCTTATTTACTTTTGCTTTTATTTTTATTATTTCTTTCTTTTTGCATGCATTAGGGACAATGCATGAATTAAGTGTGGGGGGGTGCATCCTGCATTTAATTCCTGCAGTTTTTATTCTAGTAAAAAAAAAAAGTAGAAAATCGAAAAAAAAAATCGAAAAAAAAAGAAAAAAGAAAAAATTCTTTTCTTATAAATAATGCATGATTTGAGTTTATGCTAGGTTTGCTTGGTTAGAATTTTTTTTTTATTAGCTATTTTGTAGTTTATTCTTTTATAAGTGAAGACTTCTAAGCATGATAGTTGTCCTTTAGAGAAGTTTGAGTTGATCCTCATACATCTTTTTAATGAGTAACTCTCTTGATTATCCATCTTATTTGGTCATGTAATATATCCGATTCAGATGCAATAAAATTACCTGGCCCATCTCCTAGACTATTGAATTAGTTGAATAACTCATTAAAATTGTGATTTTACTTGTCTATTTTTCATATATGGAAAAGAAAAGAAACAAAAGAAGAGAGTCAAAGTGGGGAATGACAAGTACTCCTTTGAGGCATGCGCTACTGGGTGTTACCCTTTGAGGCAATACTGCCACTGGAAAGCTTGCTTCCCATACTAATGAGCCAATAAAATAAAGAAATAATAAGATGAGACTGAATTAATTGCTCTAGCACCGCTATTCGGGTGAGTGAGAGACATGGAGTGTTTAAATTCTAAAACCCTATATGGGCCTCGAATATGTGCGTAATCGGAGTTTGAACAAAAGAAGAAGAGACAAACAAATACAAGGCAAGTTTATGATCAAATTTAATGGAGTTATTCTACCTAGTTCAATTGTTTCTATAGCCAGACCATGCCCAAATTTTCCCATATTAAATTCTTTTTCGACATCTTGATGGGTGTATGCATAAACCAAAAGAAATGGATAACTATTGATCTTGTTATTTCATTATGAAAATGCTGTGAGGTTGATAAATAAATTCTCAAAGGATAGTTTGATGTTTGGCATGTATTCACTTATTGAAGGAGAAAACAAATCAATTTAGTAAAACTATTTTTCTAAAGCAAGCTAAAGCCCAGTATGAACATCATAGTTATGCATGACTTTGTAAGAAAGGAAGAGGGTAAGTTTTTAGGTTGAGTCTAAATTTCTTTGCACGAGGACGTCTAAAGTCTAAGTGTGGGGGAATTTGTTAAGTCAAAATTTATGCATTATTTTTATAATTATTTTTGAGTATATTATATATATTATTTCATTTAATTTGTCTTATTATATATTTTTCAGGGTTAGTATTAATTTAATAAAGAGGAGCAGAGAGAACGTGGAACATCGGGTTTTATACACTTGGCTACAAGACGGTCCAAAAATAATAATTATGAAAATTATTATCTTCATGGGCTAGGGTTTCAAGAGTTGGTGAAAAGGAAGAAGTCTTGAAGAAGAAGAAAACCCTAGAAACTAAACCCTACTCCACCCCTCTTTTCCTCCTCCTCATCATCTTCATAACCAATTCATCTACACCAAGAATACCCCACAGCAGCCCCATCCTCACCCTATAAAAACCTCACCACGCCATCATCATCCCTCATCAGCTTCTTCCTCCTCTCCTTCACGCATCACCATCCTCACGCAGCTTCCTCTGTTTCCCCATCTCCCTCATCACGGTACATCACCATCATCAGCCACATCTTCGAACGCCTCTTCCCTCACACCAGCCCCATCTTCATCCTTCCTTCTTCTGCACATCATCATCTCCTCTCGTGATCACCCATCATCCTCAGCATCAGAACCATCAACCTCCATCATGCCAACCTTCCGCCATCATCATCATCAACTTCTTCCTCTTCTCTAACCCCACACCTCACGCATCATACCTTCATCATCCTCATCACCATCTCCCTCTTGATCACCCATCATCACATCATCATCATCATCGCATCCATCATCACCATCATAGCCGTGATCAACATCATCAGCTACCTTCACGTAAAGTAGTGTTCTTTTTTTCTTTTATTATTATTATTATTATTATTATTATTATTATTATTATTATTATT
>JACYFF010031954.1:58020754-58045972 GCA_017589665.1 Selenicereus undatus
TTATTATTATTATTATTATTATTATTATTATTATTATTATTATTATTGTTATTTTTAGTTTTATTTTATTTAGTTTGTAGTAGGTTTAGTATTAAACATGGAATATTTGAATTATAATTGTAATTTTAATTTTTACATAAGTGAGTAATTTTTTTTCCTTAGTATAATCTTCTTGAAGCCATGCTAAATTAATAATTTTGAAACAAGTTTTGTGCTTTAATGCCTAGTTGATTTCTATTCATGATTCTTTAGCGATTAGTGTTTATCGTTTATGAAATTTGTGTTAAATCGATTAGAATGCATGCTAGTTAATTAAATACAATTTCGATTGATAGTTTAGAAGATTGTAATACGTAAAAGTTATAATCTTTTAGGCCTAGGTATCACCCTAATTAATCATGGATAGCTCAAACCCATCTCTTTTAATTAGGTAATCGCTTTAGATCTTTGTTAAATCGATTTGCTGGTAAATTGGTTACAAAGTGTTAAATGATGTTTTTCTAATTCTTCATGCTCTAGTTTGGTTAAATTTTTGCGCTGGTGTAAAGATTATCAAACTAGTAGGGTTTATGTTAGGGCTGGACCTAAGTAAACTAAAATCTAAGGGAAAACGGGGAAGAACCGCTGGTGGATCTCTTCTACAGTTTAACTCATGAAAGAAATTAACTTGTGTGTTAATGATAAATATTAATTTGCATGGTGGATTGAGATTATACTAAGTATCTTGCATAAATTTGATAACTTCTTGATTAGTATTTGTTGCTTTAAATTAATTTGATTTGTTTGTTAATTCTTGTCCTATTTTTACTAGCTTGAATATAATTTAAATCAACCCCCAAAAAGTATAGTCTTTTAGGAGTGTCTAGGTAATTTTAGATAGCTTAGAGTTTGATTTTTGGAGTGGTTATAATTTTAGATTGAGTTTTAGTATTTAATTACCGATTTGTTTGAACTCAGACTAAAAATAGTTATTTTTGTTATTTTTCGGTTTTAATTAATTCCTAGGGTTTATTAAGGGTCCTAGTCTTCTCATATTCAATTTCGTGATTTTTGGAAATTATTTGATAATTTTTCAGATTTATTTTGCAAAATTGATATGTGCAGGTTTTTAGGCAATTAATTCTGAAAATTTCGGTTTTAAATTTTAATTTACGGTTATTAGGTATTTTTAGGTCCAGAAATTTTTGTCCTAGAATTAGGGTAATTTTATTTATTATTTTCGTATTTTTATTTATGCAGAATATTTTATTTACAATTTCAGATTTAATATTCTGTTTGATTATTCTGCAGTAATTGACTGATTTAAATTTCCTAAAATAAATAAGACATTATTCCGATGTTATAAATTTGTCAAATCTAAGATTGTCAATTTAGGTTACTGATTGTGATTTTTAACTTTAATTTTCTGTTTGATAGTTCTGTTTTTTTTTTTTTTAGTTGAAGATTGGATTATTAATCTGTTTTTATTTCTCTGAATTATTTAGGGAATATTTTACTGTTTTATTTCCTGAATCTGACCTAGAACTTTTAGGAGCATCATTGGGTATTGTTATATATTTTTATTAGTTAGGTTTTAATTGTTTTAGAATTATTAAAATTAGATTTAGTAAATTGGATTAATAAAATCATTTAGGATTAAGCTAGCAATTTACAACAATCTTTCCTCGTGGATCGATCCCTACTTCTCTATGCTATAAAAATTATTTAATAACCGAAGTAGTGGTTAAATTTGTAGCTCTCGACAGGCTTTACAACATCTTTCTTAAAAAAAACCCAAAAATTAGCAAATTACCAAAAGTACCCCATTTGGGCCAAAGTTGAAATTTTCTAAAAGTTTAGGGCTGAAATAATAAGAAAAAGGATGTAAGAGTCTGTCATATGAAAACATAGGGTACCCCAGTGTTATTTTTAAAAAGTTAGGGACCAAAAAGTTAATGTCCTAAATCGCAGAGTATCTAAGAGTCATTCTTTGCTCTAAGACCATTTACAATGCTACTGATAGAGTTTAGGTTAGGAATGGTTTGCTTCTCCCGATAAAGCAAATTGGAAGTGTTCCTATAATTACTAAGCCTCTTGTTTTGAAAAATGTTTTACATGTGCCATCCTTAAAACATAATTTATTGTCTATTAAATAACTTTGTCAAGATAACAATTGCATTGTAGTGTTTGACGACTCTTCAGTTTGTATCAAGGACAAAACCTCTGGTAACGCCCTATAGCATGCTTCATCAACGGGTAATGTCTACCCCTTAGCTATTTTTGGTTCTTCCCCTTCAGCTCTTGCTACACTTATAGACCCTGCAACTTCATGGCATCGTCGTCTTGGATATTATTGAGTTAGGACTTTACCTCTTCTTCGAAATAGGAATTTGGTTTCATTTCCAAATAAATTTTACGATTTTTGTAACTCATGTTTGTTGACAAAGTCTCGTAGGGTACCCGTTCAGTTAGTGGAACATCATTGTCAAAAACCTTTGGAATTCATTCATTCTGATTTATGGCAATCTCTTGTTGTTTCTGACATGCGTTATCGGTGTTACGACTGCTTTGTGGATGATTTTTCTTAGTATACACGTGTTTATCCACTGAAGTGAAAATCAAATGTTCTTCCTACTTTCTATGTTTTTCAGAAGTTGGTTGAAAGTCTATTTAATACCAAAATAAAAATGTTCCAAAGCGTGGGCATGAATTTGATAACACTTCTGTTGGTAATCAATTTTTTGGAACATGGAATTTATTTTCGAAAATCTTATCTCGATACTTAGGCACAAAATTGGTGTTGCTGAACGAAAACAACATCACCTCAATGAATTGCTCGTGCTTGTCACATTGAGGCCCACATGCCTGCTACTTTTTGGATGGATGTTATTCATACTTCGATTTTTGTTTCTAACGAGCTTCTAACACTTAATCTTCAATGCAAATTACCTTTTAAAAAGTTGTTTCTGAAATCTCCTTATTACAATTTTCTTAAAACCTTTCGTTGTGCGTGTTACGCAAATTTCTTAGCAACTTCTACTAATAAATTGGCACCAAGATCAACTCGTTGTATCTTCCTTGTTACGCTCCCCATTACAAAGGTTACAAATGTTTTGATCCTATTACAGGCCATATTTATATAAGTCGACATGTAGTATTTCATGAACATGAATTTTCTTTTTTAGTTTACATCATCCAAGCTCCACACTATTCTATACTACCTGCCTCTCCCTGGAATGCCTTGTTGAACTGTGATAAGCTCACTACCCGCTCCTATAATTGCTAGGAATTGTGCTTTGTTGGGCCAAAGTAGCTTTATGGTCGGCCACAACTCAGTGCAACTATTCCCACGCTCGCTCATCCATTACACAAGTTGCCGTGTGTGTCCTCGTCAACCGAGCCTGTCAAGCCTATCCATTCATTACCGCCGCTCCCCCCTATCTATGAGCCCCGTGTTTGACCAAGCCCAGTTGAATGCCACTTCCTCGCCTACTGCCTTCTTTGTTCGGCTGTTTTTCATTTCTATTAGTTCAGTTCATGAAGCTAGTGCATCACCGCCACACACCTCAACTGGGCCAGTTCCTATGGAAAGCCCACAACCTATCCCCTTACCCATTAGCCATGATTCATCCTCTTTACCCTTGTTCCATATCTTAGCTCCACCCTTTTCTCAATCAAATACCGAACCTATAAACAACCTTCATATGATTACTCAAGCTAAGAGTAGTATTAGGAAACTCAAGTAGTTTTTTGTCTCTTAACACAGACATTGTTGGTCTTGAACTTGCATCTTCTAAACAAGCTTCAAAAGATCCTAAATGTCAAGAGGCCATGATTGAGGAATACATACGTTATTGGCAAATGAGATGTGGAAAGTAGGTTCCACCCTAATCAGGACATAATGTAGTGGGTTGTTGATGAAGATGGTTCCTCAAGCTCCCAATATCAATATAATAAGGGGATAATCACACTCCAAGGACACTCATCTTGGATTTAATCTCAAACAATCAAGAGAATTGTGAGGTTTGTGCCTAAGATAAGATCTTAATGATAGCTTATTTACTTTTCACCAAATTTCTCTCCTAAAGGATCTTAGCCAATAAAGAAGAATTATAAAGGAAAGACTCTAATCACCACTCTTAATTTAAGAGCCAAAGATGTGGAGATATTGGCGAGAAGATGGCCTTTAGCCTTCCATTACATAATCCAACTCAAGCTATGTTTACACGGAGGTAATTGGGTCTATAAATACCCAAAATAAAGGGAATTGTCTGTTACATTAATGGAGAAAGTGGGACAATAGGGGACTTACAAAATATCATACAAAAATAAATCAAGATGCTAAGATAATTACAATCACGATGAGTTGTATTTTTCAGGTTTTATCCTCCATCTTCTAGGGAGCTTTTAGAATGATCTATGCCACCATTGGAGACCCCACCACTTGGAAAATCTTACTCGGTGAGTATAGAATCACGCCATGCTAATTAATCTCCTAGATCACAACTGTAACCTCCTCAATTAAGACCAAATTCTAGATTGCTCCAAAACTAGAATTTAGTGCACACTCTACATATTTGGGCCATTTCTTCTAATGCTAGAACAATGCCAAATTTTAGCACCTAGGGATAAAATAGACATCTTAGGAAATCAGTGAAACTTGGGTCTACTTGGTTTGGGCTTCGTTTGGTAGGATTTAAACTAAAAACCTGAACTATGTAAGTTGGAATTTTCATCATTTTAGCGAGTTAAAATACAACCTAACTAGGATTTTATTGCATCATCCTAAAGGTAGCTCCCTAAGCTTCCTAAAGCCCTAATTGGAGCGGTGACCATCTTGGCCAACGATGGATCCCTTTTACTTTGGGGTCGGTAAGGGCATAGAAAAGAATTCATTCAAGGCTTGGTATGCATAAAGCTCTCCCTCTTCAGAAGGATTCACCCTCAAATCCTTAAATTTATTGTTCATGTAAGGCATTAGATCACGTCCAATAATAGTGGCACTCATATTCATGTCTCCTAGTAACGCTAACATGTAGGCATTGTCTCCATTTCTTTCAAGCACATATAAAGGGCCTTCTCCTCGACACATGGGTTTTTTTTTTGCCTCCTAGAAGGGAATCTCTTCTTTCTTAGGTGCAACCAAACCGAATCTGTTGCGTTGAAAACCATAGGCTTTCGATGCCTGTTTGCTCTAGCCCTATAAGAGGTGTTGACCTTCTCTAATCTCAAATTTGCTTGTGGAGCTTCTTCATTTCGTGAGCTCTTTCTTGGAACTCAAAGCTACCCTATGCTCAATACGAAGAGGAATAAGGTCTATTGGAGTAAAAGGATTGAATCCATAACAAGCTTCAAAGGGAGAGCTGGATGTAGCATAAGCAGGAGCCTGGTTATAAGGAAACTTGGCATGAGGGAGAGCCTTAAATCCCACTCCTTGAGGTTTTTCCTCACTAATCCCCTAAGGAGTGTAGATAAAGTCTGGTTGGTAACCTCCATTTGCTTATCAATTTGAGGGTGACAAGTGGTGCTAAATAAGAGCTTGGTTCCCAATAATCTCCATAAACATCTCCAAAAATAGGAAAGGAATTTGGTGTCCTTATCTGAGACAATACTCCTTAACACAATAAGTAACTTGATGACTTTCTTGAAGTATAGATGAGCAATGTGAGAAGTATCATCACTCTTGTGACATGGAATAAAGTGGGTAATCCTAGAGAATTGGTCAACCATAGCCATGATTGAGTCATGCCCCATTTGGGTTCTTGATAGTCCTAAAATGAAATCGACACTCACATCCTCCCAAGGGCTATTTGGTGTTGGAAGCGGAGTATACAACATTTAATGGAAGGTGCTCTTGTCCATATGACATATGGTACATTTGGAAACAACTTTGTGGATAGTCACTTGTCATCCAAGGCCAATAAAAGTACACCCTTAAGATCTCAATTGTTTTGTTAATGCTAAAAGGACCTCCCAATGGGCCACTATAGGCTTCTCTCGCAAGTAACTCTATTAGAGAGCCTATAGAAACACATAGCTTATTATGCTTAAAGAGAAACCCTTCTTATAAGGCATAGGAGTTAGATCCTTATCGTTTCCAACAATTCCTTGGAAATCTCCATCTTCCTGTAAAGTTCTTAATTGGTGTAAAATCCCAAGATCTTAGCCTCTAAAGTAAAAAGGGTAGTGTATCTTCTTGAGAGTGCATCAACCACCACATTTTCCTTCCCATCTTCATGCTCATAAGTGAAAGACAATGATTCGAGAAATTCCACCCACTTGGCATGCCTTGAATTGAGCTTGGCTTGCCCATTAATGAAAGACAAGCCCCTGTGATCCTAATGTATCATAAAGGGCTTTGGCCTAATGGGTATGATCTCGAATGATAACATAAAACGATTTATCATAAGTGGAGTATTTAAGTTTGGGGCTACTTAACTTCTCACTAAAATAGGGCAAGGGCCGTTTGGCTTGGGCGAGGACCGCCCTAATACCAACGCCGTTAGCGTCACATTCAACTTCAAAAATAAGATCGATGTTAGGGATAGGCATGGTAGCAATCGAATATAGCCTATCCTTGATTGTTTCAAAGGCCCTTTGGGCGGCCCTTGTCCACTCGAAGCTTCCTTTCTTCATGTGTTCGGTTAAGGGAGCCCTAATGGAGCTAAAGTCTTTGATGAACCAGCGGTAGAAAGATGCCAACCGATTAAAGCTTTGAACTTCCATGATAGAGGTGGAAGTAGGCTAACTCTTGATAGCCTTAACCTTAGATTCATCAATGCGAATTCCCTCACCAGGCACAACATAGCGAAGAAAGACAACTTGAGGAGTAAATAGTTCACACTTCTCAAACTTAAGATATAACTTTTGTTACCTCAACACTTGGCACACTTGAGAGAGGTGTTGCACATAAGATGCCTCATCATGACTGTACATTAAGATATCATCAAAATACACCACTACAAATTTTCTAGTGAATGGTCTTTGGAACTCATTCATAAGCCTTGTAAAGGTACTAGGAGTATTAGATAGACCAAAAGGCATCACAAGCCACTCATACAACCCATACTTAGTCTTCAAAGTGGTCTTCCATTTATCTCCTTCCTTCATCCTAATTTGGTGGTAGCCACTTCTAAGGTTAATTTTGGAGAAGATCTTGGACCCATATAACTCCTCAAGCATATGATCCAATCAAGGAATAGGAAATCAATACTTGATGGTGATGTTGTTTATGACCATAAAATCAACACACATATCCAAGTGCTATCCTACTTAGGTACCAAAAGGGCAGGAGCCAAACGTTGGCTCAAGCTTTTCGTAATGTACCCATGGTGAGGCAACTTGTGGACCTAATGTTGAAGCTCTTTTGATTCATTAGGATTGCATCCATAAGCCGACTTGTTTGGCAAAGGAGCACCTAATAGGATATCAATTTGCTGCTCAATTCCTCTCAAAGAAGGGAGCCCCAGGGGTAAATAATTGGGAAATACATCTTCAAACTTTTTTAAGAGTGATTAAGCTAGTGGTTGTATGAGTTTTACTACCTCAATTGCGTTTGGTTCTACCATAAGTGAGGCAAATAAGGGCTTGCTCTTACTAATGGCTCTCTGTACCATTATTTCACTCATAAATAGGATTTTCTCACTTCCCTTCCCTAGTATAGATTTGAGGGGTTTAGATGAAGATAATGGAGTCAAAGTAAGACTACGACCCTCATATTTGAATGCACATATATTGGCATTCCCATCATGAATTACATGATTATCAAACAACTAAGGCCTACCAAGTAACAAGTGGCATGTATTCATAGGTAGGACATCACAAAGTACCTCATTATGGTATGGACCAACTGAAATTACAATAAGAGCTTGTTTAGAAATGGTTATCTCGCTCACTTGCTTAAGTCATTAAAGAGTATATGGGTAGGATGCGCCTTGGTGGGTAGTTGAGGCTTGTTAATGAGTGTTGTAGAAGCTACAGTGGTGTAACTCCCTCCATCAATAATAAGCTCAGACACTTTGCTTCCAATAGTGCACTTGGTGTAGAAAATTGGCACCCTTTGGAGTGGTTCACAAGAAGCTTTTATGACATGGAGTGTTCTTAGAATTACCAAGAGTTCACCCACATCCAGAGTACTCAAATTTTGTTCCTCATTTCAGAATTCCTCTTCACTAGTTGCTTCCTCAATACCTTTGATTTCTTCAACTTCTCTAATAGTAAGAGTTCTATGGCTTGGACAATTTGCTTGGAAGCATCCACAACCATGGCATTTGAAGCACATCTTACCCTTTAACCTCTTTGATGGTTCACTAGTGATCCCTTTACCCTTGTCAAGGGTTTTAGTGGGCGTAGGGGTAGTGTCAACTTTGTTGTAGGAAGAGTATCCCTTGGGGGGTGCTTTGAGGATGAATATAAGTGGTTTGAAGTGGTTTTCCACCCTTAAGTTACTTTTCTACTTTGATAACTAGGTGGAACACGTCGTCAAAAGATAAGTAAGGTTATAGATCCACCTTATTAAAAATGCTAGGAGATAATCCCTTAATGAACCTAGCAATCGTGAGTTCAGGTTCTTCATCCAAGCTAACCCTGTTTTGGAGTTGTTCAAACTCTCTAATGTACTCTTCTACCTTTGCATTCTCTTGGTTGAGAGGGTGATCTCGAGGTAGAGTTCTTGTCTGTAAGAAGGGGGTGGGAATCTCTTGTCCATATGCTTTTTGAGCTTGGACCAGGTTTGATTTTAGATTTGGCTTCTCTAGCCTTACTCTTCTTCAATTGCTCATAACATAGGGAAGCATATCCCTTTAATTTAAGAATGGCCATTTTGAAGGACTTTTCATCATTATACTCTTTGAGTTTAATGATCCCTTTAATGGCTTGAACCCAATTAAGATAGTTCTTCAGGTTAAGATTGTCATCAAATTTTGGCGCCTCAAGTTTGAGACCGCTAAGGTAATCCCTTACTTGCCTTCTTCTTCCAGGCCTTCCTTCCTCATCATCAAAGTCTTCCTGAGAGGAAGAGCATCCGATGTCAATAGGATTGACATCATAGCCTCGATGGTATTGGTTTCATTGTGCAGATCCCCTCAAGAGCTTCCTTACTTGCTATTGGAGCTCAACAATGGCCTTATCTATCTTCACCTCGTAGGCTTGTTAAGGAGGTATACCATTAGAGTGAGAAGCATCTCCATCATTTTCCATGTTAGGTAGTATTTTGTGAGGTGAAAAGAGGAAAACAGATGGAAATAGGGGAAGCACGGACAAGCTAGGGTTGACACGGACAAGAAACTGGGAAAATAAAAGTGGCACAGTTGTGCTCAGTGGCATGGGGTGGTCATGCTAAATCTCTAGAATAGGAATGAGAGTGCAGGAAAGGTGGCATAGTCGTGCCAAGTAGCACGGGTAGGCCGTGCCAAATTTCTACCTAGGTGATTTTTGACGGGCTTTTTGTGACGGGCTTTTATGGAGTTTATGGGATGTGTTTCTGTAACGTATTGACCACTCCTAGGTTGCAGAAAGTTACCATGAATGGCTTCAAGGATTGCTGATTGACCCCACAAAGTACCACAAGGCTTTCCGGCGTGCTTCATCCTTGCTCACACGTTGCCTGAGAAACTTCCTAGGAAGTCACCCATCTTAAGATTTCTCCATAGCAAGCACGCTTAATTGTGGAGTTCTTATGGGTTGGCTCCCTGAAAAGAAAGGTGCACCTTTAGTGATGTAGGTTATCGCATCAAAACCTTTAAGCCACACTTGGTTGTTACATTCACCCTAACTTGAAATGTACAACATCATCCTTGTACCTCACGATCCGATTGACTTACGCATCCTCTTGAGCGGCGATCTATACCCAGTATCTTTTCCCTGTTAGAAGAGTACCCAAGGCTCTCCCGGCCACTAATGCAAGTCACAGTCGTGGGTCGACTCTGTTACCATCTGTAACACCCCGATCGCTCATGGGTCGCGGACAGTTAATATGAATGGCTTCAAGGATCGCTGACTGACCCCACAAATCACCACAAGCCTTTCTAGTGTGCTTCATCCTCGCTTACACGCTGCCTAAGAAACATCCCAGGAGATCACCCATCATAAGATTTCTCCACAACAAGCACGCTTAATTGCGGAGTTCTGATGGGTGAACTCCTCAAAAAGAAAGGTGCACCTTTGGTGATATAGGTAGTCGCATCAAGTCCTTTAAGCCACACTTGAGTGTTACAGTTTCGATTAGAGATTGTGTTTGGACAATAATTAGGGTTCTTTATGGAGTAAGGATGCTTGACGAAGGTAGGTAAATGAAGGAAAATGTTAAAGGGCCGATGTGTGGATTTTTGGGGTGAAAATGAAAAGGCAGTGAGGTGATTGAGTCAATAAAGGTTTTGATTCAATAGCCACCAAAGAGAAGCTCTAGCTTTGATACTAACTTGATGACAATGGTTCTGCAAACTCCCAAGATTAACATAATAAGGCGATAATCACACCATAAGGATGCTCTTCTTGGATTCAATCTGAAAGAGGATTGTGAGGTTTGTGCCCAATATAAGATCCCAATGATAGCTTAATTACTTTTCAACAAATTCCTCTCCTAAAAGCTCTTAGGCACCAAAGAAGAATTCTAAAGGAAAAACTCTAATACCACTCTTATTTTAAGAGCTAAACATGTAGAGATTTTCGAGATAAGATGACCTTTAGCCTTCTATTTCATAATCCAACTCAAGCTGTGTTTATGCAGAGGTAGTTGGGTCTATAAATACCCAAAATATTGGGGATTAGTTGTTACATTAGTGGGTTAAGTGGGACAATATAGGGCTTGCAAAATATCCTAGAAAAATAAATTAAGACGCTAAGATAATTATAATGAAGATGAGCTGTATTTTCCTGGATTCATCCTCCATCAGTTAGGGTGTTTTTAGAAGGCCCTACTCTCCAATGGAGGCCCCACCACTTAGAAAATATTCCTTGGTGAGTATAGAATCCCCGCATGCTAATTAATCTCTAAGATCACAGTGGTAGTCTCCTCAATTAAGGCAAAATTATAGATAGTTTCAAAACTGGCATTTAGTGCACACTCAACATATTTGGGCCATTTCTCCTAATATTTGAAACTAATGCCAAATTGTAGAACATAGGTCTAAAATAGACATCTTTGGGAATCAGAAGAACTTCGGCTCACTTTGTTTGGGCTTTGTTTGGTAGGATTTGAACTTGACCCAAATTCTATAAGTTTTTTGATAAAAACCTGCATTGTGTAAGTTGCGGTTTTCATCACATTAGGGAATTAAAATGCAACCTAACTTAGGATTTCATTGCATCTCTTAAAGTTAACTTCCTAATATTCACATAGAAGTATAGATCACCCCAATTAGAAATCATTTAGGTGGTGAGACACTAGGTCGGAGCCGAGTGAACTGCTGGAGCTTTGACCATCTTGGCCAAGGAAGGATGGCTTGGAATTTGGTGTGGGTGAGGGTGTAGCCAAGAGTTGGTTCAGGCTTAGTATGCATCAGTTGTAAATGGCTTTATAGAATTAAATTTTATTTTGATGCATCTATGGAATGGTACAAGGCAAGGTTAGTTGCTTTTGGCAATCACAAATAGGCTGACAATGATTATCATGAGACATTTAGTCTAGTTATTAAGCCCCCCACCATTCATCTTGTTCTATCCTTAGGCCTTACTTTTGGCTGCTTTATTTAACAACTGGACGTTAAGAATGCCTTTCTTCATGACATCCTTACAGAGGAAGTTTATATGCACCAACCATGTGGGTTCGTTCATCCTCACCTTCTTTATCATGTATATAAGCTTAAGAAAGCTATTTATGGTCTCAAACAAGCTCCTCGAGCCTGGTTTTAGAAATTCAGTAGCTTTCTACTGTCTCTTGGTTTCACTTGTTCTCCATCTGAGACATCCATGTTCATCTATCATCATGGTTTTGCTTCTTTATGTTGACAACGTTACACATACTAGTTGTTCCACTTTTGCTCTTCATAATTTTATCTCTATTCTTTATCATCAATTTGCTAAGTTGGACTTGGGCAACATCCATTGGTTTTTGGGTGTTCAGGTGGTACGCACTTCACAAGGCATATTTTTGACCCAATATAAATATGTCCATGATGTCATTTGCAAGTTTCCCATGCATACTACTAAACCTATTCGTACCCCATCTCTTTCTAGAACCTCTTTGATCATTATAGATGGAGAGTAACTTGCATATCCTACAGAATACAGGAGTATGGTAGGAGCATTGTAATATTTGACTATGATGAGACTTGATATTGCATATGTTGTTTATGTTGTTTCTCAATATATTCATGCTCGCCGTCCTACTCACCTCCACGCTTGTCAAGTGAGTTTTCTAGTACTTGTAGAGTACTTTGAGTTTTGGTTTGCAGCTTCGTCTTGCTTCTATTCCTTCCATGATCGTTGCCTACTCAGATGCTGACTAGGTGGGTTGCAAGGATCAAGTTATGTAGTATTCTTTGGCCCAAACGTTATTTCCTAGGGCTCCAAGAAGTAACCAGCTATTTCTAAGTCTTGAACTAAAATTGAGTATTTCGTTGCATACACAGTTGCTGAAACAATATAGATTTGCAAGCTTCTTCAAGATATTGTCATTCACCTAGTGTCTCCTACTAAGGTGTAATTGTGACAATATCAGTTTCTCTTACATGGCAGTGAGTCCGGTACAATATGATTGTAGCAAACATATAGCATTTGACTATCATTGTTTGTGAGTGTGTTGCTCTTGGGGATCTTGTAGTCCGTTGTATTCCAACTAAGCTAAAAATAGCATATATTTTTCACAAAAGGGTTGCCTTCTAAATCGTTTTATTTTTTAATGGACAATTTGTCAGTTCGTTCCTCACCAACAAATTGAGGGAACGCAATAGTGTATATAGGACAAATATATAATTTTTGTAATCCCTGAATGTTATATACAATGTGGGGCTCCCTAATTGGGCTAGAGCCTTGACTTACCTTCACAAAGTGTAACCTATGCTAAACATGTAATTTACTCTAACAGGTGGGTAGGCTTTTTTGAGTTAATTATTGTCTGCAGTCTCATAATTGTGTAGTCCAAGTTATGTAAGCTAAGTTCGAAGTTCATAAGCTAATTAAATTAGAGCTTCTGCTTACAGGTTGCCATGAATAGCTGGGGTTGCTATTTGGGCAGTAACTTACACACAATTACATGTACAAATCAACAAGGGGCCGGGAGGCAGCTAAACCGAGGGAGATAGTGCCTTGTTCACTATCTAGCCTAGAGCAACTAAACCTCACAACGGAAGCCTTGTATATGCCCGCAGTTAAGCTTACACACACAGACACAACCAGATAAATTATATGAAGGGGATCAGAGTAGAGGTGGAATAAGCTGCTAGTTGGTTTACAGAGTCGATGCAAAGCTAGACTAGGTTACTGAACGGGCCAACCCGCTCCCCCTTTCCCAACTCTGTTCCTGAAAATAAATAAAAGCAGGACGTATATCGTACCAGTTTCAACATATAACCATATGAGTCAACGACATCAATGTTAGAGTTCGTTACTCAACTAAAGTGTATTGAACATCATTATTAGCATTCAAGCACCATACTAGCAATCACATTCATCATTCTTTATAACTCGATTCCCTTGGTCTCCATCATCGCAACATCCACTATCCTAAAATAACATTAAAATCATATCAAGCAACATAATAACCTCAGCAGTATCATTCACTCCCCTTTCTTCTAGAATTGCACAATTCAGGCATAACTCTAGCACCGCCAGATTTCCCTAAATTTTCATGGCCAAAACTCAAAAAAAAAAAGTTAACAATTAATAAGAATTGAAAAGCTAAAGACCACCCACCTTACTTCAAACTTAATGGACCCAAACTATGGGCTAATTGGGCTAATTGGTCGAGCTTCAAGTCCTCTTCTTCCCTTTTACCTGCTAGTTCATCATTCTCCTCCTCTCTAGCACTGTTCGTGCTGCTCAGCTTTCCTACTTCTATCTTGGCTACTGTAGCCACTCATCTCCCCTCACGTTTGCCATCTCTTTCTCTTTCCTAAACAATGGTGTTGGAGAGGTTTAGCAGGTGATCGTTGTTGGTCTGAGAAGGAGCTCTATGCTTTTTCTTTGCATTACAGGCATAGCATGGTTGGGCAAGAAAATGGGCGCCTGGCTTCTTTTTTTTTGTTGCTTCCCTTTTCTTCCCTTTTTTTTTGCATGCTAGTTAGAATGAGTTTGTCCCAATTGTACTAAGCCCAACTGGACTTTAACATCGATATTTGAGCAGACTTTGCTCATCTCATGTCATCACCTACCAAGCCCAATTTTAAGTAAATGCGGTAATCACATAATAAATTAAGAAAATTTCATAAATTATTCCATAGAAATTAATAGACTTAATTAACATCCAATTTTTTTAGCTAATATAACTAATATGGGATAGCATAGAGAATAAACTTATTGATGTAAATTGTTAACTCTTAACCATAATTTCTTGACCCTTATAGGTATTTTGTAGGAGCGATTAGCGGGTTGAGGCAAACTGAAGTAGGTTGGAGCACTTTCGAGGATGTTTGACTAGCGGTTAGTAGGTAGGACCAGATTGGAGCAGGTTAAAGCACATTGGAGCAAATTGGAGAAGGTTGGAGGATCTTTGTAACAACCGAAAATTTTTAGTGTCAGGCTAACTATTTAGATTAATAATTTTATTAGCTATATTTATTAGCTACATTCGGGTAATAATTATGTGTTTAATAAAATGAGTACTTTTATTAAATTTGGCTTTGACATATCGTGATTTATTATTTGAACGCAAAAATTTAGTAAATACTGGGGAATTAAACTAAGCAAGATTAGCGGAGTCGATTGGACGAACAGATGCAAGAACTTGTGGATTTAGCTATGGGGCCTAATTATTTCATGCTTTTGGGTTAGTAGATGGAAGACCAAAAAAAGAGTGAAAAGGGGCCAAAGCCCCTTTTTGGTCGCGACGGAAATAAACAGAAGGGGGTTTCGCTGCGTCACCCTCGCAATACCCTGTGAACCCATGCAGAAAGAGATAAAGAGAGAGAGTGAGAGAGAGAGGGCACCAGCAAGGCAGCCAGGGATAGCCATTGTGCGAGAGAGAAGGCATAGAGGGTTAGGTCGCAAAGGTGGCCATCGTCCCAACCGCTGTCACGGCGGCTCAACGGCTACTCGGCGGTGCTGGTTAGGAGGTGAAGCCAGCAGTAACATGTAAGGAGCAAGGAGTGGAGCGAACCAAACCATGCAAGCCAAGTCGAACCAAACCCTAAGTCGAGTCCTTAAGCTTGGAGCGAGGTGGGTGATTCTTGATTCTCTAAACTACTAATAATTTATAAATATTTATAAATTAGTTTTGGAATTTGATTTGGTAATTAGAATGGAATTTTGATGAATTGAGAACTCATGGGAAGTAGGTGAATTGTTTGGGTTGAAATTGAGATGATTTTGAGGATTGTTATGGTCGGTGCCTTGAGGAGGGAGTTTGGATTGTGCAATAAATCAATGAATTTCTGAAGTGTGTTGCTATACCTTGGTGCTGTGTGATTATATGTTGACAGTCTTGTTTACAACATGCTGCTTAAATGAGTTGTTTCGAATAATGTGTGGCTCATAGTTGCTTGGTTTAGCGATAAAGTAAAGCGAGAAAATAGGGAAGTTAGCTAAACGGTTCATCGAATCGGTGTAGTAGTAAACCGGATTCGTGAACCGAGTAGTGGCTTGCCCTTGTTCCACCTCACTTTATCCCAAACCATATTTTCCTATTTGATTGCGTTTCAATGTCTTAGTTTATTATCACACAAGAACGAGGACGGCTATTTGGACTCGCTGAGTGATTTAGCTGGATCATTCAGTTAGATGAACAGTCGACCCAAACATTAACACCTTACCCTTGAGTAAATAAAGTGTCAAGCAAAGGTCGCGAGCTGCTTTATATATTACATTTTTGTGTAATTTGAAATGAATTAGGTAAATTAGAATGGTGTGATCAATTTGTAGAACAAAGTTGCTGAGTGCTTTTAATTCGAATTTAATTATGCATAAGTTGCAAACTAGTGGTTCTAAAACAACTTTTAATATTCCTTTTGTTGAAAAGTGAATGCTTACTTGGTCATTAACTGGTTTACAAGCATATTTTACTGAAATGAGTGGTTATATGCTTCTTATAAGTCGATTTGAGTTTATTAAGGCATTTTAGCCTTCTTGAACATAGAAATGCCATTATTATGATACAATAGAAACTTCGATGCAAAACATATTGAAAATGCGATGTATATGAAAAGTTTTGGGCTAGGAAAGTGGTGATAGTGGCTTCAAGACAAGTTTAGGGATGAGCCCATGATACGGGAACCCTAATTTCTAGGGAATAGTTCCAGAAGTAGGAACCCTAAAAGACCATGATGAGGGTAAATGTCCACTGAATATGAAAGGCCCCGGGTGTTACTATGAATGTGAGTGACTATCCCAATTGAATGAGCACAAATATGAGAATCTGATGCCCTATGAAATGATTTCATACTTGTTATGTGTAGAAACTCCTCATTCGAGGACTATGCTAGTGAAAACATTTGGAAGAGTACATGCTCTCTTGAAAGGAGCTTTTATTGAATTCCAAATGATCTTCTAGTGAACAACGACTATTTTATAAATGTTTACTTTGATTTAAGTGATGGTCCTTTCCTTTTATGCATTAATCCCTTTTTCTTTCTAAAAGAATCCCAATGGGTAGCTTTAGCTTAACTCCTTGATGTTAAGTGTTTACGTGTGAACTGAAGGCCCTATCATTGTCAATGCCTGGATTATAGCTTGAGGCAACTTGCTATTGATTCATTTCTGCCTGTTTTGTGATGTAAAATAAGTGTAGTAGATGTGATTAGTTACAAGCGTCATAGGTTAGGCAACTTGAGAATTCTTGTGGGTGGAATAGAAGAAGGAACGAGATGCTATTTGAATCCTAGGGATTATAGAAGTGTTGATGGATATAGGAGACCTTGTATGCTTATTATGTGATATTAAATATCAATCATGTGTGATTGCTACTTAAAGTATTACGTGCAACTGTTTTGTTTTCTTGAGATTAATAATTACTCACTAATCGTGTGGTAGCTTATCCCTCATTTATTTTCCTTTTCCTGGGTTTTTTGATGTGACAGGCAGAAGTCAGTTCATTTAAGCTAAGTTGAAACCACTCTCTTGCCTTGGATAAGGAGTTATATATGTAGATCATGAGTCGAATGTTGTAATGCAATGTATTCATAAGTTCTTGGACATATGTAGTTAATTTATGTAGTTCATGCAATACACTTGGACTAGTTATCGCTCTATGGTCAAGTAAGCCAACTATCTGAATAGTCATCGTTTGGTTTGGTTGCTCTAAATTATTTTTGGGATGTAAATCTGAGTGCTCTGGATGTGTGATCTATTGAGATGTACCTTTTATTTCTTTCTTTTTATTGAACTTTCTACTTGGTGTACTTCAGGTGTGGCTCGTAGAGTTGTGGTCTTCGGGGTGGAGCCGTTGAGCTGGTTGGTTATATCTTTTATGTATTATTATTGTAGGGACCTAATGTAAGGATTTAAACCTAGGTTATGGTTAGTTTATAGGTGGAATTTTGTCCGTTTCACTCTAAATTTTAGAAATCATTAATGTCCCTAATCCTAGGGGATAGGGGTGTTATAATATTAGAGCGTTTTGTATAGATTCCTCAAATGTTATGATTGTTGATGATTATTATGTGGAATACTTTACATTTTTGTAACATTATGGTAATAGATTTATGAAATATGCAATAGAAGACTTGAATGTAGTTGCAATACAAACTTTAGTATATGATAACCATATGCCTTTCTCTATAACAAAAAATAAGATGTATTAAAAGTTTAATGGTTGTTTCTCGATGTTGAAATCATATTAACTATTGCATCTCTACATTCATTCATTGCTTGCTTGTGCCGTGCATCATATGACCCCACGTTAGGGATTAAACTAATGTTTGTTGGGCTTGGTAAAATTGATATCCCTTCTTTTATGCATTTGGATGAAGTTGTGTAGCATACTACATGATATAATTATATCAATTCATCACTTTTCGTCCACTTAAGGCATTATGTCCTTCATGATCTTCCACATTTTCTCTAATATTTCAAACATTCTCTCCACGCTAGGCTGAAGTGAAGACCATGTGTATCATGGTGTATTAGATATATATACATTTTTAATGTTAAAATATATAGATCAAATGGTAATGTTAAATTACTAAATATGGGTGGTATATTACATTTTAAAATTACAGCATTAAAAATTATATATTACTTTATTACAAAGTAATGTCATAGTTCAACAAAGTTTGAGCATGGCTGAGTCAAATTCAGCTTGGCCAATGCTCGGTTCGTGTTTGCATTCGACATTGCTTATTGATCAAAACCATGCAAGGCCTCTACTAGCTCGAATAGACTCCTACTTTCTATTTTGTTTGAGCAATTTAAAGCAAGTTGCAGTAGGTTGGAGCAGATTAGAGCAGGTTGAAGCATGTTTGACTAGTAATTAGTAGAATTGAGCAGGTAGCAGGTGGAAAATGTTGAAAAACAAACAGACCCTAAATTAGCTGTTTAAGTAATTGAAAGTTGTTTAGATCCAGATAGTTGTTTTAATTTAATTAATAGCAATTTAGATCATCAGTTGTGTAATAACCCGACCCTAACCTATGCTTATTTATTTAAATCATATTTATTTATTTAATTAATCATGTTTGTTCATTTAATTAATCATGTTTATTTATTTAATTGGTCACGGTTATTTATTTAACCAAATCATGTTTATTAATTCAGTTACACCCAATTTATTTATCGAACGAATTCCATTATGTTATTCAAAAGTTTTCACATTCCTTTATCGTATTTAATCATTTCAGTTGGGAGATATTTTATTTGAGTCCCATTTTGCAATTCAAGTTTCATTGATTGTCAATTCAAGTTTCATTGGTTGATAAAATATCGGGTGAATTGATATTAGGTCTCGGTAAGTATGATTTAGAAATTATTAAGAGATTAAATTTAATCATCCCGGTCGAAAAATATTTATTTGGGCCCTCATTTTGCAATTTGGGTTTATTTATTTATTAAAGAAAATTTTGAGAAAATTTATAGTAGGCCTTAATAATTATAATCCAAGTGATTTAATTTATTTTTCCATATTGTCATAAAAATTTAATTTCAAGTGACATAAAAACGTTATCGTTACGAAGCGTTTTATTCCTGAAAGCAACTTATTTCGGCCCAACTTGAAGCTCAACAAGTTTCCATGGTTACCCTAACTAATTACCATGATTTAAATCTAACCATGGTTAACAAAAAGTTTTGTTGAGGATAAAATTTTTGCCAAGTAAGACAAGTCAAGGAAACACAACCCAAAACTCAAACACCTTTCTCTCTCCGCTCTCTTTTTCTCCAGCTGGCCAGCCCCCACCCCTTAGTTGTTGCTGCTGTCCTTGGTGTTTTTCGGCTAGGTGGGCTGCCTCCGACCCCCCCCCCAACACCCTACTAACCTTAGCCACCATCCGCACTCCTCAAAACAACCAAGGATCACCACCATCTCTACTTTTTTCCAAGCGCAAAGTAAGTAATCCTAAACTTGTTCCTTTGGATTTGTTTTAGTTTTGATTCTTGTTTTGCTATTTATGGTTGTTGATCATGTTGGATTGATAGAATCAAGGGTTATTTTTATGTTTTTATTGATTGAAATAAGCTTGGAGCATGCTAGGGTTTAAGGGTAATCATGTTCATGCAAGCTTAATGTAAAAATATTGGACTTTGATTGTTTTATCTTTGATTTGGTCATCTTTTACCTATTGATGTTTATGGTGATGTTTTTGGTGATAGGAAGGACCAAATCTTGTTTACATGCTATTAAGGAATGGTTTAAATTGAGGACTTGTATGAAATGAGAGGGAAAAGCTAAAACAGTGAAGGCTGAAAATTTTAGAAAAATAGGGCGGACTTTAGGATTAAATTGGTAATGATAGGCATTTGATTTTTTGTGGGTAGATAGTTCGTTGTGTTAGCTTTCAAATGGATTTTGAATCGCCTTAATCCAAGGTCTGTAGAAAAAGTTATGGTCGTTTTACCAAAACTGTGCAGAATGGATAAAAACTGACACACTTGTATTTTAGCCCCATTTTGGTAACCCTATTGTGGGAATCATGTTTTGTGTTGTAAATGAAAGTTTTTCAGAACTTCTTAATATTTTCATATTGGGATTTTAGGTCTCCATTTGAGGTCAAGGGTGAAAGTTATGAATATTTGAAGTGAACTGACCTGCTTTCGCACAAATTGGGTTATTGTTGCAATTTCAGTGCAGTGTATACTTGGAGGGAAATTCTAAAACTTGTACTGTAGATTGTCCATATTATTTTTGAATTTTATATAAGATTTCATGAATTTTGGTGGAGTATTTTGAGTTTGGGGATTTTTGGAAGCATTTTGAGTAATTGTGTAAAGAGCAATAATAAACATTGAATGAGATTGATCATGCACTCATTTTGTGTATTTTGAACTAAGCAAGGCCATTTAATGAGGCAATGAATATTCATGGACTTTCATGGAGCTTTTAGCTTGATTAATGAGAAAGAACAAGACAAGTATACAATTTGGGAGCTTGTTTATGAGCTTTTAATCAATTATGGATTTTACAACGAAAATACCAAGTTTAGTGAGCTTAATAGCTTTTATTGAGTTCAATGATTCATTTGGGGTGGAGTTCTATATCTAATGGATTTATGAATGAAATATGAGAAGTGAGAAGAATTTTTGACTCAGAAACCATATTTATTTGACCAAGTTATTGCAGTTTATGCTATTTTGAACCAAGATATATCTATCTTGGCCTCAAATCTGTATTACTTACTTAATTCAAAATGTATCAAATGTATTTACCAAGCCAATCCAGTATACTCGTTGTTATCTTAAACCAAGCCATACATCAACGAGCCTTAAACCCATATCAGCAAACTATTTCAGAAAAGGCCAAAACCACTCTCACATTTGTCACCATCAAGGCCTTTTCCTTTCTAATCTCATTTAGCTCATTGTGGTCTATTTTACTTTTATTTACTTCATATTAGATTTAATTACTTTCATCAATTCAGTTTTCAAGTTATATTGAAATTCCCAAGTTGTGTATACCATTTAATTACTCAATTTCTATTACACATACTTTTACTCACTCAATTATTTGAGCAATGATCATTTACTGACTACACATACCTACAATGACATTTATGAAATGGAGTCGAGGCCTAGTTATCGTTCCTCGTTATGCATAAGTGTTATCAAGTCAGAATATATTTATCAAGTCAGAAGACATTTATGAAACAACTAACTTTTATCGAGTCAGATGACATTTTTAAAGACTCAAGGTACGTCCATTATCTATATCTTCAGCAAATACAACATGTTTATCAAGTTGCAACTCTAAATGAGTTTATCAATGAATCAGTTTATACAGTGATTTGCCATTTAATTTGTGACCACGTCAGTTATTATCTATAGGGCGTCAACCCATCATTTACCTGCGCGGCTTTAGGTCAACTCTTATTCGGATTGGCAGGTGTACACCTATGTATAGATCATATCGTTGCAAGAGGCTCACATCTAGATAATAATGAGCAATTCAGTTTCATATTACTTTCATTTTCATTGTTATTGCCAACTAAATGAATTGCAAAGGCGGGTAACCATGGACAGTGTTTCTATGCTCATTTTACAATACAGAAATACATGTACTGAGTTTTTGCTCACATTTTTGAATTATTATTATGTTTTCCATGTTAGATGATGAAGTATCACATATTTCTCCTTTTAGAAAGCCCTTTTGGAAGTCATCAAACGCTCACAGTGGATTAAGCATAGCATGAATGTTGGGATCGACCCCAGGGTGAAGTTGGGTATATATTCAATATACTTGTGTAATGTGGAGTGCGAGTTAGCACATGGTATGATTAAATCGATGGTATTGAAGTTGAACTATTATGGACTTTGGCCTTAAAGTGTTTGAATTTAATAGATTTTGTGATTGTGAACATGAGTTGCAAGATTTAATGGTTTCAGTGAGCCTTGTCCTCATCAGGACGACGGTAGCGCCTTCCAGTATTAAGTCTTCCACTACAGTTTTTCGTAAATCATGTCATTAGCTTTTTTGGGGCATTACAGGTTGAATAAGAAATATTTAATACACTTAACTATTGGATTAATTTATTAATACTATTAATCAATCAATCTTATAGCTTAATTTGTTGAACACATTTATTCTCATCTATTGATCTAAACAGCTATTGTATTTGCTCGTAGGTAAAAGATGTGAAATGTCACTTTTGAAAACACAAATATTGGGCTGCTAGTCGTGTAATCAGACTGGGGGCTCCCCCTTCCGATGTCCGCATGATAATAAATCATCATGACCAGGTTGCAAGGTATGGGTAGGAATCTGCACTGTATCTTGTGTCTCCATGTTAGGCGCATCTTTTGTTGGTTCACTCGGCCCAGCAACATTATCGCCAAGGGACCCACCGCCTTTCTTTCCACATAGCCCTACGCCTTTATTCCCGGGTTGTCCAAACATGCCTGATTGGGCTTTTTCTGGCTGGGCCACACTTTCCACATGAGATGCCTCATAATCATGCCCAAACACGCCCAGTTAGGCACTTGTTTGGTGGGTATCATCAACCCACTCCACAAGAGGCATGCATGAATTATCAATTGCATCTACAACTCAAGACATGGGACATTTCTGATTTACCACTCGATAAAAAGGCTCTTGGATGCAAATGGGTCTACAAATTAAATATAACTCTGATGGAACTGTGCAACAGTATAAAGCTCGCTTAGTCATTCTCGACAATCATCATCCAGAAGGAGTTAACTTTATAGAAACATTTGCACCCGTGGTAAAAATGGTAACCGTTAGGGTGTTCCTAGCAGTAGCGGTAGCTCAACAATGGGAAGTAGATCAGACAGATGTTCAACACGCCTTCTTCCATGGGGATCTTCAGGAAGAACTCTACATAAAAATGCCACCCAGATTTCAGATATCATCTTCAAAGAAAGTTTCTCGTCTCAACAAATCTCTATATGGGTTAAAATAGGTCCTTCAATGTTGATTTGCTAAGCTATCAACAGCGCTGAAGGCCTACGGATTTCAAAAATCATACTCAAATTACTCGCTATTCACTTTGCAAACTGGCCATATTTGACTCAATATCCTAGTTTATGTCGATAAAAAAGGGCAGCCCAGTGCACAAGCATCCCGCATTCACGCTGGGTCCTGGTTTATGTCGATGTTTTGACTATTTAAGGTAATGCTCATAATGCTATTGTGCAGTTTAAGTCCTATTTGAGTGATTGCTTTCACATGAAGGATTTAGGAGTTTTGAAATATTTACTAGGTGTTGAAGTGGCTAGAAATCCTTATCAGGGAGGGTTGTTAGGTGCCAAACCCGCCAATGTCCCTTCAAAACAACAACTTCAGTTAGCTTTGGCCAATGGAAAATTTCTTAACGATCCAGATCCAGAGTGCTACTATAGACTTGTGGGCCGTCTCATTTATCATTGCTTTACCCATCCAAAGTTAGGATATTGTGTTCACGTTCTTTCCCAGTTCATGCAACAACCAAAAGAAGCACATTGGGATGTGGTATTGAGGGTGGTACGGTATTTGAAAAGGAATCCAGGACAAGGGATATTCCTTAGACGTGGCTGTAACCTTTAGCTATATGGGTGGTGTGATTCTGATTGGGCAGGTTGTCCTTTGACTCGTCGGTGTCTCACTAGGGTTTCTCTCTTTGGGGCATTCTACTACTTCCTGGAAGACTAAGAAACAACACACCGTGTCGTGTTCTTCAGCGCAAGCAGAGTATTGCTCTATGACTATGGCCACTTGTGAACTTAAATGGCTAAAGAAGACTATGTCATCTCTTGGAGTAGAACAACGATAACCCATGCTGTTATGGTGTGATAGTCAGGTGGCTTTGCATATTGCTAGGAATCCTGTTTTCATTAGTGGACCAAACATATTGAAGTTCACTGTCACTTTGTTAGAGGTGAGTTGGTCAAAGACGTTATTCGTACGGTTTTTGTTTCTACTCATGAACAGTTGGAAGATATTTTCACTAAGGCATTGGCCCAATCACAATTTGAGTATCTCCTTCGTAAGTTGGGCATTTGAGACTTTGATGCACCAAGTTTTGGGGGGGGGGGGAACTCTGGGCTACATGGTGTGGCACTATCTCTGGCATGTGTAATATTAGGCTGGGTGCTATTTTAGGCTTATGTATATTGTTGTCATTATGCTTCCATATTCATAGCAATATGTATAGGAAAGTAGGAGCTTTAGGAAAGTGGAGAGATTTTATTTAATCATTCATCTTGATGTATATATGAGGAAGAGTATGAATGGAAGAGGGTGATACTCTCTCCCAAAATTCAACCTATCTCCTGAATTGTTAACAAATCTAATTTTATTCTCAAATGAAACCTCTTCTATAGGTATAATAAATAAGGTAGCAGGCAAAGTCTTGGCCATTATTGTCAAACAAAACCTCTTGTATAAGTATAATTAACATGTTGTTTTAGAGTTAAATGAGATCATGGGCGACTTAATCCATGTGATTAGTATATTAATGGTCCTAAATATCCCATTCTGTCGATCATTATTATCTAATTAACTTATACTAGATGCCATGTGGATCAACAAGAATGGAACACACGAAAAATTAGAATTGCATATTTATGTGAGACAATAAACTAATTATGTAGGGAGTTGATGTCGTTGCACAAATTGAGGGGAATGCAATTTAATAAAGAGCGCCATATGACGTAAGGCGCCAATGATTGGGAGTTACTTATGGAAAATAATTGGTTTTTAAATATGAGTGGGGGGCAGCCTCTGAGGAAGTGAGAGTTTACTCACTTGGTAAATATGGTAAGAGCACCTGCAGTCATGTGACTTACTTTGACTAACTTTGTAAGTTGAATTGACCAAGTTTTCCCTATTTTGGGAATATTGGAATAAAATTTAAGTTTCTTCATTACTGTCTTATTGTTGTATCGTTTGTGCCAATAAATATATGAACGAATTCTTGCCATTTTCAGAGAAGCATTGCCAAGATCCATTTCGAAACAGAAAGAAAACATCGGCCAAATGATGTACATGTCAACAATTTCAATATATAT
>JACYFF010031954.1:58046372-58056593 GCA_017589665.1 Selenicereus undatus
ATATATATATATATATATATATATATATGTATATGTGTGTGTGTTACCACGAAATGTGCATCAAATTGCGTGAATTAACTATCTTTAAATATGGCATTTGATTTGCCAATTTAGGTTATAATTAACCATTCCAAAAATACATTATTGCTATTTTCGCAGTTTAATCACTAATGAATATTTGCTTATATTATCAATGACTATTTATAAGTGTAGTCATAAACATTGTTTTGAAGGTTGTCGCATATCTTTAATTGTTTGATTTGCACTTCTAGTATTTACAATAATAACATTTGCAAAAAAAAAAAAAAAATTTTTTTTTGAAGGCACTGTGGCCTGGGGCTCGATCCTACCTCTAATGAAAGTGATTGCTCTTTTGGTGTATGTTTTGAAAAAGTGTGAGCTGTGCCACGGAGTAAAGTTATTACCATATTTTTGGAAAAAATGAAAACTTGTTTACAAACAATTTTTAGAAAACAATTATCATGATCCTGCAAAAGGAATGACTTGACTCCATTGCTAGTAAAGCAAGGGTTGGGTCCAAGTGTGAAGTACGACCAGTGGTTGGGACAATGACCCACTCATCAACAGTTCCCATTCTAAAGATTTGAATGGAACACAAAATCTCTAAATTCTATGCAAATGTAAAGACTCATGCAAATTTTTAGTCGTTTAGCGGTTTGATACAATAAATAAATGAATTTTGATGATCTCTTGGATTGATCGTATTACATGATAAGAAAGCAAAAAAAAAAATAAAATCAATAAACCTTTCATGACTACTTAGATTAAACAAAGTTTTGCATTATATGTACAAAAGGAGGAAATCAACCACACATGCTATAGATTGTAGAAAAAAATAAAATAATGAAGAAAGAAGAAAATTGATTATTATCTAGCTTATTAAACCCTTGGGACCTACGTCTAACTAGCTTAGCAAGAACATTCTCCCAAAGATCCTTCCTTTGTTGAGGCTTGTTACAAGCTAGTCCAAGAAAACATTAAATGTCAAAGAAGGGCGCATAGAAGGAGTACTAGGGAAGACATGGAGAAGAAGAATACTAAAAGAAAGATTGTCACTCTGACAAGGGAGAACATAGAAGAATATTACAGGAAGGGCCGTCTTTGTTGAGTGAGAAGAAAAGAGAATGTGCGATGCCTCTTTGGCGGAAGGGTTCCACCCTTTTTATACTAGTAAGCAGGCGAAAGACCCCCTACGATTGGCAGAAGCAATGAAAGGTTGTTCCCTAGGTTAGTGGCCTGCTGCCAAGGCTAGCAGCTTGCCACAGGGGTCCATTAACCTACCCTTAGCACCAGCCAGGACCATGGTACCAGGCAACAAGGAATATTTTGCCTCCTAGTCCTATTTTCTTGTGACTACCAAAGAGGCATGTTGTTGTGTCTAGGCTCCATCCTTATTAAAGGCTTACTACGAGAAGATGTTGTTGCACTGGTGCACCATTCTAATGGTGACATCCCTGTTATTACATCTATAGTGCAATAAGAGCATCCGTCGACAAAAGGATCACCCCCATTCTACCCTCTTTGTATCGTTAACTGTTTTGTCTGGGCCCTATTTTGATACTAAAAGCAGTTGATAGCCTACAACGAAACTTTTGATTGGGAGGAAATTTGGAATGAGTTGATTGAGAATCGTATCTGTGGCTACCGCTATTTTACTAGTTTGTCTGTCCCAAATAATTAATTCTCGTCGAATATTTACATTGCTCTGGTAGTTAAGGTTAAGGTCTTGAGTTTGAGTCCTATGCTAGCAATTAATGTAAAAACCATGTTTTTGGCCTACTTTAGGCTTACTTTTTAATTTCTGCACTTCTAGATAGAAGAGAGAAAGAAAGGGCTTTTAAAATAATTTTAAGAAAACATTTTACGTATGATCTAGCTTCTTGAACATTCAAAACGTATTGTTCAACCACTAGTGATGGTAATAGCTACTGTTATCGGGTTATTATGCACTCAACATCTAATATTTAGTGAGGTCATATTCTAAGGGAACTTTTAGATGTCTACAAAAGCCCCTAGTTTAGTCGAGGTTGAGAAGGATGAATGACAAACTATGCTAATGTCATGCAAGATATATGCAAATGCCATATAGCCAAAGCATAAAAAAAAAATGCAATTATTTATGTAAACTATTTTAGGGTTAGCATGAACCCATAAAACTTAAAAATACCCAAGAACAAAGGATGGTAACGATATCCATTTCTTGGTTATGACCCACCCCCTAACTCAAGGATCCTTTATGATAAAAAAGGTAATAAGTCTTTTTCAGGGTTATTTTAGAGATCTCATGAGATAAAAGAAAGCAGATATGCCCACTTTAGGGATATTTTGACCTACCCTAGGATCTGAAGATCCGTTAGGACAAGAAAAGGTAATTATGTTTATTTCGGGGGTTATTATGACCCATTTAAGGGCCTAAAGATCCTCTAAGTGTAAGAAGTTAATGATCTATTTTGGGGTTATTATGACCCACCCTCAATATTTGAGGCTCCCTGAGGATAAACAAAGGTAAGGATGTTTGCTTCAGGATTATTATATTTGACTTACCTCAGGAGCTTAAGATTAAGAGGATAAATGCAGGTTAATAAGTTTGTGTCGAGGTTACTGTAACCTACCTTGGGACTCGAAGAGCCCCCAAGGTAGAAGAAGGTAAAGACGTTTGCTTCAGGGTTATTATACCCCCTTAAGACCTAATGTCCCCCAGGATACAAGAAACGTAATTGTTATGTTTTGAGGTTAATGTCAGCCACCCCATGACAAGAGCATCCTCGAGGATAAAAGATGGTAAAAATGTATATTTTGAGCTTATTATAACCACCCAAAAATCCTGAGGATATAGGAAAGGTAATACGTGTACTTTGGGGTTATTATGATCTACCCCATGACCCAAAGTTCACTTGTACGACATGGTTTAATTTTTTTTTTCTTATATAGCCCTAGCTCATAGAGTACTCCATGTGCATGTCTATGCGGTTCCAAGCAGCTAGCAATATCCAGATCACGGGGTGTTGGAGAAAGAGCTTTGTGGAAGGGGAGATTGGGCACCTCAAGGACATCAACTAGATATGACTTGCTTGACTGCCTTATCGCTCAGTGATTAGGTATAGGTTGGACTTCTAATTTGGTCCTTAAGTATCTTTTATAACTATTACACTCGAAATTTTAATATTTTTTCCATACTTCTATGCCTATTTTAAGCTCAAAATAAATGCTAACATTAGGATTTCATGTGATTTGTATCGTTTTTTTAGTTGAATAATAAAAACACAAAAGATGGAAGAAAAATGCTCAAGAGCTAAAGAATTACATGTTAGCATGTATTTGAAGTCATATAGGCTACAACCTTATCCCTATAAGCTCATATTGAAGAAGCTGATTTCAAATATAAAAAAATAGAAAATAGAACCCCAAACTCGCTTTTGTATCTCATGTGACACCTCCATTTTCCCCCTTATATATTCTCTCACGTCTTGTCTTTCTGATGCTTAGATAGACGACCTAAGCCTGAGCATTAATTATCTTTAATTACATGTCCTCCTTTTGATCGCTTTTATCTTTAACTGCCATTCTCTAAGCCTGAGCATTAATTATCATCATATCTCATCATCCGTTTCATCACTATCCATATCATGTTAGGAATTTCCAAGACAGAGGTTACCACGCTCTGCCCATGGTAACCACCATGGGTTGCGGTCCCCTGGGCTTGGTTTTTCCTAGTTGAAAATAGACACTGAGGACCATGGACTCTCTATGGTCTTGATCATGGTCTGTGCCAACATTTTTTTCTTGTTTGTCTTATCCGAATTGATGGATATGAATGACACATCAACACTCAACAAATGAAACCCGCCAAAATCTATACTAGTTGGTGTCCCTTCAGTTTTTAGAAGCCATAGATGTAAGAATATGGAAACATGTTTGAGTGACATATACAATTCATGTGAGTCCAGCACTGCCATCATAGATTGAACTATTAAGAAATCTTAAGCGCTTGCATTTGCATTCTCAACATCTTACCCTTGAGATTATTTAAAGTGTTGCAAATATGTCTTAAGAAAAGTGATATGTTCACAGTTTGTGGAAATTTCCACTACCGCATTCATCTTTTCCCTCACATTCTTGAGACTTATATCCTAACAATGGCAACACTTCATGAGATGACATCCAATTTTCAAAAATTGGATAAGTTTTAGGGTGTTGAGTTTTATCGTTGGAAAAACAAGATGCACTTTCTTCTCACATCTCTAGGGGCGATGTATACATTGAACATGCCATCATTGAGACCAACAATGAGACTTTGAAGCAAGCTCACCAAAGACAAAAGGTTGATAATGATGATTATATTTGTCGAGAGCACATATTGAATGACATGTTAGATGCCTTCTTTGATGTTTATCAAGGGATAGAGTCCTCCAAGGAACTTTGGGAGGCATTGGAGAACAAGTTTATGGTGGAGGATGCCTCGGGCAAGAATTTTCTTGTAAGTTAGTTCAGTAATTACAAGATGGTCGAAGTACTTTTTCTTCTAAATCAGTTACATGAAATTCATCATCTTGATCACTTTAGGCAACATAAAATCCATATGGATAAGTTTATTGTAGTTTCTTTTGTCATACACAAAATCCCCACATCTTAGGACACTAAAATAACCTAAAGCATAAGAAACAGGAAATGTCTCTTGAGGATTTAACTAACCATCTTTGGATAGAGGAAAAGTTACATAGACAAGATGAGTTAAAGGAGCATGTCTCCAAAATTCTAGTGATAAAAAATGGAGATTCAAGCCAAGGATAGAAAGGAAACAAAAGAAGCCTAATAAGGGCAACAACAATAAGGGTAATAACAACGCAAAAGTGGTTTATTGGGAATGTAACAAACTAACTACAACAAAAGAGATTGCACCATTTAGAAACAAATCATGGTTTGAACAACCAAAAGGATAAGATAAAGGATAACTGTGTAGCCATGATCTTTGATCAAATCAATATTATCCAAAGCAAAAATGATTGGTGGGCTAATTCAGTTGTCTCCAAGCATGCGTGCAAGGACTGCTCTTTCCATAAGACTCTTGTACCAGTCGAAGATGGGAAAGTGCTCTACAGGGCCAATATATCTACCATTAATGTAAAAGGAAATGGCCAAGTAGAATTAGACTTTACTTCTAGTACAATTTTTACATTGCATGGTGTATACTCCGAAAGTTAGTGAGAATCTTGTTTCCGGTTTTCTTCTTAATAGGTTTGGTTTGAAAAAAGTGTAGGAGGTCGATAATTTTGTTCTGTCCAAGGGTAGTATATTTGTGGGGAAGGGCTACATATGTGGTGAAATGTTTGAACTTAATGCAATCACTACTTCTAGTGATCAAGGTTGTTAGAATCGAGATCCTAGTTAGAATTGATGGGGGTCCTTAGAATTAGAATCATATAATCAAATCAAGGGTGGCAAGATTCTAATATTTGTTTGGGATATTAAAAATTGTCTTCGTTAGGACAAATATCTTAATAAGCATGCACAAAGATTTTGAAATTTAATTTAACTATATTTTGAGGTCAATTTTGATACAAAATATATATTGTTGGAATAATTTCTCCACTATAATTAAGTATGAGAATTTAGTGAAATTTATTTAGGATTGTTGATTAGATCGATAGATTGTACAATCGTATTTTGATCCTACCATACATTTTTAAAACTAAATTAGGATCGTAAGATCCTAACAACTTTAAGATTCTAGTGGGATTTGGATCGGTGGAGCATTTTTGGATCGTAGAATTATAAAATTGTAAAATTCGGATTGGGAGTTTAATAGCTATGCTAGTGATAATAAAGTGAATATGATTATGCTTACATGCTTGTTCATTCTATTTCTTCTCCATGACATAATTTTCTTGGGCATGTGAATTATAAAAGATTAAAAGTGATGTCTAGACTTAAGTTAATTCCAAATATTGATGGAAACATAGGGACATGCAAGACTGACATGTTAACCAAAGTGGCTAGAAGTTCTTTTCCTGATGTTGAAAGGATCACCAAAATACTTAAATTAGTTTATGGAGATTTAGATGACTTTAATGGCACTCCTTTTTGAGGAAAGAAATACTATGTCACATTCATCGATGACTATTTAAGATATTGCCAAGTGCACCTTACGCATGCTAAAAATGAAGCACTAGACAAGTTTAGGGTCTTTAGGAAAGAATTTGAGTTGCATTAAAAGACTAAGATTATATGGGGGTGGTGAACATTGTGATGTTAGTTATTTCCAATCAATTGGTATAATTCACGAGGTTACAACAACATACACACCACTACAAAATGGGTTGGTAGAAAGGAAAATCAAACTATATCCTAAGTAAACACTTTACTTTCAAATTTCGATTTAAGCGAGGGCTTTTGGGATAAAGCAATGGTCGCAACATGCTATATCCTAAATAGAGTTCCTAACAAAAGGAGTTCTATTACTCCATATGAGTTATGGAATAAGAGGAAACCAAACATAAGTTATTTCAGAGTTTGGGATTGTAGGGCTATTGTAAGAATCCTATAACCCAAGGAAAGGAAATTGGGAGAACGAGGAATTTAGTACATATTTATAAGCTATACAAAACATAGCATATCCTATAGGCTTTACGGTCATTGAACCAAATGCTTCGATTGCTGTAAACACTGTGATGGAATCAAGGGATGCTATTTTTGATGAAAACATATTTCCTTAAATTCTGAAACCTAATTATTTTATTTGAAGTACGATGACTCCAAATAATGGTAAAAAACATGGAGGCATAGTTAAAGCAAGAAGAACTAAGTAGATTAGAAAGGGAAAATCCTTTGAATTAGATTTCGTTTTCTACATAGTAGAAGGAACTAACAATTCCATTGAAAATGAGCTTCCCCATTTTTATAGCATTGATCGAATCCTATTTTTGTTAAAGATGCTATAGAATATCAAGCTGCTCTTTTCTGGAAAGAAGCAGTCCATGATGAAATGGACTCAATAATGGAGAATAATACTTGGTTTTAGTTGACTTGACCATGTATGTAAACTTATTACATCAAAACGGATCTTTAAAAAGAAAAGGAAAGGAGATAATACCATCAAAAGGTTTATCATCAAATTATTAATAAGGAATTTTAACCAAAAACATGATATTGACTACTTTGATACCTATGCACCAGTAGCTGGGATTGCAACTATTAGAGTACTTGTCGCTCTTGCAGCAATTCAAAAGCTAGGAATTCACCAAATGGATGTGAAAATCATATTCTTGAATGGTGAGTTAGAAGAAGAGGTGCATATGAGAAGGCCCAAAGGTTTTGTAGTTCTAGGCTAAGATAGGAAAGTATGCAAACTCATAAGATCCTTTTATGGCTTAAAGTAAGCCCCTAAGTAATGGTATTAAAATTTTGATGAAGTATGCTTTCATTTGGCATTAGTATCAACGAATATGACAAATGTGTTTATTCTCAGTTTAAGCATGAAAAAGCGTGATTATATGTCTGTGTCTATATGTTGGTGACAAGTTGATTTTTGGAACTAATTTAGAGGAATTGGAGAAAATCAAAAGTTTCATATCTTCCAAATTCTCCATGGAAGATATAGGAAAGGCCAATGTCATACTTGGCATTAAGATCATTAAAGACAATTATGACATTTTCTTACTAAATCTCATTACATTTAAAAAGTACTTGGGAGTTTCAATTAGCAAGATTGCTCCCTAGTAGCCACTCCTTTCAATCCAAGTTATAAGGTAACTCGAAGTAGTGGGAGACTTATAGCACAGCTTGAGTATGCAAAGGCTGTAGGGTGCTTGATGAATGCCATGATAAGCATAAGGCCGATATTACATTTGTCGTTAGGAGATTAGTTAATATACTAGTGATCTTGGTAAAGTTCATAGGAATGCAATACGTTAAGTTTTGAAGTACTTGAAGAAAACCCGAAACTATGGCCTATTTTATTTAGATTATCCTTCAATGTTAGAAATGGACTCAGATGCGAGTTGGATAATTGATAGAGAGAATTATGCCTCCACATTAGGTTATATATACTTGCTTGGTGTTGGGACTGTAACTTAGGCACCCAAGAAGCAAACTTGTATGGCAGATTTCACCATGGCTATTGAGTTTGTAGCTTTATTTGCAACAAGGAAAGAGGCAGAATGGATATGAAACTTGTTATTGGAAGTGTCTTTATGGCCAAAGCCAATGTCATCCTCTCTATCCTTTTCATAGCAAATTGATGTTGTCTAAGCTTATAGTCATGTCTATAATGGCAAATTAAGGCACATGGCACTTAGACATGCCTGTGTTCATCAATTGATAAAAGATCGTATGATCATTGTTGATTATGTGCAAATAAGTGAGAATGTTGTAAATCCTTCAACAAAAGGTTTAGCAAGAGACTTGTTGTTGAGAACATCAACGAGGTGGGACTTAAGCCTGCATCTTTGATCACTAATAATGAAACCTCAACTTAATTCTTGATATGATGTCAAGTCTTAAGTTTAATGAGTGACAACAATATATAGTGATTGATAACCCATAACATATTTTATCCCAAGGTAAAAGTGCTTGTAAACTCTTATGTTATAAGAGGATGAATTATACTTTTAATAAACCTTGATTAAATGACTTGTGTTACAAGAGCTTGTTTCTAAGGTCTGTATACGTGAGTGTGAAATGTGGCTATTTCAAAAAGCTATAGGGCTTGGCTTAATCAACACATGAAGGATTTGGACACATGGTCGGATTAAAAGTGCCTAACTTTTAAGTATAAATTGAGATTTATATGAAATGTATCCCATGATCAAAAAGGGTGTATAGTTTAGAGACTTGTCTTCTACTACAATTGGATTGATTGAAATTATATTTACTAAATGAAAGTTTAAATTAATCTTAAGATACTTTCAATATGCATGAACCTTCGGGTTTGCTCTGATGTTACTTTATTTCCTTATTCTTGAGATGACAAGGGTTCATAAGTCTTGGAAATGGTGGGGGATTGTTGGAAATTTCTAAGAACGTATGACAAACGAGTTGGCCATGGCTACCACCATGGAACGTGGTCCCCTTGACTGGGTACTTCTTAGATGAAAAATGGAGAGTGGGGACTAGGAACTATTCGTGGTCCCGACCATGGTTTGTGGCTAGCCATTGTTTTCGGTTTTTCTTATTTGGATGGATGGAAAAGAATGAAACATCAATACCCACCAAAAGACACCATCCAAAATCTATGCTAAGTGGTGTCTCTTCGGATTTTGAAGCCACAGATATAAGTATAGAGAACATATTTGAGTGACAAATACAAACAACCGATGTGACTGACTATAACAAGCCCATAGATTGAACTATTTCGAAACCTTGAACATTTGCACTTGCATTCTCAGCATGTTATCCCTAAGATTATGTTCAATACAACAAAGAAGTCTTAAGGAGAATGATACGTTCACAATTTAGTGAAATATCAAGTGTCGTATTTATCTTTTGCCTAACACATCATTGGTATGAATTTCATACTCTTTCTACCCATTGTTCGTTTACACCTCTTTAATTTCTGAACAAGGGCATTATACCCACAAAGTTGTGTCCTTAATTGAACGATCCAAACTCATCAAAAAGGAGTCAAGACTAGAGTATAAGGGGAGGAAGTAGAAAAAATTCGAGAATGTAGTGTAGGATTCTAGGGGTACAAGGTTTAAAATTTCAAAACTTACTTTTCAAATGCGAATTTTAGAACATTTTTGGTAAGTTCAAAAATTTGTGTGATCGACTGTGATTTGCGGAGGCATTTGCGTGTTTTTAAGAAGCTAATGAATTTGGGTTCAATTGTGACGATTTTCTTCTCCGCTGGCTGTTTTGCCTTTCTTGGATGTGTGAATGCTCTCATTCAATGATGTGTAATAATTGGCAAATCATGGTATTAAAAGTCATCTTCAAGTTTATTCTTCAACTTTATTTAAATTCAACTTTTGGCTTTTCATTTAGTTGATTCCCTTTTTCCTTCCATGTTTCCATTACTCTGAGTTGTACTTTCGATATCTTCATCTCTGTCTCCCTCTATCTTTCTCCCTCTCCCTCTTTCTCTCTCTCTCTCTCTCTATATACATACATACATACATACATATATATATATATATATATATATATATATATATATATATATATATATATATATACACACACACACACACACACACACACACA
>JACYFF010031954.1:58076593-58108845 GCA_017589665.1 Selenicereus undatus
ATATATGTGTGTGTGTGTGTGTCAATATATATATATATATATATATATATATATATATATACACACACACACACACACACACGCATGCATACATACATACATACATATACATATATTATATTTTATATATAAATATATATGTATATGCATTTAAATATCTATATCTATGTATGTGTATATATACATACATATGTGTCTATGTGTCTACGTGTGTGTGTGTGTACACACGTCGGAGTATGTGTGTTTGTATACATACATGTACGATAAAGAATTGAATCAATGTGATGTGACTACATGGCTTATGTGATATTATAAGTTTGATTTCAAAGCATTTCTAGTATAATCAAAACGGGTCATGAGATCTTGCTTGAACGAGTGCCTAAACTTTCGCAATGTGTTTGTCTTTTTACAAATAACTTGCTTAACAAGAAAATTAGGAAACAAACTATCTAAAGCTTTAAAGTTAGCCAATTGCCTTGAACTCTTTTTACTAAGGACCTTGACATGCTTGTCAAAAATGAACCCTTGTCAAAGCATTGAAAGTGGTGCAAATTGAATTGAGTTTAAAATGACTTTTATACTGCTCTTATGAATTACAAATTAGCTTGTATGTGATCATTAAATAAAATTACCCTTACACATACAATTCAATGATGAGGAAACACAAGACAAATTATGGTAATGCAAAATGTCCACCACTTGCATAAAATTTTGCTATGCATCCTGCTCCTTAAGAGATAATGATTTACTAATTATGATAATATGCAAAACACGATTAATTAAATTAAGTACAATATAATTACTTAGTTATAATGCTAATTATTTATTGAATAATCTTCAAGAGAGCAAGATTAACTCTATGGTTTTTATGATATAATATCTAGCTAGAATTGCGAAGTTCAGAAAGTGCACTAAAAATAATCCCAAATTAGGGAGGGGCCAAAAGCACTTGTTTTGAAAGGGATGGTTGTAGGTCAACTAATTAAAAACTAAAAGATATAAACAAGGGAATATAAAAGAGTTGTATCTGCCTTATTAAATGATTGATGCAATAGGTAGCACATTAAATGATGGCTAAAGAACCACCTCTCTGACCATAAGGCGCCAAGACTGATTAAGCAATTATCAGAAAAGTGAACCAACATCAAGGCCATTGAATTTGTTGATATCATTAGAAAAGCATTCAAAGGAATATCATGAAACATATAACAACTATTTCCTTCAACTTCTTATAGCAATCCATTGCTCAACCCTATAAGTATTTACCTCTACTAATGAAGAAGAGTATGCAACACACAAGAATTAGAAGCGTAATTCATATTTTAAATGCCATTGTACTCTTAAGTGATTAATTTCCAAATAATTGTAATCTTTGCACACACATTCGAGAATCCTTGTGAGTCAAGAATGTCAAGAGAATCTTGCTTGTATGTAAGAGGATTTATTCACAAAGTCGTCCTTCCTCAGTGGGGACTTCGGACAAATGACTTCAAGAGGTATAAAGAGAATGTTGTCATAGAGGTCCTTGGGTGCACACTTGCAGATTGTATTATCTTGGAGTAGATTAATACAAATTGGTTGAATCTTAAGGTATGGTCCTTAGAAGAGGAAGTAGCCTAGGTGAGGGCGAACCTAATGAAAAAAGTCTGTGAGCTTTGATTTTCTATTTTAGTGTCCTTAATTTTATTATGTAACGTCCTTGAGTTAGCTATACCCCACTATAAATTGTGCGTATATGTTACATTGCATTATCTTCTATTACCCTATTTACCTCCTTCTAGGTTGACCTAGCTTACTTGCGGAAAATTACAAGGCACTTAATGCTCGACCTTGTGATTTACATACTAATGAGTATAACATAATCTCTAATTATGAAACAACTAAAGAAGTGTGGGATATCTTGGTGAACCGCATATAAAGGCACAAACCAAGTAAGAGAATCAAAGATAAGTATCTATACAGACCAAAGCTTTTAAAGATGCTCCTTATGTAACATACATCATATTTGCTGACATTGTCATCCATCTCAAGTCCCTTAAAGAAATCTATACAAATGCTAAGATGATTAGGAACTTGCTGAGAAGTCTCTCATTGAACCAATCGAGATCCAAGGTCACAACCATTGAAGAAGCTCAGTACCTGAAGACCCTAACATTGTAGGATCTGATAGGCAAACTCTTGACATATGAGGTCCACATGTAGGAAGAGAAAGAAGAACCCTCACAGACAGAGGGGTAGGCTTCAAAGAAGCAATCAAGAACCTTGAAAGTCAAGATGACTTCAAATCTAAAGCATGCATCACAGGATGAGATTGTGATGTTGGCTAGGGGCTTGCAAAAAATGTCAAAGGTCACAGATGATGAAAGATTGTCGATCCTTGAAAAAGAGAGAGGAGAAGAAGATATCCAAGGGAAAGGGCAAAAAGGTAATGATGATTACATGCAGTGACTCTAATAGTAGTGAAAATGAAGAAGACGATGTTTTCAACCTCTCATTTATGGCTAATGAAAAGAAATCAAAGCATAATTATAAGTCTTTAGGGTACTGCAAAGTCAATACTAAAGGATGGTGAAGGCACTTTCGTTCGGCATGTATAATAACGCTTCTCTGAAATATCTAGAGATGATTTAATCGAGATCATTGTGCATCACGTTAATGCTAAAGAGGAATATTTTTCTAAAATTGGATCCCTTAAAAAAGGAGTTGCTCTTTTGAAATATGAAAAAAAAAAGTTTATAAGGTAACTGCACTTATTATTACAAAAAATGCAAGTGTTTGAAGGATAATAAAAAACAGTTTTTGTAACTCTATGATGAATTTTACAAGAGTGGACTAACTTTGGCAAAGAAACTAAAACTCTACCAGAAGAATTAGAGAGGTGAGAAAATGGAGTTGAGCAAGTTTTCAAACTTACTTACAACCTGGCCAACAAGCTTCATAAAGTCGGAGATGAAATAAAAGGCTCAATGTGAAAGTTTTCAGAAATATTTACTAAAACTCACTAAGGGATAAGAAAATTTAGATATATTAGTTTGATTTCAGTGTGTGTCATTCAAAGGAGAATGTCTTGGATATGATTGTAGCAATGAGAGGAAAATACACCAAAACTTTTATGTAAAAGTGACACCTCATCATGAAGGTTAGAGTAATTGAAGGCGCTCTGAAAAAGCTTTCAAAAACTCTTTGATCAAGAATGAGGAAGGGATACAAAGTAACTATAACCAGACATGTGGTGCAAAAGTCCCATAGGGGTATGTAAAAGAAAGAATGCCTGGTTAACCGTTCCAAAATTTGGTCAAGGAAGGGGAGGGGGAAATGGTCTTTTCGGGTGGCATCAGAGAGTTTTCTATAATCAATGCACATGCGCCAACCTGTGTCGTCTGAGTAGAGATAATCTTATCTCGATCATTCTTGACAACAGTCATACCCCCTTTCTTAGGAACTACTTGAATTGGGCTAACCTAATCACTATCCAAGATTGGATAGATGATTCCGACATCAAGTGGCTTGATGCCCTCTTTCTTAATGACCTCTTGCATATTGGGATTCAAACAACACTGAGGTTGTCTAGAGGGTTGATTCTCATCATCAATAAGAATTCAATGCATACAAAATGAGGGGCTAATCCCCTTGATATCATCAATGCTATAGCCAATGGCACCTCCATGCTTTTGAAGCACACACAACAATGTCTCAATTTTGGCGCCACTAAGCTTAGCACTAACAATGACAGGAAAGGTGTGATTGGGACCAAGAGATTCATACCTTAGATGAGAAGTTAGGGGCATTAATTTCAACTTGAGGGCACCCTTCTTGTCATCATTAGGGGTTAAACCTCCACATTAAGAACCTCCCTTGGTTGGTGTCTAGGGAGGTATGGTTAGGCTAAGTTGCAGACCTTGGCATAGATTCCAATTTCTTCATCCAGGTAAGGGTCAACCCCATTGCCACAAATGCAAATCAAGCACATCTCAAGAGGGTCTGAGGGGGGGCTTGGAGTTCCCATGTCCTCAACTACTATCTTTTCAAGCAAATCAATATGATAGCATGGATCCTCTAGGGAGGGAGAAGTTATACCTTGTGAAAGATTAAATTCAAGCTTCTCCTCACTGACTTGTAGGGAGAGCCTCCTATTTTTGACATCAATCATTGCACCGGTCGTGGCTAGGAAAGGTCGCCTTAAGATGATAGGTATTTGAACATCTTCCTCCATGTCCATGACAGCAAAGTCACAAGGGATGAAGAATTTCCCAACTTAAAGAGGCATATCCCCGAGAACTCCAATGGGATACTTTACGAAACAATCCGCAAGTTGGATTGAAATTGCGGTGGGCTTGGGTTCGCCCACTTGGAGCCTCTTGCATATTGAATGGGGCATAAGGCTTACACTTGGCCCAAGGTCACATAGGGCCCGACTTATGGAGATATCCCCCACAGCACAAGGAATGGAAAAAGTCCCCACGTCTTTGAGCTTAGGAGGGAGCTTGTTTTGGAGAATTGCACTACACTCCTCCGTGAGGGAAACCATGACATTTTCTTGAAATTTCCTTTTGTTGGAGAGCACCTCTTTTAGGAACTTGGCACAAGAAGGCATCTCGAAGAGGAAATCCAAGAATGGGATATTGGTTTGTAATTTCTTGAGCACCTCTAAAAATTTTCCAAACTTAGCCTTAAGTTTGGCCTTGGCAAGTCTTTGAGGGAAAGGAACCGGTGGACGATAGGGCTCAACCAGCCTAAGCTTACTGGTCTCTTTATGCTTGTCTTGCTCTCCATTTTGAGGGACCAAATCATCATTTTCTTCCAATATTTTCTTACACTTGTCTTTGACCAATCCTTCATCCACCTCCCATTGAGGTCCTTATGGTCCTTCAAGTTGCTACCCACTCCTTAAGGTGATGGCATTCATGTGCTCATTCGGGTTGGCCTCCGGTTGGCCCAGAAGGTGCCTGGGAGGTCGAGATAAGTGCCTCACTTGTTGGGTAATTTGAGCCAATTGAGTCTCCATCGTCTTTTGGTGTGTGGACAAGCTCTCAAACTCGGCATTGAGTTGGCTCACGGACTCACCAAGAGCCTTATTTATCTTACTTTGAGTTTGAATGAACCTCTCCATCATGCTCTCCAAGTTGGATTTTTGAGGTGGAGGTTGTGGCGGTTGAAATTGAGGGGCACGGTATTAAAAACCAGGAGGGTTAGGATGATTTTGTGGGGGGTGGTGAAGAGGGGGATTTGGATTTTTGTAGGAGAAATTGGGGTGGTGTCTCCAACCCTTATTGAAGGTATTGGAGTAGCGGTGGAGGGCATTGGCTTGTTCAACTATGAGATCTAGAAATGAATGGCTAAGATGACACTTATTCCCACTATGCCCTTAAATTCCACACACTTCACAAACACAAGCATGTCCAATTGACCCGCTAGGGGTGCCACCATGAGAAGGAGTAGGTTTAAGTTGATCTTCCTTTTGGAAAAGTGTGTCAACCTTTCTTGCAAGCATAGTAAAGGCATCAACCTCATGTCTTCCTCCTCGTTTGGGGAGTCCCTTTTCACTTCCGTAATGGTAGTTATTGGATACCATGTCTTCAAGTAGTTGCTTGGTTTCATTGGTGGCCTTGGCCATAAGAGCACCTTTGGTGACCGCATCAATTGAGATCTTCATCGATTATTGAAAACCGTTATAGAATGTTTGTACCAACAATCAATCTAGGATGCCATGATGAGGGAACTCTCGTTAGAGATCTTTGAACAGGTCACATGCTTTATAGAAAGACTCACCCTCCATTTGAGATAAGAAGGTGACATCATTCTAGAGTTTGACGGTCTTCCCGGGAGCGAAATGCTTGCACAAGAGCATTTTGGAGGGACCATCTCAAGTAGTGAACGAATTGGCATTCGAGTTCAAAAGCCAAGACTTGGCCTTGTCTTCAAGGAGAAATGGAATAGCCTCAACCGGATGGCATCGTTGGAGAACCCATTCATCTTGATAGTGTCACACTTCTCTAAGAAAGAAGTAACGTGGTTCTTGGGGTTCTCTATTGGGTACCCTCCAAATTGGTCTTATTGAAATAGGGTAACGAACGCCGGATTGAAATAAAAATTGTTGGCCCCAACGGGGGGTCTCACAATGCTAGATGGAATGGCGTTTGGATCTGACATCGTGAAGTCACTCAATGGTGTTGTGGAGGGATCCATGTTAGCTTCTTGAGTTTGCCTTCCTTCCCTTATTTAACTTCTCGCACGTCGTCAGAGAGCCCGAAGAGTAGCTTCAATCTCGGGATCAAATGGAATCAAATCACCCGAACCTTGGCTTCTCCTGTGCATGTAACAACAAGTACTACCAAAGGAGGTAAGCCAACTCAAGAAAGAATAACAACAAAGGAACAAAATAAAAACAAAACTCTAGCATGCAACCACACATCAAGTTGTGATACCTAAGGAATCTTATTCCCTGGCAATGACGCCAAAAACCTGTTCGCTTGGAAATAAGCTTCAAATTTATATCGCAAGTGAACGCTTTATCGCCACGTACTTGGGGTGTTGTCCATTGAGAACAAGACTTTAGGATACCTAACTTAGTGATTAGTTTGAATCGAAAGAGGTGAAGAGCAAGTTTGAGAGTGAAAGAAACAAAGGTTAGGCAAAATAGTAGTCCAAAATTCAATTGGGGGAAGAACTTGGGTCGAGGGATTAGTCGCTAGCTGCTACTTATTCATACTAGGTATGGATTCCTGAAGTTGACTTAATCGAATAATGATTCATAAATTGGGTGATTGGCATATTTAAGACCGCTCAAACCTCCTTTCGAAAAGTAAGGGTAACCTCAATCACCACGCCCACCTATTTTTGTGGGGCTTGAAGGTTAAGATGGAATATGGCCAATTTGCACCTAACAAGGCCTTGGGTTATTTTTATACCCAAGATTTGTTCTCTCTTCTTCTATCCACAAAAAGCGAATACTCACCTCTCGGTGTGATTATTCACCCAAGTATCGAATGAAATGTCTTTCCGGACATTTCATCGAACACTTGGTGGGTACAAAATGAGACCCCTAAATAACTTAGAAATTAAGGCAAGACAAGGTCACACCAAGTTTATTATGCCATCCTAACTTCTAATCCCCAACCCAAGTTAAGGAAACAACTCACTAATCATCATCTCAACAATCCAACAATCATAACCAGGCATGATCAAATACGCTAAACAAAACTAACTAAAAAGCAAAAGAGAGAGAAAGAAGGACAAACTTAGATTAGTGTAATGGAGAATGAAAGTCTTTAAGATCTTCAATCAAAAAAAATCCAAGAACCCTAATAACTCTTAACCCTAAAATTAAGCCTAGAAAGTGTTTAAAGTGCTTTTACAAGAGGAAAATCAAGCATGCCCGTAATTAGGCAAAAAGGGTTATTTATAGGCTAAGTAAACTGGGAAAATATGACAAGTATCGCCCTGGAGACACCCTGGTCATCGCCTAGTAGGGGTATCTAATGACATGACAATGGCCTGTCTGTCTTGAAGACGATGGCCATTGCCATTTCCTGGAACACCGCAGGTGAGCAATGGTCAAGCTGTCGACTATGGGACGGTCGTTGCCCATCCTTTGTTCCCTGAAAACTTCATCTTTGCCTTGCTCACTTGCTCCCCTTAGGCCTTTGGGTGATCATCCTTACTCTTGCGTTGCCTTTTTCCAAGTTTTAGCTGCCCCTCTTCCTTGAATATCTTAAAATTACCTTCAAAAAGTCAGAAAAGGGATTAAAATAAGGCAATGACGTTAGAAGAGGCATTATAAGGTCAAATCCCTCTAAACCAAGGGGGAGTTAGGGAAAACGAACCAAAAAGAGAATATGAGCTTAGTCAAAATTAGGGATTACCAAGGACGGCTGAGCTCATGCTTAAGTAGGGTTTTTCGGCTATCGTAGAAGGAGAGCAAAAGCACCTATCACTCATTTCTATTTCACTTCTATCATTAGTTTTAGAATTTTTAAGCTTCCTTTAGAGCAAGAAAGGGAATTAAAGTGGAATATTAACACTTGGAGGCTTTGAGATTAGGAAACCATTAAAGACCACCATTGTTGCTAAGTTTTCTTTCCTTCTAATATCTTCTTAAACTCTTGTTTAGATGTTCTTAATTTTATTATGTGTGAGCAATTTTACTTAATTTATGGAATTGTTACCCAAGGTATTGATGTTGGATCCTTAATTTTCAATATTTATGCTTTATCTAAATTGGTGTGATTGAATTCTATATCTTGTGGATGAACTGTTGTGAGTACGTTTTTGGCCAAATTTGTTTGCTTATACTAGATAGTTCACTGAAGTAATAAACGGAGAAACTCACTATTATAACAACAAGTTAGAACTTAATTTAACAATTTTTGAAAGAGAGCTATTTATTGAGAGGAAATCGAAGCAATCAAAAATTCCTAACCAAGACTAAAAACAAGAATATTTAAAAGAATGTTAATTGGATCAATCTAGGCAATTCAATTTGTTTCGAAAGAAAATATTGAATTTTTAATTTGATTAGGCTCCTTTGAATCATCCAGTTCTAGGTAAAGTGTATACTTAAGTCCAATGATACAACTCTTTACTAGGCGAAACAATTCCCTAGATGTTATTTCCCAATAGTTAAATAACGATAGTTGAGAAAACCTATTGGAATTTGATTACTTAGCCTTCTATCATAAGTAAAAACTCAATAGATTACATTTGGTCTCTATGGGAATGATATTAAAACTATACTGCAACGCCCGCCCGCTTGCGAAAGTGTGAGTAGGGAAAGGAAGCTCTGTGACAAGTGCTTCTACTGCCACTTTGGACCTTATAAAAGCACTTGGGTACGATATTATGGTTGCGATTAATTTAGGCACTTAGTGGCTAGTTGCCCAAAAGCTACATGGAACTACCGAGGCACCACCTAAAGGCTAAACTAGCGACCTTAGCAATCTATGCCACAAGGTCGCCTCCTATTCCTAGCAAGAAAGAAGGCAAGAAACCTCAAGCTGCAGGCGGCATTTTGTATCTCAATGAAAACCAAGAGCAGAATCCTAATGATGTCATGTCAGGTACTTTGCTTCTTGACAAAACTTACACACATATTCTATTTAACTCTAGTGCAAGTCATTCTTTTGTAACCTTTGAATTTACTAACAAACTTTCTAGAGATCCATCTGAAATGGATCATCCTTTGTGAGCAAATACCCAAGTGGGTTCTATTCTAAATATGGATGTTATATTTGGAAATTGTCCTTTGAGTGTTAATGGAAAGGACCTTCATGTTTACTTGATGAAAATTGAGATCTAAGGCTTTAATGATATTTTAGGGATGGACTAGCTAGCCAAGTATTGGGTGACTATTGATTGCAAAAGAAAACTAATATCTCTTACTACTACTAAGGGAGAGAAGCTTAAACATAAAGGGAGCAACCCTCACAAAGCAATCTCAATAATCTCCACTATGCAAGCGATAAGGATGATGAGAAAATGGTGTCAGGGATGCCTATGTGCAATAGAGGTGACTACTTCTGTTGAGCCCAACAAAAGTGAAATCCTTGTAGGAAACGAATTTTTCGAGATATTCAAGGATGTTATTCCTGGAGTACCGCCAGATCAGGAAATTGAGTTCCCCATTGATTTAGTGCCTAGTATAACTCCTATGTCTAAGGCTAATTATCGAATGACAATAGTAGAGTTAGCTAAATTGAAAGTTAATCCAACCCAGTATGTCTCTATAGGGAACGCCAGTACTCTTTGTTAAGAAGAAAGATGGAAGTTCAAGGCTATGTATTGATTATGGAGAGGTCAATAAAGCGACTAGTAAGAATAGATATCGTCTACCAAGGATAGATTATTCATTCGGTCAGTTGGCAGGATTAGCAATGTACTACAAAATTCACCTAAGGTTATCATCAATTGAAAATTAAAAAGGGTATGTTCCTAAAACCACATTTAGCACCCCACATGGACACTATAACTTCTTAGTGTTACCCTTCGGGTTAATGAATGCCACAACTTTCTTCATGGATCTCATGAACATTATATTTAAGCTTGACTTGGATAAGTTTGTTGTGGTTTCCATTGATGACATCTTGATCTATTCTAGATCCAGGGAGGAGCATACTGAACCTTTAAGAACTGCACTAAGGTGGATAGGTCCATTTTTCCTAGGTCATGTAGTGACGAAGGATGGGATATCACTAAACCCACTAAGGTGGAAGCAATAGTGAATTGGCCAAAGCACACAACTGTGACAGAAGTTTGGAGTTTCCTGGGTACGACAAGCTATTACAGGAGATTTGTGGAATGCTTCTTCAAATTTTCTTTGCTTATTACCAGGTTGATTTGCAAAAACACTAAGCTTGAATGGTGCTAAGAATGTGAGCAGAGTTTTCAAGAACTGAAGAAAAGGTTAGTGTCATTAGCAATTCTCGAAGGGACTAATGGATTTGTGATCTACTGTGATGCCTCTAAAAAGGGTTTAGGATGCGTTCTTATGCAAAAAAGGGAGGGTGACTGCATATGCTTCACGCTAATGAAAACTGTATGAAGAGAATTATCCCACGCATCAGCTGGAGTTAGCGAGTGTGTTGTTCACTCTAAAAATTTGGAGGCATTATCTATATGGAGTTAGGTGTGAGATTTACGCTTACCAAAAGAGCTTTACGTACATTTGCACCCAAAAAGAGTTGAACATGAGGCAAAGAAGGTGGTTAGAACTTTTGAAGGATTATGATATGGAAATCAGTATCATTCGAGAAAAGCGAGTGTGGTTGCTGATGCCTTAAGTAGGAAATCAATGGGGTCATTTGCATGTCTACTTGATTAAGAAAAGAAGCTTTCGAAAGGTTTTAAAGAACTCCAAATATGTTTTACCTAGAGATAGAGGATACTTGGTAGCACTCTAATTAGCCATGCCTTTAGTGGATCAGATTAAGAAGGACTGGGTGAAGTGGGAAAGATCAAAGAGAGAGTTGAAGAGGGAAAGATCAAAGACTTTCAGCTCAACGAGGGTATGCTTTGGTTTAAAGGAAGATCATGTGTGCCAAATGTTACAGAACTCAAAAGGGAAGTGATGCAAGAAGCACACAACTCAATTTTCATTAGTCCTCCTAAGAGTACTAAAATGTACCATGACTTAAGAACTCACATTTGGTGGATTGGGATGAAAAGAGATGTGGTAGATTTTGTGGCTAAGTGCTTGACTTTAGAGAGCAAAGCCATGCATTTCATCATGGTTAACAAACTAACTAAACCTGGTCATTTTCTCGCCATCAGAATCCCATTCACTTTAGGGCAACTCACTGATCTCTATATCTAGGAGATAGTCAGATTACTTGGTGTGCCCCTTAGCATTGTGTTAGACAGGGATATTGAGTTCACTTTTAAATTCTGGAATGGATTCTAAGCATCAATGGGCATTCAACTACATTTAAGTACAACTTTTCATCCTTACATAGATGGGTAGCCAGAGAGGACAATCGAAACCTTAGAGGACATGCTAGGGCTTGTGCCCTAGACTATGCGGGTAGCTGGGATCGTAACTTACCTCTAGAGGTGTTTGCCTACAGCAATAGTTATCATGCTAGCATTACTATGGCCCCATTTGAAGCGTGTATGGATGACGTTATAGGATGCCTGTCTGTTAGGATGAGGTAGGGGAAAGAGAACCATCTAAAGTAGAGTTGATTGACCAGACTAATGAAGTGGTTAAAACCATCCAGAAAAGATTACAAGTAGCTCAAAATAGACAAAAGAGTTATGCAGACATAAGAAGAAGGTCGTTGGACTTTGACGTAGGGGATCATGCATTCCTAAAGGTTTTACCTCTTAAAGAGAGTCTAAGAATTAGGCAAAAAGGTAAGCTTAACCCCAGGATCATCGAGCCATTTCAAATCCTACAAAAAGTTGGATCAGTGGCTTACCAATTGGCCATACCACCCTCTCTTCAAGGCATACAAAAGGTGTTTCGTGCTTCCAAGCTCTATAAATATATGGATGATGTAGATCTCTTAATCTGCTATGAACCCCTTCAAATCAAATAGATTTTTAGCTTTGTGGAAGAACCGATATTCATCTTGGAAAGGAGAGAAAGGAAGCTAAGAAACAAAACTATACCTTATATCAAGGTTTTATAGAAGCATCACAAAGTGGCTAAAGGAACCTAGGAGCTTGAACACAAGATGCGAGAAAAGCATCCCATCCCCTTTGTTATGGGTATCCAAAATTTCGAGGACAAAATTTCTTAAGTGGAGGAGAGTGTGAGGACCATGAAATTTCAATTCAGCTAATTAAATCAGTTAGTTTAATTTAGTTGATTCATTAGTTAAATTTCTAATTATGTCATATTTTATTCTAGGAAAAATAATTGTTCATAACTATTTGTGATTTAGATGGACGTTTTAATTTTGAAATTTAGATTATGTGATTTTCTTTATATGGCTCAAATTCTAGTCAATACTAGTTAAATCGGGTCAAACCCCAATTGTTTATATTTTCCTAACTTAATTATTAGCTTGGTAGTGAGAAAAAAGGGAAGAAACTTTGTGTGGGTGGGGATTTCCCACATGTCAACCATTCAAAAAGAAAAGAAAATAGAAGAGTGGTGCTGCTTTGAGGGAAATGCAACTCACACAAACACAAAACAACTCACACAAACACAAAACAACTCACATGAACACAACACACTAACACAATGAACACACACAGCCACAACACCAAAAAAAAAGAAGGCGGAGAAAGAGAGGAAGAAAAAAGGAAAAAAGAATAGAAGAAGAAAGGAAGAAGAAAGAGAAACGGAGGAAGAAGAAAAAGGGCTTGAACTATGGAAGAAGGAACTCAAGCAACATCTAGATCTTGCAATTTTAGCCTTTTTAACCAAAATTCTCAAGTGCGTAACTCTCTCTCTGTAAACTATATTAATTTGAAATTAAATTGATTTTTGGGTTTACATTGAATGTTCGCGACTATGGGTAGTATCTAGAGTATATTTAGTTGAAATAACTTCAAGCAAAGGAAGGACACGATGTTGATGGTTAGGGTTTTGATGAAAATTCAGAAATTATGGGATGTGGCAGTGCTTGGTTGGGAATTTAAGACTAAGCAGTGGAACTATACTTTTTTGGATAACCATAAACTTCATACGACCAAATTGTTGGAATTATGTGAATAAGGTTAGGACTAAAATTTCAGTGGTTTATGGCTTAAAGAATGTCAAATTGTATGTGGTAGTAGGGAGATCAACTTAGAATGAAAAAAAAAGACTAGAAACTTTGATTGGAAAAAAAAGAAGTTCACGTATGCTAAGAACCCTCTTAACTAGCTTGGGTTTGATGTTGAATAATTGAAAATATTATGGTGGCAATGGCCATTTGGAAAAGACTTGGGCATGGGTCTTAGGTGAAGAAGCTTTAGATAAAATAGTTTCTTTAATTTTGGAGTAAACAATGATCATATGTAAACCTGGCAAATGGGTCATTCAGTTTGGGTACGGGTCGGGTCAAGTTCGGATCGAGTCATATTCGGGTTAAGTGACATTTCGGGTCGTTTCGGTTTTGGTAGGGTATGGTTCGGGTCGGTTCGATTTCGGGTCAACCAATTTTTGGTGAAATACGCTCGTCATGCAAAAGCAAACAACTTTGTTAAAAATTTCGGGTCAATTCAGGTTTCGGGTCCACTTCCTAGTGAGCATAATTCGAGTGTCAGGTTGGGTATGGGTCTGGGTCATTCGGTTCGGGTTTCGGATCTGGGGTCAGTTTTGCCACGTCTAATCATTTGGTTAGATTCACATTAATAAGCCAAATAGTGAGAATCGAGGAAGAGAATTATGCCTGGAAACTTTTAGAAGCTCTTTCATTTATGCTAAGTAATTGATGGCCATGTGAATGCTCATGTGAATTCTCCATGGCATTCCTTTTATCGTAATTGAGATGCTTTATTGAATTATTTCATTGTTAATGACGTGTGAATTGAGCTGGATGCAAGATCAAGAAGGTGGTAAGTTCTCAATGTGTAAACTTGTATTATAAAGTGTTATTTTCCCAATGTGTTTAGGCTTTATGGAAGTGTGTTCATATTGCCATGGCTATTTTATTGCTTGGGATGCTTTATCAAGTTTTCAAAATTATTATAATTTCTAAATAAAGGTGATTGAGTAGTTAAAGATTCAAAAAATGGATTCTCTTGTGAAAGTTGTTGTTCAGGGGAAAACACTTTGTTGTTGTGAATTATTTAAGGGCTCTGGATTATGGTTTGGGTCCAAATAATTGTGTGGCTTATAGGTTCTAGGCCATGGAATTCCCAATGCATTTTCGGGTTTCCAAAAAACTTAACCTAATGCATTTCAAATTAATATTATCCAGACGAGGGCAAGGTACATCATAGAATTTAGTACGTCCTGGGACCCTAAGTGTCTAGCAGGTATGCATTTCACTGTATGAGAAGGAATTAATGACTGGCAAAAATAAATGCCTTAAGAATGAGTTTTAACTCAAATAAGTGAAGTGTGGTGATTTTCTAAGGGTTTTGCCCCTAAATAGTGTTCTAAAAGGGATTTCAGTTTCATTCAACTGAAACGGAAAATGTATTTTCACATTGTTTGCATGCGTGGCTTACAGGTGAGTGAAAATGCTTTACATGGTGGAAATGTGTCACTTTTATGAACTTTTTATTTAGCATCCAGTAGAATCAAGGTTTCATTTTCATTGCACTAAATGTTTACAAAAGTAATTTCTTATCCTATACTACTAGTATGCCCATCCTACAAGTATACCAATAATATTTGAGTGCTATTATGTAATGAATGGTGTGCAAATACTTTGGGTTTTAAGGGTGTTAGTTATGCAATAAGCGTGCGGTTTGCTCACCCCTTCTTTTCCCCCTTTTTCCAAGTTCGGAGTAAGTTTCATCTTCATGCATGAACAATTCTTTTGTTTGTTATTATATGTTAGAGGATGTTGATGCATTGCTTTATTTTGTTCAAATGCTCCTTTTGTTATTTGATTGGTATTGAGCTATATCTTTTGGATTTGTAATTTTGTAATACATTGTTAGTTTGGCTTTGTTGTTCTCTTCAGGGTTAACGGCACATATCCTGCCCCTAAACATCTTGTAACATTCCCTTAAGAGTGACGTAAGTTAGTTTGATGTTTGAGTGTGTGGCCCATGAAAATTTTGTTCCTTTCTGTTTTAGTGGCTCCTGATTATAAGCGACATGAACTTCGGGGGGTAACTCATGGAGTAAGAAACATAATTATTTCCTAATGGTGCATTGTTGGGTTGACTAATTTTTAGTTCTTGCTTAGTACAACTATTCAAGTGAGACCTAACGACTTTCTTTTTGTTTAAAGAAACAAAAGAAAGGAAATTTTCCCATGCTTTCCTATTTCATAAGTCTTTTAAATTTAGTTTTAATTTTTAATTTAGCCTTAAGGATACAATAATGGTGTCTTGGTGATGTAGTATTCCTCCTAGGGAACAAAGGGCATTAAAAAACCTTAGTGGATGTCACCGTAGCAATATTATGTGCAGATATCTTCGAAAGTGCTTTTGAACTGGAGCTATGAACATTAAAAACTATGTTCTCAACATATGCTTTATCATATATATCCTAAAAAGAAATCTTTATGAGTTCCTTAAAGGAAATAAGCCAAAGGTTTCATACTTCAGAGCATTTGGCTGCAAGTGCTTCATTAACATCAATGGAAAAGAAAATCTTAGGAAGTTTGATGTAAGAAGTTATGAAGGTATCTTAGTTGGATACTCTTAATAAGTAAAACATACGGAGTACATAAAAAAGAACCAAAATGGCTAAAGAAAGCATTCATATAGTGTTGGTTGAAGACAATGATGGGATCATTTGCTTGACTTCATTTCAAGATCTCAAACTCAATGGACTTGAAAATGATGAAGAAGAAAGAGTTGAATCCAACAAACTATAGCTTAGAGTTAAACTTCGGGTACATTGAACCAATCAGAAAATAATGTCAAGACCCCTAAAGTTGAAAACACTAAGAACTCTAAAGTAGGGCAAGAAGTCATATTAAAAGCGAGGCAAGAAGCAAGCACTGATCAAAATCGCCAAGAACTAGAGGGAGACTACAGATTCCTTAAACATGAGCCTATAAATAATATGATACCAAATCTCAACTCAAGTATAAGAACTCATTCTTCTCTTAGAGGTTTATGTACTTTTCGTGCATCTGTGCCTGCCATAGAAGCAAAGCGACCTCAAGAAGCTCTTGAAGACTATCATTCTTAGCTATGCAAGAAGAACTAAACCAGTTTGACACTCATCCTAATAAATATCCAATCATTGAAACCAAATGGGTATTTAGGAACAAGCTAAATGGTTCAAGTAATGTGGTTAGAAACAAGATTGAACTGGTGACTAAGGGCTACAACAAAGAATAAGGATTTAACTAAGATGAGAGCTTTTACCCTATAGCTAGATGTTGTAAATTTCTGCAAGCGTAAGGTTTTCGTTGTAGTAATTACGGATGTCGTCCTTAGGGATGGTTGTGAAATTGGGTTACCAAAAACTCCAAACTAATTTAAAACTACATAAACAATATTAATTCATGGAATTTGTGAACTTTGATTTGCACAGACCAAAATAGGATCAAGCACCAATCTGTGAACAATTTTAGCCCACCAACACTCAGCTGTAACTTTTCTTTGATCCTGAATAAACGAAACAGAGGGAAAGTGAACACAAGCATGAAACAGAGTAATCGAACCCAAAATCGATTGAGCATAAATCCATATTAGAAGCAAGACAACATAGCAATAATAGGGTCTGAATGAGAGCAATAAACATGCAACCAAGAACTTTCACATCCCCATAACCAAGTACCACTAAACTGAATCAATCTCATTCGTGAATCACATTAATTCGAACCCAAATCGGAACTATTCCAACCAAATCAGAAAGCTTAATCGAATACAATGAATGCACATTCAATAATAGTAATTTGTGAAATTGTAAACAGGATCTAAAAACACCAAAAACGAAAACTGGAACTTGAGGAAAGAAAATTCTAATACTACTTCAACTCTCTACTCTCCTCTACTACTGCTCTCCTTTCGGCCTCCCTCTAAAGGTCCATTTTCGACCCTCCATTAAAGGCCCTTGAAGAACGCCGACCCCTCCCCCTCTTCATTTGCCTTCAATCAACTCTTGTAACTGATGAATGAATGATGGTGATGATGATGGATTAAATGATATAGGGAGAGAGAAGGTAACAGATGAAAATGGGGAATGCGAAAAGCTTGCTTCGTGCTCTGTTCTTTTCAGGTTTTTTTGGGTCAGCAAACAACCGTGGGACTGAGGAAGAAGAAAGAGAGATTGGGGGGGAATCTACTGCTCACGTGCAAGGGGCATGCCCTTAAGTGAAAGAGTGAGAGGGGGAGACCAGAAAGGCTGGGATAGGAAAATAAAAAAACGCAAGTGGGCCGCAAGCCACTGGTTGTGACAGAAAAGGAAATGAAGGAAAGGGAGGAGTGAATTAGGCTTTGGCCAAGTGAGAGAAGAAAAAGGTAGGTTGCTGATCTGGGCCTCGGTTCTTACATTGTCTTATCCAAACAATCTTTTCTTCCTTTTTGCAAGCCATTTTCTTCAAGTTTCCAAATTCCTACAAAATAAATAAAAACATATTAAAATTCTAAACTAATAATTTATTTTGAGCAAATAATAGATAATAAAGGGTATAAATTTAACCTAATATCTGGTTAAACAAATACCCCCACACCTAATTTTTGCTTGTCCTATAGTAAAACAAAACTAGAAATCCTAGAAAAGAAAACAAAACCCTAACTTACTTTCGTAGGAATCACGGTTGCATTTAGCATGTGCAACAAGCCCTTTAAACTCCTAGGTCACCCCTAGTGGACGAGTACGGTCTCGTGAGGGTTTGCAGAAAATGTACCCACAAAATCTTTAAAAAAAACGTAAATCAAAACTCAAAAATCTTTTTTTTTGGTGTTTTTTTCTAAAAAATTAATATGTACAAAACTGGGAAAAGATCTGTACGCATTCTAATCCACTAAATAACCCATGTAGCAATGATATTGGCCTGCATATAAATAGGAATGTACTCATCAAGGCTCGCTACCCCATGAATGACATCAAAGCTCTAACTTTTCACCCCACGGTACATCAAGACTTTGAATCTATCCCAGTACTCGTGTGCAAATGCATCATCATCCTAGGGCTTAGGCTTACCAAAATCAAACTTAATCCCACTTGACTGACACAAACTACATTATTGATTTATTAACATAGGAAGCAAGCTTTCTAGTAGCAGTATTGCCTCAAAGGGTAACACCCAGTAGCACATGCCTCAAAGGGACACTTGTCATTCCTAATTTTATTTCATTTCCTTTCTTTTCTCTTTTTTCCTTCTTTTTTTTGTCATTTTTCTTCATTTTTTCCTGGTCTTTATTTTTTCCTCTTCTCTTTTCTTTTAATGCAAACAAAAACAACAAAGTAATCACGTCAAATACAAGTGGAAGAGCCAATAATGGAAAACCAAGACCTTAAGATAATGATGAAGGTATAAATAGGGATTGGATTACACATCAATCATGAACAATTGTGATTAGAATTAGGGCTTAGAATGACACACTAAGAACGGAGACCTATCATACACATCACGATTACATACAAGCTAATAATCAAAGCACAAGGGATTTAAGCTAATCAGAATAGCACGAAGCTTCCCAAAAACAAAAAAAAAATCTTTTTGGATTTTCAAAGTTTTTCAATTTTTCAGAATTTTTAAGGTTTTAATTTTTTTTAAGGATTTTTTTCAATTTTAATTTTTTCAAACTTTTTCAAAGTTTCCTCACCCCACACCTAAATCTCCAAATGTCCTCATTGGGAGTGGAAAGAAACAAAAAAACCCAAAATAAAACCTAAAAGAAAATAAATAAAAAACAAGACGCAAAAACAAAAGGGACATGACTCAAAAACAACTATACAACATATATATACAAAAGAGAAAAAGAAAAATAGCCAACTATACAAAAAGAAAAGAAAAAGGAAAAGGAGAAAAAGAGAAAAGGAGAAAAGAAATTCTTAGCAAACCAGGTCGGGCGCTAAGTACACCCGAGCTATCATCTCAACACAATCACTGACCAAGACTCGGCTCGCGAAGTATCAGACACTCCACATCTTTTCTTCTTGGCAACACCAGAAATTATTTCAATCTTTCGCCATTCACTTTAAAGGTGGCACCACTTTCAAGGTCCTGAATTTCAAGTGCTCCATAGGGAAAAAAACGTGAGACAACATAAGTGCTAGTCCATTGGGATCTTAGCTTCCCTAGAAACAAATGGAGCTTAGAGTCATACAAGAGTACTTTCATTCCTAAGATAAACTCTTTTCTAAGAATATGCTTATCATGAAACAACTTCGCCCTCTCTTTATAAGAGCAAGAACTCTCGCAAGCCTCAGCTCTAATCTCATCAAGCTCATTCAACTGCAGTCCTCTCTCCTCACCAGCCTCAGTCAAGTCATAATTAAGCTGCTTAATGGCCCACTAAGCTCTATGCTCTATCTCAACAGGGAGATGACAAAGCTTACCATAAATAACCCTATAAGGTGACATAGCTAAGGGAGTTTTGAAAGCGGTCCTATAAGCTCAAAGAACATCTACGAGCTTGTCAGCCCAATCCTTTCCATTCCTACTCACTGTTTTTTCTAGAATCTGCTCAATCTGCCGATTAGACACCTCAACTTGGCCATTGGTTTGGGGTGATAGGGGGTTGCAAGCCTGTGGACAATCGAGTACCTCATCAGTAAGGCATCCAAAGACCTATTGTTAAAATGAGTGCCCTGGTCACTAATAATAGCATGGGGCATGCCAAATCTAGCAAAGATGTTCTCCCTAAGGAACTTAACAACAACCTTAGCATCATTAGTCCTAGAAGGAATGGCCTTAGCCCATGTAGAAACATAGTCCACGGCTAGTAAAATGTACTCATTCCCAAAGGAAGATAGAATGGTCCCATAAAGTCAATGCCCCACACATCAAAAACCTCCACCATAATGATGGGCTCAGTGGCATCATGTCTCTCCTGCTTATTCTACCCAACTGGTGGCACTTAGGGCAACTCTTATAATACTCAAAAGCATCCTTAAACTGAGTAGGCCAATAGAAACCACATTGAAGAACTTTGGCAGCAGTCTTCCTACCACTAAAATGCCCCCCACATGCTTGGTCATGACAAAAAGATAGGACACTTCTCACCTCATTGTCGGGAATACACCTACTAAACACTTGGTCAGAGCAGTACTTAAACAAATAAGGATCATCCCAATTAAAGAACTTCACAAAGTGGAAGAATCTATCTCTGTCATTCTTAGTCCAACCCTAGGGGATCCTACCAATAACTAAGTAATTAACAGTGTCAGCATACCAAGGATTAGGCTGGACAGCATACAACTGCTCATCGAGGAAGCACTCAGAAATAGTTGACTCACTCTTTCTATCATAGAGAATCCTAGACAAATTATCAATTACAAGGTTCTCAAAACCTCTCTTGTCCCTAATCTCACAGTCAAATTCTTGCAAAAGCAAGATCCATCTAAAAAGTCTAGGCTTAGCATCCTTTTTAGAAAGAAGGTGCTTAAGAGAAGAGTGGTTAGTGTAAACAATCACATGAGACCCAATCAGATAAGGTCTAAACTTCTCAAAATCAAAAATCACAGCCAAAAATTCTTCCTTAGTCATGGTATAATTCAGCTGGGCATCATTCAAAGTGTGACTAGCATAGTAAATCATATGGGGCTTCTTGTCAACACGCTATCCTAAAACAACCCCAATAGCATAATCAGACGCATCACACATTAATTCAAGAGGTTCTCCCCAGATGGGAGGATGAAGAACAGGAGCAGAGGTCAAGGCTTCCTTAAGCTTAGAAAATGCCTCAAGACACTCATCAGAAAAAAAAGGGGGGGGGACATCTTTAGCTAGCACATTAGACAAGGGCTTCGCAATCTTACTAAAGTCCTTGATGAAGCGACGATAGAAGCCAGCTTGTCCAAGGAAAGACCTCACCTCTTTCACAAAGGTGGAAGGGGGAAGATTAACAATCATATCAGTCTTCGCCTTGTCTACCTTAATTCCATCTTTAGAAATAATGTGGCCTAAGACTATCCCCTTTCTAACCATGAAATGACATTTCTCCCAGTTCAAAATCAAGTTTTTTTCCCTACACCTTTCCAAAACTTTTTTCAGATTAAACAAGTAATCATCAAAGGAACACCCAAACATAGAAAAGTCATCCATGAAAATTTCCATGCACTGCTCAACTAGATCTGAGAAAATGGAAATCATGCATCACTGAAAGGCAGCAGGGGCATTGCGCAATCCAAATAGCATATGTCTAAAGGCATAAGTCCCAAAGGGATAGGTGAAAGTAGTCTTCTCTTGATCCTCGGGAGCAATAGAGATCTGGGTGTAGCCAAATTATCCATCTAAAAAGTAATAAAATGAGTGTCCAGCCAACCTCTCTAACATCTTGTCCAAGAAAGGAAGGCGAAAATGGTCTTTCCTAGTGGCAGCATTCAATTTCCTATAGTCTATACACACACGCCACCCAAATATCACTCGAGTAGGGACTAACCCGTTCTTGTCATTCCTAATCACGGTGATACCGGTCTTATTAGGAATAACTTGAATAGGGCTAACCCACTCACTATCAGAAATGGGGTAGATAATCCCATGGTCTAACCAATTCAGTACTTCCTTCCTAACTACTTCCTGGAGAGTTGGGTTCAAACGCCTTTAACGGCCACGGTAGCGCTTAGCATTGTCTTTTAAATGAATTCTTTGTTACACAATTGATGGACTAATTCCCTTAATATCCCCCAAAGTCCAGCCTAAAGCTTCCTTGTTCTCTCTAAGTAAGGCAATCAACCTGTCCTCTTGGTCCCGGTCTAAGTCAGAAGCAATGATAACAGGTAAAGATTCATCGGGTCCTAGAAATGCATACTTGAGAGAATCAGGAAGAGGTTTCAATTCAAGAGCAGGAGGGGAAACAGATTCAAAAGCAGATTCAGACATAGCAGTGAGCAAATAATTAGCAGTAGAGCACACATCATCAAACTCAAAAACATCATATTCAGGCTCATCATTTACAAGAAATGACTCATACCTAGCAGCAAACACATCATCAAAATGATCATCAAGTGTAGAATCCTCTACCCAGTGAAGAGTAGAGAACTCCATATCATCAAAACCAGAAGGCTGTCTTTGCATGTTAAAGATATTCAGCTCTAAAGTCATGTTACCAAAAGATAGTCTCATCATACCATTCCTGCAATTAATGAGGGCATTCGTGTTGTAATTTCCTACAAGTATACGGTTTATCGTTGTAAAATTTACGGGTATCGTCCTCAGGGATGGTTATCAATTAAGGTTACCAAAGTTGAAAGCTAACCACGGTAAAAGAATAAAGAACCAAACTAAGAGTAAAGACACCAAACTGAAATAATCCTAATTTACCAACACCTACTCACAACAATCCAAACAATGAGAACCTGGGTCATTCGCACGGAGCTTCAATGAACAAAAATTTCAGCAATTCGAACAAAGCTTCAGCAAACGGGAATTTATGCAATTTGAATCGCACTTATGAGAATAAATTACAAACTTAATCAACCATCAACGAATAAGCTAATTACACCAATCTGAGAAATTAAGGAACAAGGTCCAGAACGTGAAGAAGTGAATAGTGAAAATTACAAACAAACTACTCGAATTCAACTAAATTAAAAACACAAATACTGTAATTGAATCTGGAAACTTAAGCTATGATATTGAAGGAGGACCAAAGAAATTCAAAGAGAAATCGCTACTTGCTACTCCTCTGCGTCGACCTCTATTAAAAAAAAGGCCTCATTGAAGCACCTTCGGTTGCCCTTCCAATTGCTTCCATTACTCCTCTAAAACTAATGGATTGATGATATTGATGGTGAAAGATGAATGAGGAGAGAGAAAGAGAATGAGCAACGGTTATAGTGGGGAAGAGGAAGAGCCACCGACGCTTTGTTTCCTACTGGGACTGTCGAAGGACTGAGGAAGAAGAAGGGGGTGTTGGACTGGAGATCACGTGCCTAGCACGTGTGATCAATTAAGTGGAATAACTGGGCTGATGCAAGGAAGGGGGAAGGGAATGAGAAGATGGGTTGGCCCAAGGGAAATAATAGGGAAAAGAAAAAAAAGGAGAGAAAGAGTAGGGAAGGCGGGCTAGACGAAATGGCAGGCCCAAAGGGGGAAGGAGAGAAAGGAAAAGAAGGAAAGAGAGAGACTAGGCCGAGAGAGAGAAAGGGGAAGGAAGGTGTGGGCCACGGCTGGGTTGAGCAGTGCCTTGGCTTCAGTGCTGGGCCGACTTTCTTTTGTCTTTTACTGCTTACCCTGATCCATTGCTTCTCTTGAGCATTATTTATCATTTTTCTCAAGTTTTTCCAATTCCTGCAAAATGAACAAAAATATTATTAAAATTCTAATTAACCAATTTATTTCGAGCAATTATTAGATAATAAAAAAGTATAAAATATCATAATTTCAAGTTGAACAAATACCCCCACACCTAAGTTTTGCTTGTCCTCGAGTAAAACAAAACTAAAAATCCTAGAAAATAAAATAAAACAAAATCCTAACTCACTTTCGTAGGAATCACGGTTGCATTTAGCATATGCAACAAGCCCATTAAACCCCTAGGTTACCCCTAGTGGATAAGGAAGGTCTTGTGAGGGTTTGCAGAAGATACATCCACAAAATCTATAAAAGAAAACATAAACAAAAACTCGAAAAAAAATTTGGTTTTGTTTTTCAAAAACTAATATGTACAAAATTGGAGAAAGATGTATATACATTTTAATAAACTAAATCACCCATGTAGCAAAGATAGTGGCATGCATATAAACAAAATGTACTCATCAAGGCTCTCTATCCCATGGATGACATCCAAGGACTAACTTTTCACCCAACTGCACATAAAGACTTTGAATCCATCCCAGTGCTCGTGTGCAAGTGTACCATCATCTTAGGGCTCATGTTTACCAAAATCAAACTCAATCCCACTCGATTGACACAAATTACATTATTGATTGATTTAATAACATCGGAAGCAAGCTTTCCCAGTAGCAGTATTGCATCAAAGGGAACACCTAGTATCACTTGCCTCAAAGGGTAATGCCCATTAGCGCATGCCTCAAAGGGATACTTGTCATTTTAAATTTTATGGTTTTTTTCTATTCTTTCTTTTCCTTTTTCTCATTTTTCTCATTCTCAGGTTTTTCTTAAATTTTTTTTCAGAAAGCAAACAAAAAACCAAAGTAATCGTGTCAAAGACAAGTGGGATAGCCAATATTGGAAAACTAAGACCTTCAGATAATGATGATGGTATAAATAGGATTGGATTACCAGCGATAATGAACAATTGGGGCTAGAATTAAGGCTTAGAATGACACACTGAGGATAGAGACCTATCATGCACATCATGCGTATATACAAGCTAATAGTCAAAGCCCATGGAATTTAAGCTAATCAGAATAGTACGAAACTTCCCTAGAAACAAAACAAAATCTTTTTGGTTTTGTCAAATGTTTTCAAAATTTTTTGAAGGATTTTCAAATTGTTTTTTCTAATGTTTTTTAAAATTTTACAAAGTTTCTCCACCCCCACACCTAAATCTCACAATGTCCTCATTGGGAGTAAAAAGAAATAGACAAAAGAAAAAAAAACTAAAAAAAAAAAGAACATACAAAAAGAAGACTAAGACTCAAAAAGAAAGAAAAATGACATGACTCTAAAACTCAAAAAGAAAACAAGAAAAATAAAACGAAGCAACAAATATATACAAACGAAAAAAAAAGAAAAAAAAAGAAAAAGAGGAACGTTTATACCAGGTCAGGTGTAGAATTACACCTAAGTTATAGCCTCGTGAAATGTGCACAGATAGAGGCCTATGGAGCATCAACCACTCCATATCAAATGGAAGATCACTACTGAAATCAAAACTCGTCAGAGCGTGTAGCAATTTGTCAAATACAGAAGACCAACTCTCGATAAAATTAAGACAATGAACATGAAAGAGTTGGCACCAAATAAAGTACATCCACCACAATAATGCAGCACAAGTGAGGGCCCTCTTCAATTTGTCAAACTGTTGGGCCCAATCAGAAAATGGATAGAGATACTTAAAAGTAGCCAGCAAGTGGGTCATTGGCCTAGAAAGTATATCATCATGAATGAATGGTCTAGGCAAACTAGAGGGTCCTAGGTCCACAAGTCTATTAAGTCCAATATGCATATGAGTCTAGACTAAAGCAAAATTCTTATTGGCAACACTCTCAGACTCAACAAATTTAGACTTGTGAGATTCAAAGAGAAAGTCAGGGTGGATGGGGTCAAAAGAAAATGTCTCATATTCAGCACAAAAACCATCATCAGAACTTTCATGGATATCAAACTCACATGAAAAAGATTTATATTCTGCAGAAATAACATCATCATCAAAGTCCATAATAGTGGGTTCAATTTTCTCCACACATATCTCCTGTAAAATATCCTTTGAATCATCTGAATCACTATGCTCAATGTCAGACTTGATTCTCATATTTAATTCACTAGCACTCTCAAGGTCTTCACCATCCTCAAACTCATGAGAATGATGAAAAGGGACGGGTGGGTCGGCAGAAACTAGGACATCCTCAGTGACGTCCATAGGTGAGCTAGTGTGAGGTGCAAGGTCAGGTGATAGAGACGTAGGGAGGACACTTTCTTGTTCTAAACTAGGCAAAGGCATGTCAAAATTCAAGTTAGGCCTAGCAAGATAAGAAGGATCAAAATCATCATAAAGACTAACTTCAGATGTAGGAGATCCTAAACTAGAGTCAAACTTTTGTAAATTAGTATCCTCCCTACTAAAACATCGAGAATATTCAGCAATTCTCACTTTCATGTTTTCTATAATTATATCAGTCACATCATTGATCTTCTTTTCAACACTTGCACAAGTAGCATTAATATAAGCACGACATGGACAATTACAAGCATCATGATCAGAAGAGTCATAATAATTGCACAAAACAGGAGACACATAAGACTAAGATGGGTCATATGAGTTCATAAAGTGATCATGAGGGTAAGGATTAACAGGAAAAACAAACTCGCCATGAGTTGGGTACCCAAAATTATTTTTAACTTGTTCAAACTCGTAAGTATCCCAAGCTAATTTTTCAAAAAAATTCCAAACTTCATCTTGAGTTTTAGATAACAATCCTAATACACCTCTAGGATAAATGGACTCAATATAACCCTAAGATTCAAAATTCAGACCCACAGCAATGACCTCACAAATTTTCCATTTTTTTTAAATTCTGATTCAATTGAGCACAATAATCATTAAGTCGCGATAAATAGCTCCAAAAAGGTTCATGCTCAAATTGTGGGAAATTGAAAACCGACATTCTTGAATCTAGTGTTTTTTTTTTTCGATTTTAAGAATTTTTCAATTTTTTTGGATTTTCAAGTTTTTAAGTTTTTTTTACTTTTTTTTAGGAAAGAAAATGCATCTATGACACTATTTACAAACCAATGACTAAAACGAAAAGAAGAGACTCAAATAATTAACTAAACAAAATAAAATAAACTAACAAAAATAAAACTATGCTACCAAAATAAAAGAAAGACCAAAAATACTCAAACCGCACACAAAATATAAAATGAACACAAACACAAAAGAAGAGCGTTTTTTTTAATAGTTTTGTCTTGTTGACACACAAAAACGAAAATAGAAATAAACACAATCTAAAACAAAAACAAAAACAGAAACACAACTGAAACTAAAACAAAATAGAAAATAAACTAAAACCTAAACAAGCTAAATCTAAAGAATAAAACTAAAATAGAAAATAAAACTCCCAAAATCAGAACTAAATAGACAGAAAATTCCACACAATTACAAGGGACATAAATATATTTTTTTCTTGAACTTTTTCTATCCCCAAACAGTGCAGAAAAATGCAAACAAATTATTAAGTCAAAAATTCACAGAAAAATCATGATAGTTCCAAAAATTTTACAAAAATTCACACAAACTCTAAACATTATGCTGAATCTAGAAACAATATCAAAATAGCAAAAATCACGCTAGAAATGCTGTAGAAAATTCAAACAAATGCTAAAATTAGAGAAAAATCTACACTGATTTTAATTTACGGATCAGTTTGCCTTGAATCTTTTTACTGCACATAAACCAAATTCGTTAGTATGGTTTTTTCAGCAACCATAAACTCTAAAACCGAGCTCGACAAACATCAAAAATCAAAATACTAACAAAATTCAAAATTAAAACTAAACTAAACTTTTGAAACGAATTAAACTAAAAATCACAACTCCAAACTTAAAAATGAAAACGACTCAAACGACTCGATTACTAAACTGTGACTCGAGGAAACCAAATTTCACAACGTCATCCCCGGCAACGGCGCCAAAAACTTATTGTAATTTTCCGCAAGTATACGGTTTATCGTTGTAAAATTTACGGGTATCGTCCTCAGGGATGGTTGTGAATTTAGGTTATCAAAGTTGAAAGCTAACCACGATAAAAGAATAGAGAACCAAACTAAGAGTAAAGACACCAAACTGAAATAATTCTAATTTACAAACACCTACTCGCAACTATCCAAACAATGAGAACCTGGGTCATTCGCACAGAGCTTCAATGAACGAAAATTTCAGCAATTCGAACAAAGCTTCGGCAAACGGGAATTCAAATCGCACTTATGAGAATAAATTACAAACTTAATTAACCATTAACGAATAAGCTAATTACACCAATCTGAGAAATTGAGGAACAAGGTCCAGAACATGAAGAAGTGAATAGTGGAAATTACAAACAAACTACTCGAGTTCAACTAAATTAAAAACACAAATACTGCAATTGAATCTGGAAACTTAAGCTATGATATTGAAGGAGGACCAAAGAAATTCAAAGAGAAGTCGCTACTTGCTACTCCTCTGCGACGACCTCCATTAAAAAAAAGGCCTTAGTGAAGCACCTTTGGTTGCCCTTCCAATTGCTTCCATTACTCCTCTAAAACTGATGGATTGATGATATTGATGATGAAAAATGAATGAGGAGAGAGAAAGAGAATGAGCAACGGTTATGGTGGGGAAGAGGAAGAGCCACCGATGCTCTGTTTCCTGTTGGGACTGTCGAAGGACTGAGGAAGAAGAAGGGGGTGTTGGACTGGAGATCACGTGCCTGGCACGTGTGATCAATTAAGTGGAATGGTTGGGCTGATGCAAGGAAGGGGGAAGGGAATGAGAAGATGGACCGACCCAAGGGGAATAACAGGGAAAAGAAAAAAAAAAGAGAAAGAAAGAGTAGAGAAGGTAGGCTGGAGGAAATGGCAGGCCCAAAGGGGGAAGGAGAGAAAGGAAAAGAAGGAAAGAGAGAGACTAGGCCGAGAGAGAGAAAGGGGAAGGAAGGTGTGGGTTGCGGTTGGGTTTAGCAGCTCCTGGGCTTCAGTGCTGGGCCGACTTTCTTTTGTCTTTTATTGCTTACGCTGATCCATTGCTTCTCTTAAGCATTATTTATCATTTTTCTTGAGTTTTTCCAATTCCTGCTAAATGAACAAAAATATTATTAAAATTCTAATTAACCAATTTATTTCGTGCAATTATTAGATAATAAAAAAAGTATAAAATATCATAATTTCAGGTTGAACAATTGGCAGTGGCCAAGAAAGGATGCCCTAGAATCATAGGGACTTGACTAGCTAAGTTGGACACCGTCTCAGTCTTAATCACAACAAAGTGCACTCGGTAAATGAATTCACCCACTCTGACTAGCACATCCTCAACTATAACCCTAGGCAATGTTGTCGATCTATCAGCCAATTGAATAACCATCTTGGTGGGTTTCAGCTCACGCAACCCTAGCCTCTCATATTCAGCGAAGGGTATCAAGTTGACACTGGCCCCTAAATCAAGCAATGCTCTATGAATGAGCTGGTCCCCTATGATTATAAAGATAGTAGGGAAACCAAGGTCCTTATACTTCATTGAGATCTGATGAGATAGAATAGAACTAGCACTAGAGGCTAAGAAAATCTTTCTAGGGACATTAGTAGCTCTCTTAGTCACGCACAGATCCTTTAAGAACCTGGCATATGTAGGCATCTGCTAAATAGCATCGAGCAAAGGAATGTTGATTTTAATTTGAGAGAAGGTCTCTCTCTTCTTCTCAACATGAGCTTGATCTTTCTTTTTAAGCCTACGGGGAAAAGGAGGCAAAGGCATATGGACTTTCTCAGACGACGAAGGAGGAGGAGAAGGAGAAGATCCCTTAGAAGGTGAAGGGTCAACTGAATCAGAGGAGTCTTTCTCTCTAAGCTCGTCTTTCTTAGATGGTGACTTAGGAGGAAGGTGAGTTTCAGAATCATTGGGGACACCATCAATAGCATCCCTTGGCTCACTAGATGAACCAGTCTCTAGGGATGAAGAAGAAGAAGAATTCTTGAAGAACTGGTGAGGATACCTACAGGGCTCATTAGGATTTCTAACTTGGTTATCAATCTCTCGACCAGAACGGAGAGATATCACTGCATTCACTTTCCTCACGGGCTCACTAGGGCTACCTGAAGAAGAGGAGGTGTGACCCTTAGTGTTCACCTCAGGCTGACTCGAAAAAGTACCTAGCTCCCTTGAAGACGATGCTAACTGGGAAAACTGTTCAGTCATCATTCTCATCATTCCCTCCGTGTTAGTATTAATTATTCTCTCCACATTATTATTAATTCTCTTCTCTATTTTGTCAATATCAGTGTAACCCAAAGGAGGTTGAACCTGAGGTACAAGAGGTGGGGGTCCAGGTGCATTAGGCATACCTGGAAAAGCCAGTCTCTGAAACATACTAGAAGGGTAAGAGATGGGCTAGGAGTTAGGAACCACAGCATTTGGTCCATTACTCCAAGAGAAATTAAGGTGATTTCTCCACCCTGGGTTGTAATAAGGGGAAAATGGGTCGTTCTTAGCTCTCTAGAAGGCCATACTCGCTTGCTCCTGCCCAGTTGCTAACTGGTGAGCAAAATAGGGACAAGAACTCAAAGAATGGTCTAAGGCCCGACATTGAGAATAAAACACTGAAGAAGTCTAGGATAGCTGGGTCATTTGGGGAGACAATCTCTTCAACATGTTTCCTAAAGCAGCAACCTTAGACTCTAAGTGACTTACATCAGAGACAGAATGCAACCTACCCCTTACAAATCTAGAAGTCAAGCGGTCATCATGAGCGATTTTCCACAGCATGGTTTTCTCAGCTAAGTCCTCTAAAAATTCCCAAGCAGCTGTGGCACTCATAGAAAGAAAGCCACCCTGACACATGGACTCTACCATTGTTCTAGTATGTTGGTCTAGTCCTTCATATACAATTTGGCACAATCGTGCTTGGTCTAAACCATGACGGGGACACTGGGCCAACAAATTCTTGAACCTATCAAAATATTTCCAAAATGATTCCCTATCTAGTTGCACAAATTGATTGATTTCATTCCTTAGCTTAACAGTCTTGGCATAAGGGAAATATTTTCTTAAGAACAATCTCACAAAATCATTCCAAGAAGTTACAGAATTAGCAACCAAGCCATACATCCAACATTTAGCATAATATTTCAAAGTAAAAGGAATCAATTTTATTCGCCCAATATCAATGGGAATATTAGGGAAATGCATCATAGAACAAACTTGTTTGAATTCCCTCAAAAATAAATAACAATCCTCTAAACCAGTGAATTTAGGGAGCATCTGAGTAATTTGAAGGTCTCATTAGGTCCAAGGTTAGGTATAGTCAAGCAACATGGCAAAGTAGTCCTAGGAGGATAGAAAATCTCACTCAAAGTTCTTTCTTATGCCATTGCTTGTAGTTCAAGCTTGGGTTCAGGTTCGGGTTCTAAGTTTGGGTCGGGTTCACTTCTAACAAGTCGATGGTTTTCAGGATTTCTAACCCAACCAGTTATAAAAATCCCACACTCTCACCAAAGGTTCTATTTTTGGTCTTTTCTTTTTCTAATGTTTTTTGGATTTTGGATTTTTCTTTTTTTTTCTCTTTTCTTTCTTTTAAGCCCCAAAACAACAAAGTGAATCAAAACTAAAAACACTATACAAATAGAAAATAAGCAAAACTCAAACAAAAGCACAAACACAAAGAAACTAAAAAAAAATATGAAATAAAACTACACCTAAACAACCTAACTCTAAAAATAAAATTAAAACAGAAAATAAAACTCCTAGAATCAGAACTGAATAAACAGAAAAATCTAAACAATCACTAGGGACATAAATATCATTTTTCTCAAATTTTTTCTTTCCCCAAACAGTGCAAAAAAATACAAACAGATTATTAAGTTTAAAATTCACAGAAAACCCCAAATAATCCCAAAAACTCCAGAAACATTCACACAAACTCTAAACATTATGTGAAATCTAAGAAAAATATTGGCACAACAAAAATCGCACCAGAACAGCTCCAGCAAATTCAAATAGATGCTGAAAACAATGAAAAATCGGCACTGAAATTAGGGAATGTTCTAATTTTGTTTTCCAGATCAGTTCTACCTTGTATCTTCTTACTGCACATACACCAAATTCATTAGGACTATTTTTTTAGCAATGAATAAAATCGAAAAATTAAAACTAAACTAATCTCGGTAAAAACAAAAATCAAAATCAAAATATAAACTAAATTCAAAATTAAAACTAAACGAAATAACAACTCAACTAAAACGAAAAATCACAGCTCTATAAAGAAAACGACTCAAATGACTCGAATACTAAACTACGACTCGATGAAACCGAATTTCACAACGCCATCCCCGGCAACGGCCCCAAAAACTTGTCGTAAATTTTCGCAAGTGCATGGTTTTCGTTGCAGTAATTACGAATGTCATCCTCAGTGATGGTTGTGAAATTTGGTTACCAAAAACTCTAAACTAATTTAAAACTAAACAAACAATATTAATTCATGGAATTTGTGAACTTTAATTTGCAAACACCAAAATAGGATCAAGCACCAATCGACGAACAATTTTAGCCCACCAACACTCAGCTGTAACTTTCCTTTGAGCTTGAATAAACAAAACAAAGGGAAAGTGAACACAAGCATGAAACAGGGTAATCGAACACAAAATCGACTGAGCATAAATCCATATCAAAAGCAAGACAACATAGCAATAATAGGGTTCGAATGAG
>JACYFF010031954.1:58108855-58126128 GCA_017589665.1 Selenicereus undatus
TCCATATCAAAAGCAAGACAACATAGCAATAATAGGGTTCGAATGAGAGTAATAAACGTGCAACCAAGAACTTTCACATCGCCATAACCAAGTACACACTAAACTGAATCAATCTCATTCGCGAATCACACTCATTCGAACCCAAATCGGAACTATTCCAACCAAATCAGAAAGCTTAACTCGAATTCAATGAATGCAAATTCAATAATAGTAATTTGTGAAATTTTAAACAAGATCTGAAAACACCAAAAACGAAAACTGAAACTCGAGGAAAGAAAATTCTAACACTACTCATGCTCTCTATTCTCCTCTATTGCTGCTCTGCTTTCGGCCTCCCCCTAAAGCTCCGCTTTTGACCCTCCATTAAAGGCCCTTGAAGAACACCAACCCTTCCCCTCTTTATTTACCCTTCAATCAACTCTTGTAGCTGATGAATGAATGATGCTGCTGATGATGGATTTAATTATATGGGGAGAGATAGAGTAACTGATAAAAATGGGAAAGGTGAAAAGCTTGCTTCATGCTCTGTTCTTTTCGGGTTTTTTTGGGTCAGCAAACAGTCGTGGGACTGAGGAAGAAGAAAGAGAGATTGGGGAGGAAATTTGTTGCTCACGTGCAAGGGGCATGCCCTTAAGTGAAAGAGTGAGAGGGGGAGACCGGAAAGGCTAGGCTGGGAAAAGAAAAAAACTTGAGTGGGCCGCGAGCCACTGGGCCGTGACAGAACAGGAAAGGGAGGAAAAGGAGGAGTGAATTGGGCTTCGGGCCAATGAGAGAAGAAAAAGGTAGGCTGCTGATTGGGGCCTCGGTTCTTCCATTGTCTGATCCAAACAATCTTTTCTTCCTTTTTGCAAACCATTTTCTTCAAGTTTTCAAATTCTTACAAAATAAATAAAAACGCATTAAAACTCTAAACTAATAATTTATTTTGAGTAAATAATAGATAATTAAAGGAATAAATTTAACCTAATCTCAGGTTGAACACTAGATTAGGGGCTATTAGAATGCTGCTCATGTTTGCATCTTCATGGGTATCCAGTTATATCAAATGGACGTGAAATGTGCATCTTTAAAGGGATATTTGCTAGAATAAGTTTATGTTGAACAACCCCCTAGTTTTGAAAACCTTGACAGTGGTAATCATGTTTTCAAGCTCCACAAAGCCCTCTATGCAGTGAAACAAGCTCCTTGAGCATTGTATGAAAGCCTTCATAAGTTTTTACTCAAAATAATTTTAAAAGAGGGCAAATTGACAAGACCTTGTTCATTAAAACAAAGGAAAAAATTTCTTGCTTTTGTAAATATATGTTAATGATATATTATTATTTGGTGCTGCTAATGAATCCTTCTGTAAAGAATTCTCTAAGTTTATGAGCAAAGAATTTGAGATAGTATGATAGGAGAGTTGAACTTTTTCCTTTGATTACAAATTAAGCAATGCCTAGTTGACATCTTCTTCAACCAAGGCAAGTATGCCAAGGAACTCTTAAAGAAATATGGACTTGACAATTCAAAGTGTGCTATGACTCTGGTGGCTTCTAACTATAAGCTTGACTTAGATTCAAGTGGTAGCCCGATCCCTGAAAAGGTATAGAAGTATGATCGGATCATTACTATAACTAACTACTAGAGGGCCTAACATTATACTTAATGTTTACTTATGTGCAAGATTACATCAGCTCCTAAGAAATCATACCTCAAGACTCTGAAAAGAATATTAAAGTATCTTACTAGAATGAAGGATCTTGGTTTGTGATCCAAAAAGTAGTGACCTTGAACTTGTAGGATATTCTGATGTTGACTATATAAGTTACAAACTTGATAGAGAGAGTGGAACTGGTTCATGCTTATTCTTAGATAATCTCTTATGTTATGGCATACTAGAAGCATAACTCAGTGGCCTTCTCCACTACTTAGATTGAATATGTTGCTATTGGAGCATGTTGTGCTCATATACTGTGGATCAACTTACAAGCTAAACACCTGGGATTAAACTAGAAAAAGATTCCTATAAAATGTGACAAACAAAGTGATATCAACATCACTAAGAATCCTATTAACAAATTAAAGTAAGGTATTATTTCATTAGAGATCATGTGAAAAAAGGTGATATCTTTTTAGATTTTGCGCCTATTAGTATGCAATTCACTGATATCTTTACTAAACCCCTTGGTGAAGACCAATTCTATTTTATTCGTAGGAAATTGGGAATGATTGACCACACTATATAAATTTAGGGGGAATAATTCCTCTTAATACTATCTCTGATAAGAAAATTGATTTTTAAGGCACTTGATTTTGACACCCTTGACAATCTCAAGGCATTTGAGGTTGAATGAGTTCATATACTAATTTGGTCATATTCTCATGTTAGTATAAACTAATTAATAGTATTTTAATAACTAGGATCACTTCTCTAAAACTGTGAAGATTAAATTTTGAAAATTGATGTACAATCTTTTTAAAATTGGGAGAAAAAAAATTTCTTTTGAAAACTTTTCTGTGATTCTCTCCATCTTTTTCCATATCTAGCAACTGCTAAAAAGTCAATGAAGGCCCTGCACGTGTCAGCGTTTCTTGCTTTGGAAACCATCCAAGGGTGTCACATCTTTTCACTCACCCATGATCATTTACTTCTCTTAACTTTTTAGTTAACCCACCTTAAATCCAATTCTCTCTCTCCTTCACTCCATTTTCCACTCACCAAACCCTAACATAGAAAATTTCTTCCTCTCTCAACTTTTCAACATTATCAAGCCAAGATGCCTTCCAAAAGCAAAAGGATGCTCGTCCTGAGTCTCCGGGCATCACTCAAAATTCTCAATCTCTAGCCCTTAAACCTTGCAGTAAGCAAAAGAGGTTGATGGATGGAGAAGTTGAAGAAATTAAGTTATCGAAGAGGCTTAAGAGGTAAAGTGCAGCACTCCTACCTGTAAGGCCAAAGGTTTAGTTGATTTCTTAAAATTTTGGAATGAAACGGATTGGGTTCTACGTAAAAATTGATCGTGGTCCTAGGCTTATTACCTTACACTTACAATAAATAAACAAATAAAGCATAAGGATAACTCAATATAAACTCAATGGCTCCAGAGAAACCCACTTTATGGGCCATACAGGCGAATATACAAGCTATAAGCTTAAAGCAAAGAAATATAAGATACCGCTCGATGGATCATACATCCGGAGCACTAAGGTTTACATAATGAAATAATCCAACTCTAGCGACTAGAAATTGAGGATGTAATCAAATGGTTTCATATCGCCATTCAGAGTAATCACTAGACAATATACAATATATAAACTCAAGAGTTGGACTTACAGATGCTCAAATGAGCTCAGATTCAATCATCATACATTGCTCTAATTCCTGAACTAAAATATAGATATTTTGTATCCCATAACACCCATATACAAGAAAACCTTAGAGAAAACACATCATCTCATAGCACCTAATAATGTCCACATGCTTTCCAAGAACCTCGGGAAAAGAGAAAAAGAGAGGGGATTAACTGCCACACACTCAGTGCATCATTTTATGAGACCCAGATATATTTCAATAAGACGAACAACCAACTTTCCCTTTGGGTTTATCCCAAGGAAAACTACATCCTTTGAAGAAATTGGCCTTACACCAATTAGCCAAACCAAATATGTCTTAAACGTCAATTGAGCTCGTAATAGAGAAGAAATATTTGAGCAGTGGAAGAGAAGAATGAATAGTGTCTTAAATTTAAATACTACATGGATTGCAGCAACTTTTTCAAACTATATCGAACATAACTTTTCTAGCACTATTCATTAAATGAAAATGGTAAAAATCCATTAAGAATGATGAAAATAAAAGCTGTAATGTTCAAAAATTTATGTATGGAAACTGAAACTGAATTTAGCGGATCTAAACTTGATTCTGCAGGAAAAAACAAGAGAATGGCAAAGAAAGATTAATAATATAGAGTTATGGGCTATGAGGTATCTGGAGAATTATATCACTGAAGTTAGTTAATATTATTACAAAATTGGGCATAATGAAACTATTCTTTGTATGTTCAATGACAAATTGCAATATCTGATAAATTCCATAATTAATGAAAAATACATTGCATGGTTTGAAAGAGCAGATGTATATAATAGAGTAATGGCAAGGAAAGATTAATAATATAGACTTATGGGTTTAAGGTATCTGGAGAATTATATCACTGAATTTAGTTAATATTATTACAAAATTGGGCATAATGAAACTATTCTTGGTATGTTCTATGACAAATTGCTATATCTAATAAATTTCACAATTAATGAAAAATACATTGCATGGTTTGAAAGAGCGGATGTATTGATACCCTTGGCTCAAAAATATCTTATTTAAGAAAATGGGTCAATGATCAATGTCTTGATCTTCAAAAGCAACTTCTAACTTGTTGGGATTCATCTCACCAATGGGGAAAGGAACTTGAAAGCAGAAGAAAAAGAAAATTTTATAAGAAAGAGAGCTTTAATAAACAAAGGGGAAAAAATATAGAAGAAAATATTATAACCCAAGTTCTAAAAAACGAAGATTTTTTAGAAAAGCTACTTATTGTCCTACAGGAAAAATAACTGCAAATGTTGGGCATGCAGAGAAGTAGGACATCATGCTAATGAATGCAAAAATAGGAAGAATAATAAGCTTATTGAAACCTTAGAAAGCCTATACTACTTTGAGCTAAGTGAGGAAGAGGCATTAGATTTAGCCCTAAATAACAACAAACGAATTGTTGAAATTATACTGGATAATGAATGTGAAGAAAGTGATTATAAAAAACCATTCGTATAATGGAAAGTAGCTCGATTAGTCTTGGTGATCTTCAAGGAGAAAAGTTTGTTGTAGACAATGATAACGAAGAAGTCAAAGGAGATTGGGTCCTACCCATAATTCAAAAAAACATTATTTATAAAAAAAATTCCATCTTTCAATTAAAGAGGAAGTATGCATGCGAACTTATGGAAGGGATTTAGAAATAAAAGATTGCAAGTATGATGTGTGCCAAGTTAATCTCATTAATGGGCAAAAATCCTTAAACATAACAAAGATAGAAAGTACAGGTATATCCATGTTGGATTGTCCAAGTTCAAATCACTCCATTACAATATTATGGCAAAGATATTGATCTTTGTGCTTTTCTCTACAATATTAGGCATATCAAATTTAATAATTAAATTATCATAGAGATTAAGACTAATTTATGTAATAGATCGATAGGATTCAATTGTCGACCAGGATATTATGTGAGTCTAAAAGATAAATTTGCTAAAAATTTCATATCCCTTAAGATAAAAACAGATGGGATGGACATGAAAGAGGAGGATATTTTGGAAAATTATTTACATATCAGATAATTCAATAGAACCGAAAACTAAGGTAACAATGATAGAGGTAGAAAAATTTGAAAGTCCCACCCCTACGCAAAAGATCCAAAAGACTAAATCCAATCCACAGGAGATAAAGACTGATCATTCATTCATATCTATCTTTCCCAACCCTACAAAAATCAATAAGAAAAATGTGATAAAAATTAATGAAAATGGCAAAATTACCATTAAACCCCAATTATTAAGAAGCATGAGTGCAAGATCAAAATGGGAAGAAGCGTCCTCATTAACTAAAGAAGAGCTTAAAGAATATGATACAACTAGCTTGATCAGTGAAATAAGTAAAATGATTTTTGAGCCTGTAAGACACAGTGTAAACAGAAGTGTGAGTCTAGATAGGAAAGTCATTGGGTACAAAATAAGAACTATTGGGAGCCAATCTATAAGGATGAATTAGTCAAAAATATAATAATGGAGATATGCTATGAAGTCACCAACACAAATCCTAATAGCATCTATATCCCTATAAACATATGCTTAGAGGGATATAATAAATATGAGTTGTGTGTCAATATAGATAGCGGTTGTTCAATATGATTTGGAGAAAGATCATTGTTTCTGGAATTTATGTGGAAAAAAGGCAATAATCCTTTACAAGTAAGGATAGATGACAATAGCATTGTGAGCCACAATGAAGTCATAAAAGGGTTATCTATAGAATTAGAAAGAGTTTAATGCATTACACTAGTTCTTTTAGCTACTGATCAACCCTTTCATGGTATGATTATTTGAAATTATTTTCAGAGACTATATTCTCCATGCAGACAAACCATAAAACTAGATAACATTTACAATTAATGGTCACTCAGTTCCTATTTAAAAATTAAGGTTTACGCTCATTAGAAAATTGAGTTTACACATAGCCAATGTGATGAGAAGGTAATGCCTGCACAACAAGAGATAGCACTGACAATCTTACTACTTGAGTTATCCATTAAAGAATAGTTTGTCGAACAACAAGAAAAATTATGCAAAGAACTCTACTCTGATGATAGTCTAAAATTTTGGGAAAAAGATAAAACACTTGCTAAAATCACTCTATTAAATCCTAACACTATTATTCAAATCAAACAAATGGTGTATACGCACAAGATATCCAAGAATTTGATAAACAAATCAAAGAACTTCTAGATAAAGGATTAATTAGGAATAGCAAGAGTCGTCACACCAATTCCGCTTTAATGGTATGAAATCATGCTGAAAAAGGGGGAAAAGCATGAATGGTAATAAATTACAAAAATTTTAATGACAAAACTATCTTTGATGGTTATTATATTCCTAACAAAACAGTCCTTTTCAACAGAATTCAAGGAGCCTTTTGGTTCTTGGAAATGAATTGCAAAAGCGGATATTGGCAGATAAAAATGGATGAAGAAAGCACTCCGTTAACTGCATTTATGCCCCTCAAGAACATTATGAGTGGATAGTAATGTCATTTGACCCAAAGAATGCACCTTAAATATTCCAAAGAAGAAAGGATAACATCTTCAAAGATGTTAATAATTGTTGTTTAGTTTACATCGATGATATCCTTGTCTTTTCCAAGACCATAGAACAGCACAAAGATGATGTCTTAGATATTACCTAAAGATGCATTGATCATGGTACTAAACTTCGTAAGAATAAGTACATTGATGCTGAAGAAGAAATTGAGTTTTTAGGTTTAGAGATAAAAGTTGGACCAATCATCCTACAAAAGCATATTCTAGAAAAAAAATAGAAAATTTCCCTAAAAAAATTGAAGATAGAAAGCAGTTAGAAGGTTTCTTGGATACCTTACCTATGCTTCATATTTCATTAAAGATTTAGCAAAATTGAGAAAGCCATTGCAGCAGAAACTCAAGAAAGAAGTAAGTTGGATATGTACCCCTAGTGATTCAAGAATTGTTCAAAACTTCATAAGGATGTGTAACAAATTTTCAACAGTGCTTGTTCAAAAGGATCCATTGGATTCTCACATCTCCTGATGGTCCAACAAAAATCCCATACATTAGATGCCTATACATGGAGGTACATTGTCCATTAATTCAGTATGAAAATGAAAAGGTCACACCAGCCCATTATTTGGTCCAACTAGTTGATTTAGACAATCCCAAATATCAACAACAAGAATGGTTTTCGAAACAACCTGAGTTAGTTACCAGTCCTGCTTTACTAAGAGCCATTGGTTTTTTCATAATTTACCTTCAAATGCGGGTATTAATTGAGCAAGGAATCATGTTAATCCACTGTTGAAATACTACTTTCGCCCACCATAATGAGTTCAGTAAATATATGAAGATAGAAGGACCTACTTCAGAGGATGTCTTTGATTATCTCTTTGACGTTGGAGCTGAAAAATTCTTATTAGAAAAAGAAAAGAAATATCTGCATGAATTATTTCAAAAATAGGATCCAGAGCATCTTCAACTTGATGAAGATTTTGATGATTATCTGGATAATGATGGACTGGAAGATATTGTAGAGATTAGGGAATGCAATATCTCAATATGGATAACTAGTCTTGTCAACATTAAAAGGCTCTGAAAAATGGTTGCTCCATTATTGTACTATTTTGACAAGAGTCTACTATAGCCTTGTGAATGTAAATGCATCCATGTGTAAAATCAGTGTGTACTGAAGTCATTAGGGCATCCTATGCATTCCAAACCCCTCTATAAAAGTAGAGGCTGAGTGTAGAGAAGGGATATGGTCATTTGAGCATACTTGAGTAAAAGAAAAGTCGGGATTCTCCATTTCTCTATGAGCAAGCATCTCTAATGATGTTGGTAGTTTAAGTCTCTCTTCAATTTTTCCATTATAATGTTTCCACTTTTAAGCTTTCAATAAAAGAAGTTTTCCAGTAGGGAACGTTATTCAATCGAACCTTATGCATTCAATATTATAATTTCTTGATTAAAACTCCATTATCCTTAAAAAGATTGAAAATTTGGTTAGTGATTATGGTCTAAGGTAGGAAACGAAATAGATTTGTACTGTGCTTGATTTAAGAAATGTGTGGTTGAGATTAGCAATCTTTATAAACTAGAAGCTAGATAAACTCCAAGGTCTAACTCTGACTAAGTTCAGGTGATGGTTAAAACACTCTAATTAAGTTTTAATTATTTTGCTAAGTATGATGGGCCTCTAATCATGAAAAATATAATATTTATGGTATAAACAGTGAATTGTGATAACTAATACCAAGTAAAGTCACTATAAGAAGAAAAAACAGTAAAGATAATCATATTTACATATTTGGGGGCAATTCATAATTTTAGAAATTTGAGGGTCAGAAATATAAATATTTGTCTCCCAAAAGTATTATAACCCGACCAATTGTACCCCGAAAAATAATCACCCAAACCCACATAGTCCTAAAAATATTTATCTAAAAAAGCAGGTTACGAAAATCATTATACTAAACATTAGTGTACTAAAAAGTACATTGTTCCTCCTGGCATAATGGAACATTTTAAGACTGCTGGCTCCTGGTACAATGGGACATTTTAAGACTGCTGCCTCATGGCATAATGGAACAATTGTTGGCTCCCAACACAATGGGATATTTCGACATCACAAACTCCCAACATAACGGGAGACCGCTCTCTTTCGGTATAATGGGACATTTCGACACCACTGGCCCGGTACAGTGGGACATTTCACCGTCAAGATTCGCTAGACCAATAAAACATCCGCTAATCCTGTGAATGGATAAATTCATCATAAATCCGCTAGACCAATGAAATGTCTGCCCCTCCAACAATAAGGAAACCCACTAGACCGGCAAAAGGTCTGCCAATCCGGAGAAAGGATAAGAACCCACTGGCTCTTGGCATAAAGGGACATCATCATGCCGTTTCGTCACGGCAAAAGTCAGTGAACACCAAATCTCGAGACCTTTAGTAGCCAGTTTAGATTTCTAACATTGGCCATCATCATGACTAACATTGGTGTGTGGCAAGTCTTAGAACCCTCAGTGGCCAAGCTTGGATTCTACATTATCAGTGCTAGACGAACAATTTTAAGTAGCAACAATTATATTAGCCTTCGCCGCACTACAACTCGACCAAAATAGTGGCTAACAGTAGACAACTAAAAATCGCATCTTAGTTTTAATTGCTTAATGACAAAAATTACACCACAACATGTATACTTGGGGGCCCAATGGAGTAATACTTGAATTTGAGTCCAAAAGGCTAATAAAGCCCAAATATGCTCAAATTGACAGCGTTCGGCATCCAATTGAGATCCACTCTAGGGAGTATAAAATTATTAAGTCTAGATATCAACATTCTTCATTAAATGAGCTTTCTAATGACATATTATGCACTAAAGTTTGATACGCAATGGAAAAGATATAAGTCGAATATTTGGGTTTGTGCTGAAAATTACACATGTTCACTATTTTGCTTATACATTGTTCCATAGTTATCTAAAAATTATGGAATTCATTTTATTAGAAACTAGATGCAAGAAGCTTTTAGGGAAAAAAAAGAATCACTCAAAAGGAGATCGAGCATGAAAGCTATGGTCAAAACTAACTAGGATGTCTTTGGCCCAGCCTAGGAACCTGAGAGTCGGGTTCTTACTTAATACAACTAGACCAAAGTGAGAGTCTAGTTGGGCCTCTGGCTAGGATCCATAATTGCCTCACTCACTCCGAGTCCTTCTCTACCTAACCAAGATTAATTAACTAGAATAATAGGCTGATTAGTTTACCGATACTAAGTTTTTTGAATTCTAGTTGAACTAGTAAACTCATTTAGATTAACCTCAAATGGAACGAGGGTCAGGTATGCTTTTTCTAAACTGATTCCGACTATCCCCCAAACCGTTATAAAAAGGGGGCTGCCCCTAGGGTTATGAGGCATCAAAAAAATTCCATGTGTCAATTGGCATAAAAAAAATTTCCATCAGCTAGAGGCATCAAATCAAATTGGCGTCAAAGCACATCAAAAAATTACAGAGAGGAGACCACAAAAATTAGGAAAGAAATAATTTACACATAAGAGGTATTGGGAGAGAGAGAATTAGGTCACCTATTAAAAAAGGTGCAACTCTACTGGGTTCCCAAGAAAATCAAGTGGGTTATCCTAGAGGTAAAAAAGTTGTATCTTCCCCTACTCTTCTACTCTATTTCTCGTTTATGTTTTTTGATTCTAAATTACCAAAGATGTAATCTTTAGGTAGTTCCCTTTCCATTGTAACTTATTTACTTTACTTTCATTTGGTTTAGACTAAAGTTTACACCTTTGGCTTGATTTATTATGATTTATACTAACATGTTGCATGAGTGTGTGTTAGTGTGATTAAAAGTTTGATTTCCCATATTGAATAGTAGAGGTCGTCAGTGATCACGAGTGGTGATGTGATGCATCTCATCACATCATTGTACCATCGCCTCTAAATTTAGATCCTTGGCTCAACACTAAGGAGTTAAGATAGTCTCCACTCTAAGGATTGATTTGGGGCCTTTCAAAAACCTTTTTTGAAGCAAAATCAATTGCCCCTTTGGTTGCCCCCCATCAATATGATTTGCATCGAAAAGTGATATGGTTTGTAAGTTTTTCCTAAACCTCATTTGCGACTCTACTTGATGCACAATTGTTGTTTTGTCTTTTTATTCTCTTTTTTTTAATTGTTTTTTTTTTGGCAGAGTCATTCTAATGCAAGATAGTGAATCTGTCTGGACCAAGAACTGGGCCTTGCTATGGCTCGGTTCCTATATTATGCAGGTTGCCCTATTCCTAGAACAGGCAGCAACTACTGTCGTGGATCAAGATCAAGCAGTTGGGCCTAATTCTGGCTCAAAAACCCATCCGGGTTCCTATATCAGATCAGGATCCAGGAAATCCTTTTCTACAAAAATTCAAATTTCATATTTCAAAATTAAAAAAAAAATAAAATATAAAAAACCCCTAGCAAAGGGGAAGCCGAATCATTCATGGGGGATCGTACCCTCGCAGGGGTGGATCCTTACAGTTGCTACCATCCTGAGTCGACAAACTCAAGTAGCAACATATTCCTTTTCGGACAGATATCAAACCAAACTAAGGCAAAATTTGTATACTGATATTTTAGGCAGGCATCAGACCAGCATCCCTGAGTCATTTCTCTATAACTTAACTTATACTTGGCTAGACACCAAGCTATTGTCCTAACATTTCTAACTTAAGCTTAAACTTTATGGAGTAGCTCTTTAACATACATATAACTATTTATATAATTACATAATTACCTAAACATAAATGCATAAACATACCATATTGTTCCAACAGACAAATTAGTATCATAAAAAAAGAAAACATGTAGTCTTTGACATACTATTTTTAGCTCTGCTACTAACCAAAAATGCATATAGCTAATACAGGGGCTCTAAAAACTATTTTCATCTAAGGGTGATCTAACCAATTTTTAAAACAGCTAGACTCCATAGTAATATAACCTCACCTAGCTTTGGAAATTATTTTACACAAATAGAGCTTCATGAAACCAATATCCTAGTTTGCGAAAGTTTGCCTTAAAACCAACTTTGTAAGGCTTATAGATGGAAAATTCATCAAATATTTGGCTCATCATCTTACCATGTTAGAAAGAATAGGCAGCAACTTAAGTTTGGTTAGACAAATAAGTTTATAGCCAACCTTTGAAAATTAAAACCATATATATACATAAATATAAACAAAAGGCGAAAGAGCTTGACAACTCAATTTTGGTTTTATAAAGTCCTTTATTCAATAAGTATAAAATCCTCCTACAAATTTCATGAAAAACTTGTCCAATGAACAATGAAGCTGAAGTTTCTCATGAAGCTGAAGATTTTCAAATACTTGCATGATCCCAAAGATAATCTAATTTTCTTATCACATCTAAAAGTTTCATAGTTCAAACCTACCCAAGAAAATTTTGTCCTAAGACTTCATAGTGTTATCAAATAGAACAATTACACACGTGTAGCCAACTCACTCATTTATTTATAAGAACCGTACGTACGTACAAAGCCTCTTTCATAAGTCATAAACAATGTTAGACTTTAAGCATTAGACATTGGACATTCAATATAAATTTAGATGACTAACCTCAAATCAAGTCACATCTTCCTATAATAAATAAGGATATAGCAAATGTCAAAATTAATTAGTTTAGGGCTTTACATAAAATCATTTCATAAGAAATCAAACTTGCTCATTAAAAACGTTTTCCAAAAACACATTAGCAAATTTGACTTAATTATGGCAACTTTATCGATGACCATAAGTGTAGCAAAACTACAAATTCATGTTCAAAACATATGAACACATATGCTGACTCAAGTATAAGATAGATCCCAAAAGCTACATCAACAAAGAGTATCTCTAAAATAGTTCACCAATACCTGGAGACCCTATCTAATGACATACCCAACTCAATCAAAAATGCATGTCCACATATTATGGATCTGCATCAAACCAGTGCAAAGCCTCTTATACAAATACATACTCACTCAATACCATATGAAATCACTAAACATAAACTAATAGTAAGTTAAGTTAGGAATCAATTCATTAGTTTGATAAGCTAAATCATATTATTATTCAATGAAATCACAAAGTAGTGGGATTAAGTGTTTTCCCACCTCCATATTAACCAAGTTAACACTTTAATTTGCACTGTTAGCCTCCCTTGTTCCTTCTTATACCAACAATACTAGAAAGCAACCCTTAAGAGTTTCCAAGTTCTGACCCCCTTCTTTCTCAACAAGTGCTAGCCTCCCTAAGGTCTAATATAAGCCACAACAAGCGCAATAGTAGCCTAGCGACCAAGTTATGGTGGTGGTGTATGCCCTTATTGTTCTTCCTCTCCCAGTGTCTCTCTCTCTCTCTCTCTCTTTCTCTCTCTCTCTCTCTTGCTCTCTCATACTCTACCCTAGCTGGACAAAAAACACACACACATGGGATGGCATTCCTAGGTTTTCTATTCCTATTTGAGCTAAAATAAATGGGGGGTTAATGAAATAAGATGCCCACCACTTTTAGTTCCCTAGACTTTCTTTCTCCTCTTTTCCTTCTAATTACATAGGCAGGTAATAGGGCATGGTTTTCTTTTTTCTATTCTCCTTTTTTTTAACTTTTCTTATATACCTTACCAAAATGTACAAGCCCAAACAAGTCGGCCTCGTACAAGGTAAATTAATAGATTGAATAATGAAAGGAACCCAAATTATTAAGTACTTTACGTAATTCACTTTAAAACTAGACATAAGACTCCCTAATAAAAGTGTCAAAGCTATTAGTCGGACACTATCCTCATTAACAAGGCATAATTACAGAGGGGGATATGTAATAAAGTGAACATTGGATAGGAAATTCAATGTTCTTAGATATGGGTTTGGGGAAATGGTTAGTGATAGAAGTCAAATGCAAAAGGGAGGACTGCCCTTTTGGCTGCAAGGTTTAGGCTATGCGGGGAATCAATATAGCAAAGTTGTTGCATCTAGGTTGTTGGCTTTGGAATGAAATCAGGCCTCACGTTAGATTGGGTTATGAGTTTGGGTTGGACAGCTGACTTATGGGCCTAATATGAGCGGAAGTCAAGTTGGGACAAAGCAAGGGCCCAGACTGGCTCTAAGCATGTCCGTAGTTTAGTTTACCTAGAATAGTTTATGCATATACAAGGATCAAGGCAAACTTGTACATGCATCCTATACATACAGGATGGATGCATGTTGTATAGACCGTGGACTTATGCATATATCATGTTTCCAAGACTAAACTTAAACATTATGTATATGATGCATGAACGGATGCAATCTATTAGGTCAAGATTTCTTTAAAAAGTCTAATAGGTTGCAAACTTTAGGGCCAAGATGGACTCATGGATAACTCTACTTGCATATGTAGCCAACCAATGATATATGACTCATATGGTCCAGGTAATTTAATTTTGTTTGATGCAACCTTAAGACCTAACATATGGCATATAAAACTATGGAAATGGAACTAACATGATGCAATGATCTTACAACCTAAAGGTTACATACTCCCATAGCAAATTAGACCTAGACTGATGCGAGCTAAAACCTAGTAGTGATGCAACACTTGTCAATGCTAATTTAAAAACACGACAAAAATAAATCCCAAGTCTATAAAGGAAGAACAAGAAGAAGTGAGAGGAAGGAAGCTAAAGTCTAAAGGGGGTGGATCTTTCCAGCACAATCGAAAATGACACGTGTGGGTTCCAAGGTCCTAAACCCATTTTGCTTCTTTGAGTTAGGCCTCACTAAGTCTCCAAAACTATGAAAGGCCAAAATGAAGCAAATGAAACCTAAGCCCAAAACCCATTCAGATTTTAAGATTTGGTCTGACCTGGACTTTCTTAGACTATTTCCCTTACACAACTAAGTGATTTCTTTTCTTTTTTTTTTAAACATCGCATTTCTGTGTCTTTAGAAAAAGGTCTATTTTAGATGGTCTTTTAGAGTTCTATACATACAAAAAGTCAACCATGCACATGAATTTCAACAAAATCCAAAGTTCTATATTATAAGTGGTTTAGATAAGGTTTAGAACAGTTAACATGTCATTATCTATGGTCTAACACCCCGAATTTTATTCCCTTCGTTAAGCTGATTTATATCGTTATAAATTGAAATAATATCGACATAGCCGACTAGAATGTCGACCCTTGGGAATGATTTTGCAACTTATGGAATCGAACCTTAATATAATCAAAAGGCGTAAATCAGCAGATGATTATATTAATGGCAACGGTTTGAGAATAGAGGTTGGGAATTGGAGAAACAGTACAGCGGGGTGGCCTTTTATCAGTGATTGATTAGAAAAAAAATAAAAATAAAAATTAAAAAAATTTTAAGGGGTCGAAGCCCCTTGTTTTTTTTCGGGCAAAAAAAAAGGGGAGGAATCGCGAAGGGGGGGGATGGGTTTCTTCTTCTTCTTCCTCCATTTTCATGGCGCACACAGAAGGAGAGAGAGGGAGAAGGCCAGATGTTCGGTTGGGTTTGGAACGTTTAGAGGTTGATTTCTGCTTCAGATTCAACCCATTTACGGGTCCTTTAGCTTGGATTCGAGATGGGTTTCCTCTTCCTCCTACCTATGGTTATTGATTATTGATAATAGTTCATTTAGGTTGAATTCGAATCGATTATCAGTGAATTGAGGAAATTGCGGTGTCCTCCTACCTATGGTTATTGATTATTGATTATAGTTCGTTCAGGTTGAATTCGAATCGATTATCAGTGATATGAGGAAATTGTAGCGCAAATTGCACGATACCATATATATATATATATATATATATATATATATATATATATATATATATATATATATATATATATGTTAGTCGTACTGAACTAAAGTTTATCATTTATATATATATAGTTTATTGATTATATGTCATTTGGCGATTATATGAAATTTATTGAATATGTCAAGTTTATCGATTATATACAGTTATCGATTATATGACATTTATACCTAAGTTTATTGAATATATACATGGATAAATTATCGATGCTAAGAGATTTATTGATTATATGAGGGCTTTGGTTTATAAAATTCATTGAATATATAATGTTCATCGCTGGTTTATAACGTTATCATTGAATATATATAACGTTCATCGATTATACATGCTCACTGTTTCTATAAAGTTTACTGATTATATAATACTTATTGATTATGCATATTTATCGATTATATATAAAGTTTATCAGTTCATCGAATATATATATATACTTACTTAAAGTCTATTGATTATATAACGCTCATTGATTATGCATGTTCAACGATTATATATAAAATTTATTGAGTATACGATGTTTATTGTTTGTATAATGATTATCGTTTTTATGAAATTCTAGATGACACATAATTCTTGATTATATTAAGTCGATTACCTTTATACAGCGAAGCCCCACGCTATTAAGTCGATTAATGTTTATATCTCTGTTTGAGCATTCAATAAGCCGATTGCCTTTACATACATCGCTAATGGTATATTAAGTCAATTGCAGTTCTAAATAAGCTATTGCCTTTATCAAACCTTATGTTTATCGATTTTATAAAGCGTATCGATTGTTTGTCAATTGTATATTATAGTCAAGGTTCATAAATGCCTATTTACATGATTGCTAAGTGTTCCTAATTGTTTTATCGGTCGCATATTTCCATCGACAAGTCATTGGTAATGAAATAACCTTAGACCATCCGATTGACCAACCGAGTGAGTCAGGTGACCAGTAAATAGGTCGAGGGACAAGGGATCTTTAAAGGTTACTTGCAGTTTTAGCCTAATCAACCCAGTACCTCCCTAGAAGTCTACATGTAACTTCAACTTATATGCTTCAAAGCTCACTATTTGGCAGAGATTTCAAAACTCAGTATTTCACTTCTCTGCCAGTAGGCAGGGAATGCAAAGCTCAGTATTTCCTTTCTCTGCTAGAAGGCAGAGACAAAGCTCAGTATTTTATTTCTCTACTAGAAGGTAGAGACAAAGCTCAGTATTTCACTTCTCTGCCAGTGGGCAGGGAATGCAAAGCTCAGTATTTCATTTCTCTGCTAGAAGGCAGAGACAAAGCTTAGTATTTCATTTCTCTATTAGAAGGCAAAGACAAAGCTCAGTATTTCACTTCTCTGCCAGTAGGCAGGGAATGCAAAGCTCAGTATTTCATTTTTCTTTTAGAAGGCAGAGACAAAGCTCAGTATTTCATTTCTCTACTAGAAGGCAGAGACAAAACTCAGTATTTCACTTCTCTGCCAGTAGGCAGGGAATGCAAAGCTCAGTATTTCATTTCTCTGCTAGAAGGCAGAGACAAAGCTCAGTATTTCGTTTAGAAGGCAGAGACTGAACTAAATTTTATCGTTTATATATATATATATATATATATA
>JACYFF010031954.1:58126228-58192947 GCA_017589665.1 Selenicereus undatus
TATATATATATATATATATATATATATATATATATATATATATATAGTTTATTGATTATATGTCATTTGGCGATTATATGAATTTTATTGAATATGTCAAGTTTATCGATTATATACAGTCATCGATTATATGACATTTATACATAAGTTTATCGAATATATACATGGATAAATTATCGATGCTAAGAGATTTATTGATTATATGAGGGCATCGGTTTATAAAATTCATTGAATATATAATGTTCATCGCCAGTTTATAACGTTATCATTGAATATATATAACATTCATCGATTATACATGCTCATTGTTTCTATAAAGTTTACTAATTATATAATACTTATTGATTATGCATATTTATCGATTATATATAAAGTTTATCGATTCATCGAATATATATATATATACTTACTTAAAGTCTATTGATTATATAATGCTCATTGATTATGCATGTTTATCGATTATATATAAAGTTTATTGAGTATACGATGTTTATTGTTTGTATAATGATTATCGATTTTATGAAATTCTAGATGACACATAGTTCTTGATTATATTAAGTTGATTGCCTTTATACAGCGAAGCCCCACGCTATTAAGCCGATTAATGTTTATATCTCTGTTAAAGTATTCAATAAGCCGATTTCCTTTACATACATCGCTAAAGGTATATTAAGTCAATTGTAGTTCTAAATAAGCTATTGCCTTTATCAAACCTTATGTTTATCGATTTTATACAGCATATCGATTGTTTGTCAATTGTATATTATAGTCAAGGTTCATAAATGCCTATTTACATGATTGCTAAGTATTCCTAATTGTTTTATCGGTCGCATGTTTCCAACGACAAGGCATTGATAATGAAATAACCTCAGACCATCAGATTGACCAACCGAGTGAGTCAGGTGACCAGTAAATAGGTTGAGGGATAAGGGATCCTTAAAGGTTACTTGCAGTTTTAGCCTAATCAACCCAGTACCTCCCTAGAAGTCTACATGTAACTTCAACTTATATGTTTCAAAGCTCACTATTTGGCAGAGATTTCAAAACTTAGTATTTCACTTCTCTGCCAGTAGGCAGGGAATGCAAACCTCAATATTTCCTTTCTCTGTTAGAAGGCAGAGACAAAGCTCAGTATTTTATTTCTCTGCTAGAAGGTAGAGACAAAGCTTAGTATTTCACTTCTCTGCCAGTAGGCAGGGAATGCAAAGCTCAGTACTTCATTTCTCTGCTAGAAGGCAGAGACAAAGCTTAGTATTTCATTTCTCTGCTAGAAGGCAGAGACAAAGCTCAGTATTTCACTTCTCTGCCAGTAAGCAGGGAATGCAAAGCTCAGTATTTCATTTCTCTCCTAGAAGGCAGAGAGAAAGCTTAGTATTTCACTTCTCTGCCAGTAGGCAGGGAATGCAAAGCTCAATATTTTATTTCTCTGCTAGAAGGCAGAGACAAAGCTCAGTATTTCATTTCTCTGCCAGTACGGAGAGGATTCAAAGTTCAATATTCATAATTTTGCCAGTAGGCATAAGTTGAAATTACATGTTTCATAACTCTGTTAATATGCAGTAGAGTCAAGAGAAACATGGTCAAAGGAGACTCCCAATTCCTATGAAAGCTTACTAAACGATATACTTTAAATAAACAAGCATGTGAGGTTCAAAGGTCATTTTGCTACATGAATAGTAAATAGTTTACCAATCACATGACGTAGTTATATGATTCATTTTATGGTCATCGTTCTATGTTTTCTTATAGAAAGCTATTCCTGCATATGACCAGCTACTGTGTGGTATAGTAAGAATTGTATCGCATGGAACATGATGGTTGTTTTAATGGCATTGCTAGCTTCATATAGCTTACTACCTGACTGCATCTTTAACGACATCTTAACGACTATGTACGATTTACATTGCATTGTGAGGGGAAAACATACTGTATGATAGGTGAGCCTTTCAAAAGTCGAGAAATTACGAACGACGATCGTAAGTTATTATTGTATTGAAAATATTCTTTTAGGGGAGGGGGTTATCCACTATATGATTTTTGCTCATTCCATTTGTCATTGTTGCCCTCCAGGTTCCTGAAGTAAGTCGAAATGGAGTCATTGCTACCCTAGAAGTAAAGTGATGTGCTTGTACGTGAGTTGCAAAGTGTATTATAATATAATGATTGTAAATTATGTTCTTGTGTGCTTGGTTTGCATATCATTTAGAGTCGCTCTGTATGGCCATATGAGCCACTATCTAAGTTGTCAGGGTTATACCCTTCGTTGTTCATTTGTTTAAACACTGAGCTGCATTGATTGTGGTGCTCCAGGTGGGTAGCCCGTTGAGCTTGAACTCCGGCGGGTGGTCATTGAGTTAGTTTTACTGTTGTTTTCAGTGTAGGGAATTAATTGTAAGACTGTAAGCCTGGGAAAATGGTCAATTTTTAGGGAAAACTCTGTCCGTTTTGTCCCAAGATTTAAGAACAAAATAGTAACACTCCTGGCTTTAGGGTTGGGGGCATTACATATGGGGTGTACGAGATGACTATAATGTTTGGTTGCTTTCCCATATATTATCTAGATTTTGAAAATTTTTCATGAATAGGTGAAATAGCTACCCATTGAGTTGGAAGTCTAATGGACCCATTGAATGACCAACTACTTTCTCAAGAAGGTAATAATAGAGGCATTGTTAGCCTGGTAAGACAGCACCTATAATGCATGATGCCTAATGCAAATGTAGCAGATTAATTTCCTGATTTGTTTTTCAAATCATGCCTTCTTAATAGTCTCCAATAGAATTGCCACCATAAAACCATGATTGGAACATTTGGGAGCAATCCCCATTACTAACTAGTCGTTTGGAGGTGCTTGCTAAGATTTAATTACTAATGAAATTATAGTGGCAAGTGACTTTCATGAAAAAACTACAAAAACTATTGTATACCTTTCCTAACTATACCCTAACCTAAATGGACATAGACATGGAGAAAGAAGTTTTCAAAACCCCAAATAATTCGTAATGTGTGGACCATCTGACTCCATCGGCTTGAACCAAAAGATCCATATTCAAGGGGGAAGGTATTGCATCAGGATGGAGTGCATCCTAATGTTGTTTGTTATCATTGCACCCTCTACTAATTAAATCAAGAAATAGAACCATTACAACAAAAGAAAACAAGCAAGCAACATATTAAGTACAATAATGCAAATAGACATTACAATGTCAAATAAAATAAAAAACAAAAAAGAAAATAAATATTACAATGGTCAGGGATTAAATTTATTATCAAAGATTACATCTTTTAGGAAATATAAAATCTAAATAAATAAAAGAAAATCGGAAAGGGGAAAAGAGAAAGATAGGTTTGAAAAATTGGTGCCCTCAGTCCAAGTAGCTTGGGGAAGAATTTCAAACCTCAACTTGTGCCTTCACTAGGCAAGGGCTTGACTAAGTTCTTTGAACCTCTCAATATTCTCTCAGAGTTTTTATTTTTCTATGGTTCTTTTACTGTGTGTTTGAAAGCAAAGTGGCATGCAAGTGTATTTACAAGTGTAGGAAGTTAGGTGTCTCGAGCTTTGGCACCACATTAGCGCAGATTTTTTCCTAGGTGAAGTCGGCAGACTAGGTTTGTAAAAATTAGGTTAGAAAACAAGGAACACACTGCCTATAAACAGTTCAAATTGTTCTGGCTATAACTTTCTTGTCTAACCTCTATTTTGGGTGACTTATTTTGTTCCTAAAGACTTATTAAGTCTAGTTTCTAATGATATCAATTTTGTAGCTTTTGGATAAGTGTGGAAGAATAAATGAGCAAAAGAGTTAAAGGGTGTCATTTTCAACACTCATCTCAATAATCGACTGATATCTTTTCCATTGCTTATTGGATCTATGGCCATAATATATCATTATAAAATTCATGAGATGACGATTATAATTATTTTTATTTAACAATTTATACATCGTAGAGTGGGGTAAAAGTCATGAGAGAATCTATGGTAAACTTGAAAAAAAGGCCAATTTGGGCCTAGTTAGACTTTTTGGTTATTCAACATAGGGATCTTTGGATTAGAATTTTCACATTAATGGATAATTGAAAAATTATAAGAATCTTAATTTGTGATATCCAAGGGCCCCAAGTTTTATTAGATTGGTTTATCATCATCGAGCATTTTATGAAAAGGAGACACTTTTTAGATATCTACACTCCTTTCATTATTTCCATCAATACTAATAAGATTTTGATTTTTAGTAAAAACAACTAAAAGGTTGACCCAATATTAGCAAGGTCATTCTAGAAATAATGCACAAAATTCCTTTTAATGGGTTAGGATTTGATACATGAAACATTTTAATTCGGTAGGTGAGCCTGTTAAGTGTGAAAATTTGATCTTAAGACCAGGCTCATTTCACATGCCATTGTGAGCCTCCACAAGTTAATAATTTCTGTTTTTTCACTTACGCTTGTTATAGTATGGAATAATTAAGATCATATTGAAGTAATTAAATGAGATAAAATCTTAAGATAAAAAATAAATATCTAAATTAGATAATGATAAAAAAAATTGCAAAATGAGAGGTATAAGAGATATCCATGACAAAATAGAAAAAGATAGTCACTATAGTGTAATGAGAATGATGATGGTGGCTTCAGTGACAAGTTTCCATCTGTAGTCATTGGGAATGTTTACTTTTTGGAATTAGATTGTATATTACGCGCCACATAGCCCCTGCGCGTCTTATGATCCTTGCAAGCGTAAAGAATAAGGCTTGAAGCATTACTGGGCGCCTTTGTGTAATGAGTTTGATCCCAAGCACATTTGTTGAGCTAATAATCCATATGCCTCACAATATGGCTTAATGCATTTACAGCCTACAAACTGGATCATACATCTAGTGCTCCTTACCCTTGTGTGAATAAATCTGCACGTGGCATGCGCAAAATTAACTAATTAGGGCATGTTCATTTTAGCATTTGGCCAACCGCAATTGCTTCCAACTGCTCTCAACCACTTTTAACTTCTTTCAACCGCTAATTGTCAATCCCAACGACTTCTAACGGCTCTCAACCGCTTCCAACTATTCTCACCTGCTCCAACAGCTCATAAATCCTCATATTACATTGCAAACACTATTCCATCTACCTCCTGATTGCTCATAACTACCCTCAACTACTCACAACTACTAGTGGCTAATCACAACTGCTTTCAACCATTCACAACTGTTTTCAACTGCTCCCAACTAATAGCCGTTTCTTGCAATCACTGAAATGGACAGACCCTTATATTCAAGCAATGAGATTATGCTAGATGCATTGCACATGTAGTAGTAGAGCAGGACATTACATATTAGTCCTTTCTTCTTGTTAATTAGGGTTTCAAATATCATTAATGACAAAATAAGCATTTGTTTTAGTTTTTGAAATCCTTCTTGTATGAACTTCAACATATGTATATGTTCATTTATTTTCCAAATTTTTGGTTAATTCAATCTGCCTATTTTTCTTTCGTCTAACGTTTTTCGTCTTTGTGTGAAAGGATTCCTTTCATATTTTCTTATATTTACATTTTTTAACACTTGTGACCAAGATTATTAAAATCAATGGAGAATCTTCAGAATCAATCGATGATCCTTGGAACCGGATTCATGCAATCACATCAAGGATCATAAGATTCTAATATCTGTATGAAATAGTGAAGATTATTTACGATTTTCAATTTGTTTGGACTAGTGAAAATTATTTTCATCAGAATAGAAATCTTAACAAACATCCACAAAGATTATAGAAATTCAATTTAACTATATTTTGTAGGCAAGTTTGATACAGAACGATTTGTCTACGACAATTTTGTATAAATACTTTGTGAAATTTATTTAGGATCCTGGATCAAATTATATGTTTGTAGAATCATATTACCATCCTATTATACATTTTTTGAACTAAGTTTGAATCATGAGATCCTAATGGATTTAAGATTCTAGTAAGAGTCAGATTGATAAACCTTTTTGGATCGTAAAATGGTAGGATCATAAGACTCATATCAAGAGAGTTTAATAACTATGCTTGTGAACTATAAAAATGCGAGCTACTAACTATATTGTAACAAACTCATAAGTTTTTATCTCATAAGCTTATTAAATTTATTGTGAACACAATATTTTTAAACTTAAATTTTATTACAACTTCATATAATTTTTTGTAGCCATTATTATTTCACTTTATTAGCATTTAGTTACAAATTAATGAATATACAACTTTACTTTTATGAGCATGCACTTTTCATTTTATGAGCATGCGCTTCTCATTTTAATGAGCATACATTTACAAATTGATGAACGTAAAATTTAATTTTTATGAGCATACGCCTTTTATTTTGTGAGCACGTGCCTTTTTCTTTATATTAAGCATATAGTTCTCATTTTTATGAAAGTACGTTTTTCAAATTAATGAAGATACATTTCATTTTTGACCTCACATTTTTTTAATTTTATGAGCAAACTTTTATAATTTTTATGAGAGTAAACCTAGAATTTCATGGCCATGCATTTTTATTTTATTTGAGTTAATGAGCATATGGGGTTGATTTTTATGACCAAAAGGTTATAACTTAGATTTTTTTTTTCTTATAGTAAAGTGAAAGCATTGGTGTGGCTAATTAATTTTAAAAATTGATAAATGACTTTTACTTCAAATTATGTATGAATAACAAGCATGAAAATTTTAATTTATAAGCACATACTCTTACCCTTTTTTATGAAGAAGAAATTTTTATTTTGTGAGCATGTACTTTTTTTTTCTAAGCATACCCCTTGAATTTGTGAGCAGATAGGTTTGATCAAAGAACATAGAAAATAATAGTATACATTCTTATGCTAAAATAAATGTATGCCTAACTAGTTAAAAAAATAAAATAAAATAGGAAAAATAAAATAAAGAACAAAAAGAAAAATTATCAAGACTAAATTAATAAACTAGTTGCATACTTAAAGTTAATAATAAAGTGGTTAATATGAGATAAGTTTATTTTTATGAATATCGTTTCATTGTGTGCCCTAATTGCTAGTGTTTTGTCATCCTTTGTGCATATTTTGTTAGTTGAATTGTTTGCTTATTAGTCAATTGACTTGTTTTTTATTTAGGCCTTCTTTGCCGCTTCTAGCATAGATAATGTAAGTGTCTAGGTGATCCTTCTAGGCTTCTTAGGAGGGTGGGGTGGGCGTAGGGGGTGTTGGGATCCCGTTGAGGGAAAAGTACATCAATTGCGCTTTGGATCTTAGAATATTGGTCATGTACAAGAAAATCTATAAAATCAGTAAAGATCTTATAAAGACGTAGAATTAACATAACTTGCATTTAAGACATTAATGGGAGCTAAGGCTAGGGGGATTGATGAGTATAAGCTATGGTATTCAAGGGCATCTAGAAGAATAAATGGAGTTGGTATCATTATTGATAGAGATGCAAGGTATCAACTTATGGAGATGAATTACAAGAATGATCGTATCATAGAAGTTCAAGAGATCTTTAATGTGATCAATGCCTTAGAAGAGGAATTAAATATCCATTTTGGGAGGATTTAGACGAGGTTATCCAACGTGTGCCTCAAAGTGAGAAAGTTTTTACTGGAGGAGATTTTAACAGTCACATGGGAGCAAAGGAGATTTTAATGGCCAGATAGGCGCGAAGGAAGATGGACATGTATTACTCACAGGGGATTTGGGTATGGGGAGAGAAACAGTGTGGGAGCAGTCGCATTAGATTTTTTCATATCATGGATATGGTCTTAGCTAACTCCTATGTAAAAAGGAGGAACAATACTTGGAGTGCATAGAAGTCACACCACAGACACGCAAATTGACTACTTCCTATTGAGATTGGCCGATAAATGTCTATGTAAGGATTGCAAAGTTATACCAATTGAGAGTTTAGTGGCATAACATAGACAATTGAATTTAGATGTACGGTGAAAGAGGAAGAAGGTGAAATTAGGCAACCTAAGAGTAAAATAGTGGAATCTTAACCTAGAAAAAGCATCTAAGCAAGTGCAGAAAGTTAAAGGTAGAAGAGGTGTCGGACCAAGAACTGATGCAGATAAGGTGTAGGTTAAGATGGTCGAGTTTATTCGTAGAGTGGCTCCAGAGATCCTAGTGGTGAAGAGAAGAGGTAGTGGGTCGAGGAAAAGAGAGCCTAGTGATAGAATGATGACATTATAGAAAAAGTCAAAGAGAAACAAGATGCATACTCAAATCTTATGGAAACTACTTCGAAAGGGAACAAAGAGGTTAATAACGACAAGTGTATGATAGTAAAGACGGCAGTCACAAAAGCTAAAAGTGAGGCATATAAAAATCTTTATCAAAAATTAGACACTAAGGGCGGGGAGACGGAGGTATTCAAGCCAACGAAGGCTAGAGAAAGGAAAACAAGAAATTGAGAAAATGTGTGGCATATCAAGGATAACGAAGGAAGAGTTCTTGTGGAGGAAAATGACACTAATGAGAGATGACAACATTATTTCCACAAGCCTTTTAGTGATGAGGTTCTGCCAAAGTGAGCAAGGGCAAGTAGAGCAGTAACGAAACTTCAAAGCCTATACTCACATTATTAACGGGGAGGTAAAAGATGTAATGCAGCAGATGGGAAATAGGAAGGCAGTATGGCTAGATCTTATACTAGTGGAGCTATGAAAATGCCTGGGAGGACTTGATTGATTAATAAAGCTATTTGACATTATTTTCAAGACTGCGAAAATACCCTGAGAATGGAGACATAGTACACTTATCCCATTGTATAAGAATAAGGGAGACATACAATGTTGCAACAATTATAGAGGTATCAAGTTACTTAGTCATCCTATAAAAAACTGGGAGAGGGTAATTCAAAAGAGGTTACAACAGGACATAAACAGCTCAGATAACCAGTTTGATGTTATGCCTAGTAGATCAACAATCGAAGCTATACATATCATTAGAAGACTTAGAATATTATTGAGATATGAAAAGGGATTTACATATGGTGTTCATAGATTTGCAGAAGACATATGACAAGGTTCCCAAGGAGGTGTTATGGTATTGCTTATGAAAGAAGGACGTCCAGTATGCCTATAGCCGACCCATTAGAGACATGTATGAAGGAATGATGACAAGCGTCAAGACCTTGGGTGGGGACAGAGGACATTTCCCAAGATATATTAGACTGCACTAAAGTTGTACACAAAGCCTACTTTTTTATTATTGTTATGGATGAGCTCAATAGGGAGATCCAAGATCAGTTGCCATATCTATGTTATTAGTTAATGGCATCATTCTAGTTGATGAGACTATAGATGGAGTTAACAAGTTGGAAAACTGGAAGGATGCTCTAGAGACTAAAGGTTATAGACAATGTAGATCGAAGACAAAATATTTAGAATGTATGTTTGGTAACACTAAAGACGAAACAATAGGGGAAGTCATGATTGGTGATATTGCAGTTGCAAGGGTGGAAAGGTTTAGATACTTGGGCCCAATGGTAAGAAAAAGGGCGATACCGACAAAGACATTGGTCATCATATAAGGGCTTGATGGCATAAGTGTAGACAAGCATATAATGTTTTGTGTGATTAAAAGATCCCAGTTAGACTAAAGAGAACAGTTCGCCAAATCATTGTTAGACCAACTTTACTATATAGCTAAGAGTGTTGGCTAATATATAAGAGTCAAACCCAAAAGACGACGGTAGCAGAGACGAGAATGGTCTATTGGATATGTTGCCATACGAGATTGTATATAATAAGAAATGAAGTTATTAGAAATGAGGTGGAAGTTACAACTCTTGAGGATAGGATGCAAGAGGCAAGACTTAGATGATTTGGTCACATCAAGAATAGACTTTAAATGCTCCTATAAGGAGTGTGAAAGGATTTCACTTGCTAGTAATTTTTGCATGTTGTACCTAGTTTTCTTACTATTTATTTAGGTTTTTGATATGCATTGTTGCTTAATTTTAATTTTTATTACTGTGAATTTTTAAATGTGTTTCAAATGTTTTTAGCTTGACAAATCACTTTTTAAGATTTTTTTTGTGGGTATCTTGGAATCTATCTTTTTACTTACATAAGCTTTTACAGAGGTAAGTCTACCTATATTTAGATCTTTTCAAATCAATGAAAGGGGGGCTTACGATGGGAGGAGTTGTTGTACACTTATTATTTTTATGAGCATTACACTTTTTGAATTATTAAGTATACATTTTCATTTTTTAGCATATATTCTTTATTATTTTTAAAAGCAATAGACTTTTCAAATTAATGAACACATAGTTTCATTATTAAAACCATACACCTTTTAGTTCATGAGCGTACACTCTATTATTTTTATCAGCATATACTTTCAAATTTTTTTAAGCACCTAGTTTTACTTTATAGTCATACACTTATATCTATTTTAATTTTATGAACATATAGGGTTGATTTTTTGGAGCATAATGTTATAAGTCAAACTTTTCGTGTACAGTCAAGTGAATGAATTGCCAACTAATTTATCAAATTTAAAAATAAAACAAGCAATGTGAAAAGAAACATATTACTAAATTAATTAAAATGGTTAGAGAATTCCCAAAAAAAGGCATTGAAAACAATAAAACTATCAAGCAGGGAGTTTTGAATTTTTAGACCTCATGGGCTTAGTATGTTCAAAGCCCTCGACCCACTTGAACCATTCGTATCATTTTGAAGACCATCGTAAAAAATCATATCATGGCCACACCGCTTTTTCTTTTTTTTCTATTTTTTTATTCCCTCAAGTGGCATGTTGGGTGCACGGTTCTTTGTGCTCTTGGGAGCACTATCCAAGTGTTGTTTACACCCTCACAAATTCTTATGTAAAACAATTTCATGAGGAAAGCATCTATTGAGTGTGTAAAGTATTAAGGGTTTTCAAGTTTAGTTATTAAATGTTTTAGGTCAAAAGTATGAGTGAGTTAACTTGTAAATATATTAAAAACATATTAACACCGTTATACCCCAGTAATCTTGCTTCTTTTCTCTCTTGATTTCAATTACTTTTTAAAAAACATCAAATATGAATGACCAAAATATGAATCTCACACGTAGTGAACAAATGTCATGCGTTATTTTCTACTCCCTTGTCACAACCCAACCCTTCTCTGTCTCTCTCTCGCTCCCGCTCTCTCTCTCTCTCTCTCTCTCTCTCTCTCTCTCTGCGCTAACCAAACGTGCAAACACCACTATAGAAGTACTCTATAACCTCAAAAAAAAGTGAAAATCTAGTTTAGATCACAAAACTGATGCTAAAATGCTAACATTGCAATACAAAGAGATCAGATGAACTTGTAGAAACTTGACAAAGTTGATCTTAATAAATTGAGAGCTTGATACCAAAATTAAAGAAATCAACTAGAAAACAAGTGGGTCGAGTTCAAATCCTCTAATGTAATGTTGGATGTCATTTAAATGATGAGACTTTTATGTTGCCCCCATAGCTAGAACAATGGAATAGGATACAAAGAGTAAAAACAGAAATATGAGAGAATAAATTAGAGCATAAATGAGAGGAATTCTCTTTATGTGCATTGCATACTTTACAATACTTTGTGATATATTCATATATGTACATTGCTTGTATAAGTCCAAAGTTGGAAGAATAATCTAAAACTAAATTAGATTATGCTGATTAGGAAAGGGAATTACAATATCAGTGAAGACCATAGTGGTCTCGTTGGTTTCTTCTATATCAAGTGAAGGTGGAGGAATTAAGAGGAGGAAGGGGTTTATTTACAGATTTTTCTAGGAGAGGGGAGGAAAATAATATCACATAAATTTGAGGGAAGTATATAATTAAACTAGTTAGACCCTTGTTTTGTATGGAACATTTAACCATGAAAATATCTTTAAAACTTAATATTTTCGTTTGAATTAATCGTAACAACAATTTTATAATAATTTCATAGAATATCTATTGATTTATGGAATAATATTCACAATACTACATTTTCACCCTTTAGGTGTAACCTCCATTGTAGGTTGCCAATTTTATACAGTCATAAAATAATTTAATGGACATAAAGTACACAATTGTATATCATTATGTCCAATTATTCCAGCTTCTACAATATGGATCATGTTCTCTTTCTCTGCTATTAAAATGATAGCTTGAGCATAGACTAGTAACCTCTTTAGCTTGATAGCTAAATGGCATGAGATGATAAAAAGTTGAACGGCTACAAAATTCTGTAGAAACTTTGTAGCCTAGTTTAAAAGAAAAAGTTTCAAAACCATACATCTTCAAAATAATATTCTAAACTTCATATAAGAGCATAGTAATAACCTAGTTGTAAAATACTTTCGAGTAATTCAATATTAAACAATCAAAACAAGTCCAAATGAAAAGTCTAGGGGATATGACCAAAATAACTAACAACTATCCTTATGAGAAATGTAACAGTCCTACCCTCATTTCCCTCAAAACAAAAACAAAGGAAAACAAACTACCCTATTTGACCTATGGATCATTTATCTTGTATGGGAAAGATAAGGATGCCAATCAAAGACAACACTTTGAATTGGAGAAGCTCATTCACAAATATGTCACACAAAAGTCAAAAACGTTTAGCACCCTTGCAAAGGAGAAAAGCTTTAAGGTCCTAAAGCTCTGAAACTTCTTGAAGTTTGAACCACCAACAACCATTTTTGTTTTAGAAACTAACAAACCCCATTATGAATTATGAAGCAAAAGGTGGATACTTTGAAGTTGTAAGTATCCATCTTAATAAGTACAATAGAAAGATATTTCATCCCTAACTTCATGTGGGATAGAAAACCAGTATAAGAAAAACATGTAAAAAATGAATTAGTAAACACATGATAGAAACTAATTTGAACAAAACATAAATGCTGAAAACTAATCTAAGATGGAGTCCTTTTGAAATCTTTTAAGGATAAACAAACAAATCTTCTTGATTAAATAAATACGTAGACATCACCAACAAGCTTAAACCCTATAAACACCAAGAAAGGTATTTAGCGCGAAATGCTAAAACAAGAGGGAAAATAACAAACCAGAGCACATATCAACTTAATGAAATGACACATGTATGTGCATGTTAGCAACATTAGTTGTGGAAAATTTCACTGTAGGTTCTAGCAAAAATCTAGAACTTGTGTCAATCATAGTTACCATATGCATGGATTCCTCTTAGAAGATTCTCTTACAAACTCACGGCATCAAAACTATCATAAACCTCATCATAGGTGGGGAAGAAGCCATCCCTATTAGCAAAAAGCCTATAAAATCAAAGCACAACAGGGTTAACTTCATGCTACAAAATAATTCTAGAAAAAGATTCTTATAATTAATTCATTTTTGAATAAAACTGACAAGTTTCATACTGTGAACCTTCTATTGCAGTAGCCAAGACTAAGCAAAGAAGTAGCAGATTTCAAAAAAAAAAAAAATGAAACATCTAAAGAGGTAGGTAATCCAAACATAGACACATATATCACTACACACTGCAATTGTACAAACAACTATACCATCAATAATCCCAAAGCTTAATTTCTTTATTTTTAATCTAAGGATGAAAGTGCAATTCATGTCCTAAGGTGACTAAGGGATAGAAAAATGTATTAATCAAATTAAACTATGTGCTTACGTTTTGAGGAAGTTATGAAATTGGGTAGATATGTATGATATTTTCAATCCCTTTCCTCCCAAGTTTGAAACCTGAGGCATTTAAAATCAAAACAAAGGCTAAGAGCAACCTTTTTCCCAGTCAGAAAATTACAAAATTTTCCCTCAATATGAAAAAATAAATCCACACTTGGCAAAGTATACCTTTAAAATCAAAACAAAGGCCATAACGGCCTTTTTCCCATAAAATCATATAATTAAGAAAACTTTGTCCAAGGGCAGAAAAAAAAAATAACACATGGATGAGCATTTTCAACAGTAAAATTGTAGAAAACTATACTCCTTGTATTGTAGCTTTCAATTTGCAAACTCAACCCCCAAATCATTCACAATCCATCTGTTCAAACATAGTAAGCAAATTTGCACAAACAACGAAACCGTTAATCCATGAACACTAATAAAGTCGTCAATTCAAAAACATGCTAGGTTAGACCTAGAAAAATCCAAAATTGAAATTCAATTGGAAAATAAATCCAATGAAATTAGATGCAATGAAAGGAAACTAATGGAAATTAACAGAAGGAGACACCAAACAAAAGGCATTAAAGAATATTTTTATTTTTCTAAAGCAAAACATGAAGGCTCTATTTGGACCATGGGAAATTTGCTAGAAAGAAAAAAATATGGGAAAGTAGCTTTTTTTGTGTTTGGTTTAGAGAAAATCACAAAGAAAAAAATGTTGAGGAAAATTAGGTGGAAAAATTATCAGAAACAAGTTTTAAAATTTTCCTCATAAAATGGTGAGGAAAGTTTGTGAAAAGTTCCCAAAAGAATTTCCGAGCTTCTCGAACCTCACACTACTTAGATGATATTAATATGATTCAAGTAATTTATCATCATTCAAATTTCTCGCCCAAATTCTTGTATTTTATCTTTAATCTAAACAACAAAAAAGAATTTACTTTCTCCCTACTTTTTTTCACATTTTCTTTCCTTCAACTTTTATGTCCATCAAATTCTCTAATGACCAAATAGACCCTAAAGGTGCTTGAAGAAAGAGAATAACCTGAAAGCAAGATCATCCAAACATTGTCATCCTTTTTGTTTTCCTACTAGAGTTGTAATAATGCATGAACAGAGAGAGAGAGAGAGAGAGAGAGAGAGAGTTAGTTAAGTTGTTGAAAATGACAACTGAAGATAATGAGAGAGAGAATCTCAATTATTGAGTAGGAGTAAGGGAGCACCGACTGACTATTGAGGGAACGTGTGAATGAGCTTTTTTAATCTAATGAAACAGAAATGACAATGTAAATCAATGGCTTAGATTGAAATGCCCAAATTTTCAAACAGTTATGATGTCTGCAAACTCTATGAATTAAGGACGTTACAGCATTTAACAATTATCAAATTATCACTATTATGTATAGTAATAGATGTTAAAGATAATTTGTAACAAGATTGCATTACATAAATTTAAAATATCTTGTTATCTCTAATGGTGTTGGAATGACTCACCTAAACTTTTAACCTAAAAAGATTGGCAACTAAAAAACAAAATTCTAAATAGTTCAAACACCTAATAATTAAATTACTCACAATTTCATGGTGATTTATCGTGGGACCGTCTATATGGAAAGTTTTTTTCACTTCAATTTACGATGGTGATTAATAGCAATATAATCCGTCTCATGGTAAGTTACCATAATATGACTCCAGTGCAAATTATATTATACCTCATGAGGTACAGTAATACTATACCTGCTACTCCTCCCCCACATTACAGGCCACACTCACCTTTGTTGGTTGAACTTTATTCTTCTTATACACTGTCATAGAAATTAGACTTTCAATTTTTTTTTGAAAAAATCCATTCAACTCTCTCCTCTTTGATGCGAACTCCATCTCTCGATCATTATTCTCTTCCAAACTCAAATTAATCAAATCCAATTTGATTCTACTTGAATTTTTCATCTCCAAACACTAAATTGTAGTAGCTTTCTATTTGAAATCTCAAGCAATATGGATGGAGCTGCTCATTCATGTATGCTTGATCCTGGTTTGTTGATCATCAAAGCTATGACAGAAGATCAACCTATACCAATTTCGTAATGTACTGTAGCTTAAGGAACAGCTATAATTGAGCCAATTGAAGATTAAGGTATATCAATTCCATTTTGTAATTGTTCAGAGCTTTTTTCAAAGTTTGACGCTTCTTAGGGCAATTGATTTAGCTTTTTTCATGTTTTTAACCTAATTGATTTGGTCTATTTGTTTGCTTTCAGGTTTTATATCTAGGTTATTTGTTGATTACATTGAACTATTCTTGGTTGTTTGACCACTGCCGCAACCGCACGGGGTAGTCATAGTATAGATAAAAGATCGCTCCTCAGGGACCAATGTAATCTATCGAGCTTTGTCTACCAAAATATGCTAAGTAAAATTCTAATTCAAGAGGGTTTGATTTAACAACTTCTAATTCACTAATTTTTAAATCAATAAAGGAAACATGCCTAGGAATTCATGTAGTTATGAAAGTTGATTGAATCAAAATGATAAGGATGTCCTTTTCTCTAACCGATTAATTTCAAGGATTTGTAATCTATGCAAAAATTTAGTCTATTCTTTCGAATTCAACCAAATTTTCCTAAACTAAGCAAAAGTTGTTCTTTCAAACTAATTTGTCTTAATCCAAGTTAAACATCTTCGATTACACTCTATGTCCTCCTAACATGCAAATCTCTCTTTCAAGACGATGTTGTGCCAGGTTTTATCAAGCAGTCTAACAATCAAATATCACCTTTCAGTTTTTCACTCAATTGCTTCAAGTGTGCAAGGAAATTTTGGCCAAAAATTCACTCACAACATGCTAAACACTTGATGGAAAGAAATCAAACCAATCATGATAATAAGTACAATTCTATAGATTAAAACATGATCCAACTACACTTTCAATCCCTAGACAAAATAAAAACTACTCACTCATGATTAAGGATTAAACAACCAACCAATGTTTTGCAAAATTTGAGCAGAAGGGCTTGACTAAGAATAGCCTTCAACTAAGGGCTTCAAACTACCTCAAGATCAAACACTCACGCCTCAAGATTTCTCACCAATATAAATACCAAACTAAAAATGTAAACTAAAAGAACAAAAAATTGAGAAAGAAGATAAACTAAGCTTATCTTGCTTGCTATATCTCTATCCATATGCCTTCCCTTCTGCTGCTAAACGAAGCCCTTTCATAGGAGAGCTCAAACGTTTTCAGCCACATAGCCGAAGGAAAACGAAGAGGCAATAGTTTCTCAACTCACCACGGACCATGCAAACACCACGGTCTGACTATGGTCTGGGCTGGAACCGATTTTTTACTCTTTTCTTAGTCCACGGGCATAACAGCACATGGGTATTATGGGGGAGGTCAAAATACATCCATTAAGGGTCAAATGCGGGGTAAAAAGACCTAAAATCCTGCAAAACATCTCAAACAACTACACCCAAGCATAAATCGAGAATATGAGTATAAATAATAACATTGAGCATATAATTCTCCTAAAAATGAAGCAAAATAGACCTAAAATGATGTATGCGTTAAGCACTTATCAAACTCCCCCTTACTTAAACCATTGCTTGTCCTTAAGCAATACAAAGAAAAAAAAACTATACACAACCTCCTCATGATAGACATAGGTAACATGCAAATGGCAAAACTGATCCAAAGTTAGCCCAAAAAGATACAAAAATCATTAACAAATAGATTAGGGAATGAAATTTTCAAAAACCTTTTGATGGACCACAATGTCAAACTTGAATCAGTGTCCCAAAATCATCAAATACAGTCATTTCAACATATGAAACAAGTAAGACTAGCAAGGTTGGTAGAACCTCACTATAGCTGTGTGGGTCTAATCACTCATGTGTTTAATAATAATGAAGGCTCTCTTAATGCTTATTCCTTAGACTCAAATCTACCATAAGCTCGACAAGACTCTCAAATTCGTCATCACTAATATGCAAACACACTGGACAATCATGAGGGCTTTCATAGGGTTATAATGGGGCTATGGGTAAAAGGTAAAAGGAGAACAAATGTTTTGGAAATGAAGAGCTAAAAGCCAAAGACTCAGAGCTAAACAATTCTGATGTATCATACTACATCCTGCTCAGACCATTATAATTTATCAACAAAATACATCCCCTATTGAAGAGAGATAGAGTCAAAAATTACAAATAACTTACAATCCAAACAAGGTTGACGCCTTCTTCCTCCCCCCCCCCCCCCCCTCTTTTCTTTGTTTTTCCTATTGTTTTTGTTTTTTTTTTCTTTTGCTTTCGTTTTTTTTCTTTTCTTTTTTTTTCAAAAAGGATAGCCAAGGGGAAATCCATAACAAACTTTAAATTCCAACCCTTCTCCAAACCTTGTATAATGAAACAAGGGATTCGTCAAAATCTCACATCCCTTCACCAAACAGTCAAAATTCACTAAAAGATAACAATCCACCTTACTAGTGCCCTATCAAACGTGATGCAAAAAAAAATGAAATGTTCCTCTAGTCTTGGCTTAAGGGTAGGACAAGTATTTGGCCATGGGCTATAATAGGAGGTTTAAATTAAGAAAATCGAATATAGGCTCAAAGGGGCTAACAAGGAATACAATACACAACAAAGGTGGTTATTTGGCCATGGGGTTTAACAAATTAAAGAAAAATGCCTCAATCATATTACCTAAAGGCATATGCGAAATGTAATCTTGAATGAAAATCAAAGCCAATTCTAGAGAAATGATGTTAAGGAAGAGTCACACATGAAAGAAAACATGAGACTAAATTGAAAAATAGCCTCTAAAAGCTGAAAGCCTCACGGGACACCTACCAAGGGTCAAAATTAGCTCACTAGTCAACAGGTGCCGAAATTCATGTAAAGACTCATGGGGTAAATCAACTCGCACTCGACATGTGGTCAAAACATGGAGCTCATCTCGAAAACTCATTCTCAAGCACTTTTATGCACAATTTGGGTGAATCAAAGGATCAAACTAAACCAAACAAGTCTACCAAATCTAGAAAGATCATCATCGGATGATTTTTTTCCTTAATTCCTTTTTTTTTTGCTTTTTTTTAAATGCTCCTAATAACAATGCAAACTAAAATGCAAAAGAAACTAATAAAATAAAAACTAAAATCCAACCTATAATGAAAAGAAAACTAAATGCACTGCTGAAATATTGCTAAACAAAACTAAAACCTAAAATAAAAACTCCAAAAACTATCACAAATAACATGTACAAAACACAAGCACACCAAACCAAATTAGGCATCAGACGCCAAATATAATGACTAACTCCCCCATGCTTGAATCACACATTGCCCTCAATGTGGGCATACAAATGAAAAAGGGAAGGAGGTAGCACAGAGCAATCAGAAAGGAGGTAGTGGCGGAGGATGGGATGGTTGGCCATAAAAGATATGTCAATCCTACCAGGTCTCTAGACGCGCCCTATAGTCAAGGAAATACTATGTTTGGGAAGCAAGCATCCCACAAAGCTCATCATGGCGCTCTTGGACAAAGTCCCCAAGAGCGGCGTTCTCAAAAGCAACAAATGCTCGAAGGGAAACTTACTCCTCTTGAATGGATCTAAGGGTGTCGTGGAGGTCAGTATACTCAGGAGGGGGTGGTTGAGAGGAAGAACTAGGTCTGACTTGACTAGAATGAGGGGCTGGATGATGGAGTGTGGGTTGAACAACCTCATCATAACCAGGTAGCCAATAAAGGTTAGCCCGGTGAATTAGGGTGGTTCGATCGACATTAAGAAGCGGAAAAAGTCGGTCCCCAAGGTAAATCCAACATAAACGCCCAGCCTCAACTTTACAAAAGTGCATAATTTCAAAAGCAACTTGATCAAGCCGCTCGGACTCGGAAACTCTATCTTCAAGATTGGGTTCAACAGCCAAAAATCTAGCAATAGTAGTCACAATACCACCAATGACTATCCTACCTTTAGTCCTAATAGCAGCATTATGCAATTGCCTGGCTAAAAAAGAACCTAGGTCAAGCTAGACACCATCGAGCATACAGGACAAGAAGCACAGTTCAGACAATCATAGGACTTTTAGACTATCGTCCCGAGCAAAAAGGGAACAAGCCAAAATACGCTGAGCTACTCTAATGCAAGGGTTTCTAATATGTGTACACTTTGATGAACTAGTGTTGTACCCAACAGTCCTCGAATTTTTGCCCCAAAATGTACTCGGGTTGAATTTGCGGGGGACTTAGCGGTTCGGTAAATCCATACTAGGTGGAAAACCGAAGATACTGTTAAAGGTGCCTAAGTTCAGTTCATATAATTATCCCTGCAAATAAAACGATATGTATCTGGTTTGACATAGAGGCCCTCTTGTGACCTCGACATGGAGTGTACTTAAGAATTCTAGGGTCAAGTCCCAATATGTGTGCTCTTTGATTTCTAAAAAGTGTCCCATACCACCTCATGCAAACAACCATAAAATATCATTTAACATTCCTAACAGAGCTAACGATTCCTCATCATAATATCTAGTTGCTACAACCATGCGTTCATTCAAGCAATTATATCTAGCAACATGATCAGGATGTGTCAAACCAAGAGGGTGAGGAATGTTACCTCTAGCATGTGCATTAGTGGAGGTTCGGTATGTCCTTTGATGTCGAGGTGGTGCTTGCCTTGAAGAACCAACCTCATTGGTGCTCCTTTGTCTCTTGGTTGGTGTCATTATTGTAAAAACCAAAACTAAAAACTAAATAGAAAAATTTAAAGAAGAAAATGAAGAAATTAAGGGGAAAAAAGAAGAATAAGAGAGGGAAAAAGATGGGTATGGTGGATGGGTGAAGTGAGATGAGTTTGAAGAAGAAGATGAAAAAAAGAGATGAAATTTATGGGAAAAGAGAAAAGATTGAGTGAAAGGGGATGATTTTGGGTGAAAATGAATGAAAATGGAGAAGAAATGAGGGAAGATTGAAGGTATTAGCTGTGGAGGGTTTAGAGAGAGAAAATGGAGGTAAAGAGAGAGAGACTCAAGGTTGAAGATGAATTGTGAAGAAGATGAGTGGTCACTACGGTCAAAAACCTAGACTGCGGGCCGTAGCAGTACACTGCGGACCATGGGGTTCACCACGGTCAAACCGTGGTGTCCGCTGACACAGCTTCTGCTTCTTTTTTTTCTTTCTTTTTTTTTACCAGTTGACACCCCACGGCTGTAGTTATGGGGGTCTGGCCATGGTGCCAAACATTTTGTTTATAGTTTTTTTTCTATTTCTTTCTCTTTCTTTTTTTTTTCACAGACTACAAAAATAGTTTTAAAAAAAAGATAAGGAAAAAAAAGGAAAAAGAGCTTGGGTTGCCTCCCAAGAAGCGCTCTTTTAAGGTCAAGAGCTTAGCCTTTCTTCTAAGCCTGGTTCGAATCAGTAAGTGTATGGACATTAGCTTTATCACGGACCACAAAGTCAAACTTCTTCAGTCGAAGGTACTATTTTAAAAGTTCTGGTTGAAGGTCCTTTGTTTTCATGACACGCTGCCATAGTGCATTATCTGCGTACAAAACAAAGCGCACTCATGGCCTATCAGGCGGGTTATTATCAACTTGTTCAACCCCCAAATCAAAATCTGCATCAAATCCTTCCATATGGGGCATAGAGAGAACAGCCTATACGAACCTGTAATAGTCACTCATAGAAGACTCGTTAAGAACAGGGACCTCACCCTCAGGCGTGTTAGGTGGTATAGGAGCAGCAAACTCCACCTTAACATACCTTTGTTCGGGGTCCTCATAAGAAATCCAGTCAGAATAAGGAGGATCTTCACAATTCATGACATCTTCCATGTCAATCTCAGGGGAATAGCGTAATGCATCTAATAAAGAAGAACTAGGAGAAACAAAGTCTTCCTTCAAATGACAAAACACAGCATAGTGCCCTTCGACCTTAAATGTAATCCGTCCCTTTCTTACATCAATGTGACAACCAGTTATAGCCAAAATGGGCCAACCTAGGATAATTTGAGCATCATCAATCTCGGGCATGTCAACTATGATAAAGTCCTCCAACACCCAAATATCTCATATATTGACTGGCAAATTATCCAATCTGCCTATGGGTTGCGTCATAAAGTCGTCAACTAACCGTAGTGAAAAGGGCGCGGCTAGTAGTGGTCCTAGGTGAAGCTTATGAAACAAAGAATATGACATTATACTGACGCTTGCACCTAGATTACATAAAGCTCTCTCAATTTCCACCTTTCCCATAATACAGGGGATAGAAAAACTACCTAGGTCAGGGAGCTAAGGTGGAAAAACTGTGGGATCTCTATAGTGTCATTCTATACCAATGTGGCAGTCTTGCCACCATAGTTTCTCTTCTTACTTTCATCCATGATTATTTCTCTACCCTCTTCCATTTGTATGCCCTCAGGGTCAGTTTAGTCCTCAACTTCTTCCTTCAGGTGACATAGTTGCAATACTCATGAGGGTTAGGCTCAGGCTTGCTAGGAAGTCTATCTAGGGACGTAGATGAAAAACTAGCTTTTTTGGCTATTTGGGCTTCCAACATCCTATTATGAGTTGTAAGCACATCAACCTTTGAGGCTAATTGCTTAACATACTCATCCTGTTTTTATTGCGCCATAAGTATACTTTCCATCGTTGCTTCTAAATTCGACTTTTAGGGCATTTGAGAAGGGAACGGGGTCTTTGAAAACCAAGGGGTGGTCTAGCATTCATAGGAGGAAACTTCAAAGATTTTGGATTAGACTTATAAGAGAAATTCAAATGATTCTTCCAACCCGGATTATGGGTACTAAAGTAAGGGTCATTGGCCGGTCTCGGGTTGAAGTTTTGAGCATAGTTTACTTCACTAGGGTCTTGGGAAAAAGGTCTCCCAACTTGACAATTCAAAGTTACATGCTCAATAGAACCACAAATTTCACAAGGGGAAGGGGCACTAGAATTCACAGCATTAATATTCATTCGGTCCAGTCTTTAAGTCATAGCATCTACTTTAACAGAAAGTAAAATAAGCGCATCAACCTCAAGCTTACCTCCAACCCGTTTCGGTTAGCCTCGTTCAGTGGACCATTGAAAGTTGTTAAGTGTCATCTCCTCAATTAGATTATAGGCTTCATCCTTAGTTTTGTTCATCAAGGTTCCTCCTACCGCCGCATCAATAGTAGACCTCACAGGGTGGGTCACACCATTATAAAAGGCTTGGATAATCATCCAACATTGAAGACCATGGTGGGCACATAAGCTCAACAAATTTTTAAACGGCTCCCAAGCTTCATAGAGCGTCTCTTCATCCTCTTGCGTGAAGTTGGTGATCTGATTTCTCAAGCTTTCTGTTTTGCTTGGAGGGAAAAACTTGGCGAGGAAGGCTCTTATCAACTCATCCCAAGTGATAATGCATCCAGATGACAAGGAGTATAACCAAGCCCATGCTTTATCCCTCAATGAGAAAGGAAATAAGCGCAGGCAAATCACATCAGTGGAGACTCTATTAAGTTTTAACGCATCGCACACCTCTATAAAGACCGAGAGGTGTAGATTTGGGTTTTTCAAAGGTGTTCCTCCAAATTAGGATTGTTGCACCATCGACATGAGTGCCGGTTTGAGCTTAAAATTGTTGGCCTCAACAGTGGGGCGAGTGATGCTTGAGGCGATCCCTTAAACTCCAAGGGTAACGAAATCTCGAAGTGTCCTTTTTTGGTCACCTCCTCCTCTCGCCATATTTGTTGAATTTCTTCTTATCTAGCATCTTTGTTCTTCAATCCTTTGCTTCTTCCTCCATAAGCGGGAAGTCCTTTCAATCTCAGGATCGGGTTCGTACAAGATTGGACTTCGCATAAATAGGAAAAATTCCTGCAAGCACTATCACCAACACTACCAACGCAATCAAATAAGAAAATAAAAAGAAAATAAAAGCAAAATGCAATAAAATACTTAGTCACTTTCGTAAGACTAACTCAATAGTTAACTGATTGATCTCCGGCAATGGCACCAACAACTTGACCACCCGCAAGCGCATGGGTAGTCATAGTATAGATAAAAAGATCGCTCCTCAGGAACCAATGTAATCTATCAAGTTTTGTCTACCAAAATATGCTAAGTAAAATTCCAATTCAAGAGGGTTCACTCCAACTACTTCCAATTCACTAATTTTTAAATCAATTAAGGAAACATGCCTAGGAATTCATGTAGTTATGAAAGTTGATTAGATTAAAATGATAAGCATGTGCTTTTCTCCAACCGGTTAATTTCGAGGATTTGCAATCTATCCAAAAATTTAGTGTATTCTTTCAAACTCAACCAAATTTGCCTAAACTAAGCAAAAGTCGTTCTTTCAAACTAATGTGTCTTAATCCAAATTAAACATCTTCGGTTACACTTTATGTCTTCCGAACATGCAAATCTCTCTTTCAAGACGATGTTATGTCGGGTTTTATCAAGAAGTCTAACAATCAAATGTCACCTTTCAGATTTTCCCTCAATTGTTTCAAGTGTGCAAGCAAATTTTGGCTAAAAATCCACTCACAATATGATAATCACTTGATAGAATGAAATCAAACCAATCATGAAAATAAGCACAATTCTTTAGATTAAAACATGATCCAACTATACTTTCATAAACTACTAAATCCCTAGACAAAATAAAAACTACTCGCTCATGATTAAGGATTAAACAACTAACCAATGTTTTGTGAAATCTGAGCGGAAGGGCTTGACTGAGAATAGCCTTCAACCAAGGGCTTCAAACCGCCTCAAGACCAAACACTCACGCTTAAGATTTCTCACCAATACAAATACCAAACTAAAAATCTAAACTAAAAAGAGCTAAAATTTGAGAAAGAAGATAAACTATGCTACTCTTGCTTGCTTTCTATCTACATCTCTATGCATATGCCCTTTCTTCTGCTACTGAACAAAGCCCTTTTATTGGAGAGCTTGGACATTTTTAGCTACACAGCCAAAGAAAGACGAAGAGGCAACAGTTTCTCAACTCACCATGGACTGTGGTAGACACCTCGGTTTGACCGTGGTCTGGGATGGAGCCGATTTTCTACTCTTTTCTTACTCCACGGGCGTAGCATCACATAGGTATCCGTGGGGAAGGTCAAAATACATCCATTAAAGGTCAATTGTTGGGTAAAAATGCCTAAAATCCTACAAACACATATCAAAACAACCATACCCAAGCATAAATCAAGAGTAGGAGTATAAATAAGAACATTAAGCATATAATTTTTCTAAAAATGAATCAAAATAGCCTTAAAATGATGTATACGTTAAGCACTTATCACAATCGAGCTAAGGAAGATAGAAGGATTTTGCAAAGTAGTGACGCAGAGCATTTGGTAGATCCCTTTGAAGATAGAGCTCGAAAAGAGAATGATTTTTTTTACATCTTAGTGAGCAAGATAGTGATGAGCATTTGGTTAGCTTTTTTTTGGAGGGATTCTCATATGAAAATTAAATACCTTCTATTTGGGGATTTTTTGGTGTTCCACACTACGTATCAGACAAATAAATATCGAATGATTTACTCCCCGTTTGTTTGCATGAACCACTATGCAAATAATGTCATGGTTAGCTATGGATTTTTATTAATATTAATGAGAAAGTCGAGAGTTTCATTTGATTGTTCAATACTTTCCTTAGATCAATGGATGGTACAACTCCAAAGACAATAATGGCGAATCAAGCCTTCTCAGTGGCTAATGCAATAGCGAAAGTGTTTCAAACTAGTCATCATAGGCTTTATGCTTGGCACATTTCTAGGTGTGATATTAATCATTTGAGGATAATACCTGGTTTCATCAACAAATTTGATTGCATTCTGTTTACATGTGGTGCAATATCTGATTTTGGGTAGTGTCGGACAAGGAAACAACATTAAACACATTATTTGTATTCACTAAAACTGAAATTATTGTATACTGAAATACTAGATTGTTCTCAATTTCAACTAAAACAATGCCAATCAATTTCTTAACACTGAAACTATTTATGAAAACCACTACATTTCTTCAATTACTACACTGAACGATGATATAATGATAAGCTTTACTTCAAACTAAACCAATCAAGGGAACAATATTAAATCTTGCAAAATATTACATCTGACACTAAATTATTGAAGTTTTTAGTGTTTATGCATGAAATACCTTTTTGAGGGTGATATTGGTTGTTGATCTTCAAGTTGCCTCTTCTTCTTGTTGCTGTGCTATGCACTTTTCATTTTGTTACTAAAAACCCCTAATTTGTTGCACATTGTAGACGAAATCAAAAAATAGAGAAGCAAATTTTCTTTATATTAGATTTTTGAAGCATTTTGTACTTACTTGTAGCTTGCTTTTCAACAAATGTGAGCTTCAAACTTCTAATATCTTTGATGAATCGTGTTCAATTATCTTGATTTCAGCTTCAATTTGTCGATTTGTAGGTTTTTTGAAGAAGAATGAGGCAGTTTTCGATCATGTAGAAAGAAAGAGAGTGTATTTGTAGAGCATGCCAGAGATATGAGGAGATAGAAATCGCAAATTGTTTTTTTTTTTTAAATTTTGAATCTGTATTTTTTTTTATGTGACAGTTTGGCTTGTTTTTATGGGTTGTTTTTTATTAGTTGGCATCCCATGTGGTAATGTATGTGTCATATTTTTGTGTCTAGGTTTCATTATAGATCTGCATTACTCTTTACAACCGCAAATGGCCATTAAAATTCCCAAAAAAAAAAAAAGGGAAAAAGACAAACAGTTTACGCGAAATCACCATTGCATGCAAGCGTCTATAACCGTTTAAAACTGTTGGAAGATCGATTTGCAAATTCCATCATGCAAAAGCTCCGGGGAATTAAGATTTCTAGGTGGGTTGGAAAAATCATTTCCTCTTATTTAGGCGTTAATGCAAATCTGGTTCCGCGTACATCACCTGTTGCCCAATTCTAAGGCCAAGTTACCTTCTTCATCCAGTTTCCCCCTGTTGTCAATAGCTGTTGGATTACTTCTCTCGTGCAGAAAGCCCTAAACTCAGCTCAGGTATTCTCTATCCTCTCCCAATTTTCTTTTCTGTAGCAAATTTTCTGTTTCCAGGAACTCGGTAGATAATCAGTTTTGTACATTTTATGATCTGGGATTCTTTTTCTATGAGTAGGATACTTTGGATTCCTTTTTCCCCTATTAGCTTAATTTCTCGGGAGCTGAAAGGCCAAGACTTTCTGCTACTACTGCCTGCGTCCCATATTTCATAGTCAAATTTAGGAAATACGCAAAAATAAGCACTAAATACACCTATATTGTTAAATAGGTTTCCAACCAATAAAAACATTGATAATTTTTTGGCGAAGTAAATTTTGACAATATTATGGGACTAGAGGAGATGATTTTGATGATGAATATGGGACAGAGCAAGTATTGTTTTTTAGCACCTAATGATCAAATTCTCTGTCCATTGTCGTGCCTGTCGTATGCGTCTTGTGCAGCAAATAGGACGTTTGAATTTTGGCATTAAAATCTTGCTGATTTCATTTATTTGTTTGGGAAATGTTCTTCCTCAATAATCCTATGGATTTGTATAGACGGTTCCTGGTGTTTGGGAAGAGGATGGTGTATGTATGAAATGGAATTTATTCATGTTGCGGGGAAATGTCTCTTGGTTTAGTATATGTAGTTCAAATTCATGACATGTGTAGTCCAAGAGATATGCATGAATGAATAGTCACATTGTGTGGTGAAGACCGAGAGACAATGGGTAAAACTGTTTAAGGGAATGGTGAAGATGTACTAAGTATGGGATAAGGGATGACAAAAAGAGTGTATGAGAAGTGGCAATACCCATTAGTGGTAGTGGTGTCACTGAGCTGTCCAGGGGGGATAACAACTACAAAAAGGGTATCTTTGAAATATGGAGGATGCTATTGGGGAGATGAAGAATACTAATATTACCCATGAAGGATGTTGAAGAGGGAGGCTGTAATCTGGTGTGACTATGGTCTATGTGAGTCGTACATGTGTAAGAGGGTATGTAGCAGTTAATGTAAATGTCGAGTTAGCCCGGGCATCCTCAGATGTATTGGTCAATTAGCGTGTTGACCTTAGCCTTTGAGCTTGTAATGTTGATATCTAAAGTAGTGGACCATCTTGTTTTTGCTTTTCGTTAATGGGGGCAAGAGGTGCCGAATCAATATGGTTGTTGTGTTCCATACTTTATTACTATCTATGTTATGTTGATGTCTTGGCTGTACGATGTTGAGCGACACTTTTCTTTGTTGTAGCTTGTAGGTGATTGGACGATGATCACTGCATTTTAATTTAATGTCTTGCTCTAAGTATGATAATGGTGGATTCATTTTTACATTCACATTGTTAGTTTTGATGTGATTGTCTGGAGATTTCAACCCTTGGGCCCAAGTCTTACTTATGGTATAGTTCACTATCAACATGAAAGGGATTTTGGACTTTTCTTCATCCTTTACTTCTTTCCCGAGAAGCAAGTTTGATTAGTGCCCAAATAGCTGCTGCTACTGCCACAGAGAATCGTATGGTCGACGAAATCAAAGGGACGGGAAACGAGGGAAAGCAAGAAGCCAACTGCAACAATAGATGAATTCGGTCATATCACTGAATCTGGAGGGTTTCTTGGAACTGAAAAATTGGATGGCCTTTTGGTTGGAGAGTTGCTCATTTCTTTAAAATTGGACCATCCAAGATCAAGAAGTGTTGACTATCATGCAGCATTTAAAACTGATTAAGTTGTAGATTTTATGGTTTCATTTGAATTGTTGGGATGGCCATAGGTGTTCACCAAGTTTGTCTGTTCTGGGAAGTGCTGAAGGAGGGGATCAAATTTTGGGGTTTCTTTGAAAGGTTCACAACATCACATGGCAAGTTCTTGGCCAAAAATTCAAGTAAAAACTTTTCATGCCTTTAAGTGCCACTACACTTGTTTAGTATGCATTGAGATGCTGCCATAACCGGCTGTTGCAGGTTAACTAGTAAAAAAATTAAATTTGACTAGTGATTATTATCACTCGAAGACTTAAACAAAAAAAACAAGGGAAAATGAGTACGTTCCTGATATTGCTTTTCTCTAAACGCAAAGACGCTGAGAACTTCACTCACTCAACTCAATCCCTCACTCGCCAACCCACTCAAACCCACAAACCCTACACATTTGGCAACATCAGTAAGAAGAAGGAGATTGGCTACGAAGATCGATCAAGTTAGTTATGTTAAGAAGAGTTAGGACCATGAGCTTTGACCTTCATCAGTAAGGAGAAGGAGTTCATTTCCCTCCCCCCCCCCCCTTCCCCTCAAAAAAAAATAGCGAGTGCACTAAAAGCAATACATACCAACAATCCCGACATCACTAGCCGCTCCCTTATTTTATAACCATGCACTTCGTCCTCCTTCAGCATAGCATTCTTTTCTTTCAGCCTCTCAAGCTCCTGTACTTTAGCCCCTTGAGCTCTTCTTCATCAGCCTCTTAAGCAGCAGAGGAGGACATTTGTAGGGTTCTTTTTTTTTTTTTTTTATCAAAATCAGATCACAAACAAAATGCAAATATCAATTTTGCTAGCTAATGCACAATTTAATGTTAGTTTTGATTCTAGGGTTTTGAGAAGTCCTAAGTTCTGTAGAGAGGATTGAGTTTTTTGAGGCAACCTGTTGATCCCCCACCCCATCTTATTGAGTTTCTGCTGCTTTTCTTTTTGTTTTGGTTTGTTTTCACTTTGTTTTTTAATATAAGTTCAAAACCTATTTCAAAAACATACTACAACCTGCTGTAACTGGTTAATTTCCATAAAAGTTGCATTTTAATACTCACTAAACAAGTTAAGTGGCATGCTTAGGTGCAGAAAATTCTTAGGGGCATTTTCGAATAAAGCTGAAAGTTTTGTGGCACTTTTGACCACAAACTCATTCACATAGCCATGTTCTCATGCACCAATTCTTGACACTTTTTTTTCCCACTAGGCCAATCTTAACTGCAATTGCTAAAAGAAAGGAACAAACCTATATGTCACTGTATTTTTCAGGTAGGATATCTTACCATGTATACAAGGATGGATAGTAGCAACACCTTGTTGGAAAACTGCTTTGGGCAGAGGCTGGATCTAGAAAAATTTCAAGACATACACAACTTCACTCCTGAAAAGTGGCTGTCCTGGATAACCCCACGAAGAGATGAATTTCAATAAAATGAGTAAGAAATGATAAAGTATAACAATGAAGGAAATGTACTGAAGTAAATTTATAGGACCATGGAATTTGTAGCTATTTGTAGATGGAAAATTTTGTTGAACCTTGACTTTCCATATCTGTTTTTACCCCAATGTTTTCAGTACTTCATGGGAGCACTCATTCATAAGGGATTTCTGCAGCCAACTTGGTAGTTTCACTGGATGTGATATTTCTTTTCTAGGTGACCAAGTTTCATAAGAAATTCTTAGTCACATTGGGTGAAAGTGTGAGGCCTATTTGTATAACATGCTCCCAGAAGAAGACTAAACATTGTAGATTTTCTCTCTTGGGCAAAACTTGTTTCAACTTGAATTTAAAGCACAATTTGCATTGTGACATAAGTGTGCACATTTGCCTTTGAATGTGATGGCAGCCTGTGATATCAGGATATGAATAAATATTGTCTTTTTGGTCATTGAAAGAAGTAGATCCTTTGCAGGCATGAAACAGAGAAAGGAGGTTGTTCATGTCTTCAAACATCAGATGAATAAGCATTATACATTGTTCTTGTCTTCAGACATTAGATGGATGACTTATTATTGCGTTGTGATTTCTAATGCCCACTCATTGCCCTATTTTACTTCCAAATTGCAGGTGATATCTGTCATTGAAGGAGATGACAGCTCTTCAAGATATCGGTGTTTCAGCTGCAGTAAATCTTCTCTCTGCATTTTCATTTCTCATGGCATTTGCAGTACTACGGCTTCAACCTATAAATGACAGAGTATACTTCTCAAAATGGTACCTAAAAGGACTTCGGGGAAGTCCAACTCATTCTAGAAATCTTGTGAACAAGTTTGTCAACTTGGATTTCAGAACGTATATACGGTTTTTGAGGTGGATGCCAGAGGCATTGAGAATGCCAGAACCGGAGCTAATTGAGCATGCTGGACTTGATTCTGTGGCTTATATTCGAATTTATCTTCTTGGGTAAGTTTATGTACTATATTGGTTTAACCTTATCTACTTTTGACCATTGAACAGACGCATGTTTGCCTATCTGGATCGTTGGCTTAGCATTAGATTAATCTTGATAGCTGTCATTGCGCTTAAATACTATGTTATTATTTTTAATTCTTTAGTTAGAAGTGAGAATTTCATTGCATTGAAAAAGGAAAAATACAGATAGTGAAATAGTCAAGGTCCAATGCAAGCCTTATGTAGAAAAAATCCCCTTCCAGGATGAATTGCCCAGTGATCTGCAGCCATGTATGATATATTAGCCAATGCCTCGATAATACAAAATGTGTGAATTTCCCTTTGCACTTCTTGTTGCATGCTGAAATAATTAGCTCCTACATACGGAGCATTCGGAATTGAATCCAGAACATGACACATTGGCTTAGCTGTCAAAGGCATTCAAGATTACTTATATATCATTGTTAAACTTGTTGAAGTTGCTGAGCCTGGATTTGAACTTGCTGAGCCTGGATTTAGCAGCCATTTGTCAAAACAGTAAAGCCAACTGCAATTAGAAAGAGCCCAACTATCCAAACTATATTGAACCCCGCCAGGTGCATCCGGCGTGGGTGCAGTGGGGTCACCGACACCCCTCCCAACAAAAAATTTAATATGTGGCAAAAATTTAAAATATTAGAAGTTTAATATAAATAAAAGATAAGGTAAATAACCACATAGAATTGCCTCTAGCCTAGTGGTTTTCAATGCGTGTGCTTTGCTTTTGTAGGCCTTGAGGTCATGGGTTCAAGCCCCCGCCTACTCCTTCTGATTGTTCTATTTTTTTTTTCTTCATTTTTAGAACTACCCCTTCCCTCTCCTTCGACATTCCTGACACCCCTCTCCGAAATTCCTAGCTCCCCCCTAGTTCTACACGTTCAGGTTTCAGCCATTTCCAAAGATCCTTTTTAATTAAATCATTCCTGACAACATAATTAATGCCTTCCTTCATGCACTTTTCCTGGTTTCCTTGGATCCATAAGGGGTTCTTTCTGATCATAAAGTTAAGCAAGTTCATGCATTGCAGCTTTATTCTATGTAGAATGTCTTTTAGTAAAAGATAGTCAAAGTTAGCTGTGAATTTTAGGGCTACACACATTCTCTCATGCAACTAAGGCCCTTGTACTTAAGCCCTTCAAAAGAAAGATTTTACGGATAGTTTTGATATTTAGAGAGAACTTTTGGGAAGAATAGTGATTCCAATGGGCTTGTCATGTATGTAAAACTGATTGGGAAATTGCCTGCATAGTTGAGGAAACTAGCTGTCCGGAGATACTATATAAATGGTCTTATCAATCAAGGATTTACTCTGGTTGATTGTCAATTTAGAAGAGTGATGGATTCATCAGGACTTATTTTAGGAAGAAGTATAAGAATAATAATTAAGATACTTGATTATAATTATAGTTTATTATGGCTTCCTATTTCTATTAGGATTAGCATTATGGCGTCCAAGTCTTATTAGGAATATTACACTTTCCTATTTCTATTAGGAGTTGTATTAGTTCGTATTAGGAAGGTTATGCACCTATAAATAAGGGTCTATGTACCTTTGTTAATCATCTATCATAAACTATTGAATATTGAATGAATATTGATTTGAGCACAAGATGCCAATCCCTCTCTTCCCTCTTTCTGTCTAATTTTCTCCCTTTTTCCTTTTTTTCTATCCGATCTTTATCAACTTGGTATTAGAGCAAGTTCTCGATTCTAAGCCGACCCACATCCCAAACTGCAAGCCAAGCCAAAGTTTTGAAACACTGAAAATAAAAACCCCCAGAATTTGCTGTTTCAAATGTTCGAACCAGCAACCTACCTGCTTTACACATCCACCAGCCTCAACCCACCACTCCCTGCTGGAATTGCTGATGTGTTTATGGTTCGCTGTCGCTACTCACTGGTTGCTGATGCTGCTGAGTGCTTCATGAAGAAGCCTGCCGAAGCCTGAAGTCCTGGTTGCTGCCTTCTGCTACTTTGAGGCCCGAATCAAAAGGAAATCTGTGGTATCTTGCTGAACATGTTAGCCCAACTTTGGTATTTGTTAAATCTCTTCCTTGATTTTAGGACTTTTGATTATTCGTAGGTTGTCAATTATTTTTTGGAGCTAAATTATTTTCTATTTTCCAAAAAAAAAAAAACAAAATTCAGGATGATTAGGATAGTAGCATAATTTGTTTAACTGACTTGTGTGTTAGGAGTGCTTTGGAAGTAGTTTATTCTTTGAGTTTTTTGTGTGTTTTGTGTTGATTTATTGGTGTCCAAACTAAAAAAACCTTTTCTTGCGTGCCAGTTGCAAGTGCCATGGCATTAGAACAAAGAATTGATGGAATTGACGACAAAATTGATAAATTATACCAAAAATTGAAAGCTTTACGAAAGGGCACTAATGATGATATTTTAGAATCGTCAAAAAAGTGGAATGCTAGGTGGGATGAACTTAGAGAGTCACTTCAAAAGGGTAGCAAGGAAAATCAACAATGTATTCGTGAGGTGGAGGATCAAGTGCAAGGTCTCCAAAGTCCCAACACGGGTTTCCAGAACTCTTTAGGTGGTATTCATGGAAGTGTTACAAAATTGGAACATGAACTAGAATCTCACTTGTCTCAATATGTGCATAATATGGCTAGTTCTAGTAATGTCTAGACTAGAGGACCCAAACTTGTTGACTCAATTATTCATCTGAAAAACTCTACTTTTGAGACGTCTAGTAGGACCCATGTTCTGAGGGGGATGGAACCTGAAGTTATTGGTCACATTCCTAATGTTTCTAGAGATGATGAGTGATACCATGATGAAATCTAATGGTTCGTAACCTTACCACTATAGAGGTAGGTACCAAGATCGACATTATAGGCACCATTCACCGAGAAGAGACCAAGGCTATCATAGGAACCAAAAACATGACGATCCATATGACGTGACGAGAAAAGTCAAGGTTGATGTCCTTGACTTTGATGGTAGCCATGATCCCGATGCTTTTGTTGATTGGTTAGACCGCCTAGAGGACTACTTTGAATTTTACGAAATGAATGACATCCATAGAGTTCGCTTTGCCAAAATAAAACTTATTGGGTCTGCTAAGAAATACTGGCAGAGTGTACAAAGGCAGATAGATCTCCTAGGTGAGCCTCCCATAACTTTGTCTTAGTTTTAAAAAGAGCGAGGCGCATCGAAGCGTAAAGGGTCCCAAGGCGTGAGGTGTGAGGCGAAGGGGGGCGCCTCATGGACGTGAGGCGCATTTTTCTAAAAAAAATACTAAAAATTTATTCGAAAAATATATTTATGCCCAAATAAGTTATATACTTGAATTATTGCAATGATTACATCCCGATAAAACTGTTACAAAGTCTAAAATGGTGGCAAAACTACATAGAATACGATAAACAATACGTAATAAAAGACAAATACGTAATAAACAATACGTAATAAAAAATCAAAATGTGGAAAACTAAGAAAAATTTTAAAATTTATCTAGTCTTGATTGACAAGTTTGCCAGTGATATACACATGGTTCTGTTCAAAGGCTGCACAAAAGTACTGCTCACTCACCTAATAAAAGACACCCCACAAAAAAAAGAAGGAGAAAAGGCAGCACACCTTCAATTGTCATAAAACCACAGAAAGTAGACAGAGAAACAGTAATGAGCAGCCCACCAACATTTTCGAAGGCTTGAAACTGCTCAGCGGTTAGGAGCAACACTCGCTGGAGCATATCACCGGCGACCGGTGAAGGTTGACTGTCAGAAAATCTTGGGAGTGGCAGGTCGACCCGGTCTGTCTGTATTAAGTTAGGATACAAGCCTCAAATCAAAGAGAAATTAGGGTTTGCAAAAATTAGGGTTTGCAAAAATTAGGGTTATGAGAATTAGGGCCGAATTTGAAGCAATTTAATGCAATTGGTTGGGGGTTTCAGCTCGAAATGGAGTTATATGGCTAAGGTAAGTGTCAATTTGAAGAAAATTGTATGCTTTCATGAGGGGTGCTCTCTTCTCTCCCTCTGCTGTGACCGATTTCCCTGAGGCGCAAGTTCGCCTTGCGCCTGGCCTGAAGGGCACATGAGGTGCTCGCCTTGTCTCACTTAAAGTGTGGTGCTCGCCTCATGCCTCAGTGCGCCTAGGCGCACCTCTGGCGCGCTTACTTTGTGGGATGAAATGAAACAAAAATTGAAAGAAAAGTATTTGCCTTCATTCCATAAAAGACAAATGATGAATAATTGGTCAAACCTGAAACAATTGAATACTAACGCCTCAGATTATTATGCCCAATTTGAGGAAATGAAACTCAGATGGGCTGTTAGAGAAGAACAATGGGTTACTGTGACTAGGTTCATTAATGGACTTAGAGATGACTTTAAAGGAGAGGTGCGCCTACACCATCCTAAGTCTTTAATGGAGGCTTACCAACAGGCCCTAGAAATAGAGAAGTACAAAGCCTTCCTATTCTCTCAGGTGGGTTTCCAAAGCCGGGGAATCTAAGCCCTCTAAGTCTGTCACCTTTCAGAAAACCTCTTACCCTAAAGGGCAATCACAGAATTGTCAATTTGTTAAGAGCAATGTCCAGCTTAGCCAACCAGTGAGCTTAACTAGTGAGCTCAACTAAGAGTAGTTCCCTCACCTTGCTGCCTCTCTTCCCTTCCCCATCATTATCTTCTCTGATGTGTCACAAGTGTTATGAGTGAAGGCATCAGCATCTCACTGTCCCAACCGCGCTCTTACTATAGGATTAGACACTCTTAAAGATGATGACCAGATAGATGAGACTGTTTGTCCTGTTGTTGGTGACACTACTACCTAGAGTGAGCATGAAGACGATGAGAGAGAGAGTCATCTTACTATCATGAGATGTTTTCTTTCTTCTATTGCTTGTGACACTTGGAAACGTACTGCTATCTTTGAGACTAATGCTCTTTGGGGGTAAAATTCTTCGTTTAGTCATTGATAACGACAGTTCTATGAACGTGATTTCTATGTGTGCTATGTTCTCAACCTTAAGATGATACTCTATTCCACCCCTATTAGGGTTGCTTGGGTTGATAAGACATCTTTGACAATTTCTGAGAAGTGTGAAGTCCCTCTCCAATTAGGTGTGTATTCTGAAAAGATTTGGTGTAATGTATTACCTATGGATGTTGCCCACATTTTGTTAGGTTGTCCTGGCTATATGACAAAAATGCCACCGATTTTGGAGTGGATAGTACGCATGTGTTCATTCATAATGGAAAGAGGATTAAGTTAGCTCCTACTCGACCCTCGGAACATATTCTCAAAGGAACTAACCCTAAATTGCGTCATTCTAAGAAACAGGCTAAGAAGTTACATTTTCTATTTGTATATGAATGTGAAATAGAAGGAAAGCAGTCTAGCATGTTGCTAGCGTAAGTAGCCAATGCCCCACTTGTGTTTCCCTGTGCTACTACATGTGAGATGTCCCTTGATCTTAGTGAACTTCTTGATGAATTTAAGGATGTATCGCTTGACGATCTTCCTACTGAACTACCTCCTTTGAGGGATATCCATCATGCTATAGAACTTGTCCCAAGATTGCCCTTACCTAAGTTACCTCACTATAGAATGAACCTTGGTGAATGTGAAGAGCTTAACAGACAAATTAGGGGCTTCTGGAAAAGGGTTTCATTCAGTATAGTCTTAGGGATTCTTAGTCCTGGTGTTCTGCCCCTCTTCACTCGTAAGAAAGATGGCTCTTGGAGGATGTGTATTGACAGTAGGGCAATTAATAAAATTATTGTGAACTATAGGTTTCCTGTACCTAGACTTGATGATATGTTGGACCAAATGTCAGGATCTAAGTGGGTCTCTAAAATTGACCTTAGGGCAGGATACCATCAATTGTGGATTAGACCTAGGATGAGTGCAAAACTGTCTTTAAGACTCCTGATGGGCTGTTTGAGTGGTTAGTTATGCCCTTGGGGTTAACCAACACTCCTAGTACTTTTATGAGAGCCATGACTCATATTCTTCACCCTTTCCGTGGGAAGTTTTTGGTACTGTACTTTGATGACATTCTAATATACAACCCTTCTAGTGAAGAACACCTGAAACGCTTGCGGTTAGTCCTTGAGGTCCTTCGAGCACAAAAGCTATACATTAATTTGGTTGTGTGTTCTTTTTTGCAATATGAGGTTGTTTTCCTTGGGTTTGTTGTGTCAGCAAAATTCCGAAAAGGTTAAAGCTGTAGTAGAGTGGCCTGAACCTAAAACCATTTCTGATGTGAGAAACTTCCATGGGTTAGCCACCTGAAAAGGTTAAAGCCATAGTACAGTGTCTGACCCTAAAACCATTTCTGATGTGAGAAGCTTCCATGGGTTAGCCACTTTCTGTAGGAACTTTATCAAGAATTTTAGTTCCATTATGGCTCCTATCACTGACTGTTTGAGAAAAGGTGGACTAAACTTGCAAAAGAAGCTTTTAATGACTGAGGTCCCTGGCTTACGCCATCCTAGTTTTTCTAGTGTTCGAAGTTGCTTGTGATGCTTCAGGGGTTGGGATATGAGGTATTTTGAGTCAAGAAGGACATCCTATAGCTGACTTTAGCGAGAAGCTTAATGATTCTAGGAGAGATAAGTATACCACCCATGAGAAAGAGTTTTATGCTTTAGTGCGTTGTCTAGAACATTGGGGATACTATCTCCTTCCTAAGGGGCTGTTCTTTGGAGTGATCATGATGCATAGAAATTCATTAACGAGCAAAGAAAACTTAGAGAGAAACATGTTAAGTGGGTTGAGTTCCTTCAAGATTATTCCTTCATGCTTAAACATTGTTCAGGTGCTGAAAATATTGTTGCTGATGCTTTGAGTAGAGTAGGACTTATATTGCATAGATGGACTACATCAATTGTTGGATTTGAAAAATTGAATGACCAGTACACCTCATGCCACCTCATGCCTGCACTTTGGTAAGACTTATGATGAGGTTTTGCATGGTAATCGTCGTGACTTTGTTGATTATATGATTGTGGATGACTCTTTGTTTTATGGATCAGAGTTGTGTATTCCTAACACCTCGCTTCGTGATTTTCTAATATGGGAATTGCATGATGGAGGTCTTGCTGGTCATGTGAGTCGGGATAAGGCCACCACTGGTATCACTGACCTTTTTTTTTCTTGCCGTACTTATGCAATGATGTGGCCCGAGTTGTGTCTCAGTGTCGAACTTGCCATGAGAAAGCTAGGAACCAAAACACTGGCTTATATACTCCTTTACCTGTTCCACATATTCCCTGGAAAGACCTTAGTATGGATTTTGTCTTAGGTATTCCTCGAACTACTAGAGGTCATGATTGCATTCTCGTTGTTGTGGGTAGGTTTTCTAAGATGGCTTAGTTCATCCCTTATAGCAAAACTGGTGATGCATCCCATGTTGTAAGGATCTTCTTTAGTAAAATTGTTCGTTTGCATGATTTGCCATCATCTATTGTATTTGATAGGGACGTTAAATTCGTGAGTCATTTTTGGAGGACATTGTGGAAACTGTTTGGCACTCACGAAAATTTTCTGGTGCTCTCCACGCTCAAACTAATGGACAAACCAAGGTTGTCAATCGGAGTCTAGGTAACCTTCTTAGATGTCTTATTGGTGAGAAACCTAGTACATAGGGATTTGGTTTTACCTACTGCTGAATTTGCTTATAAGAATTCTATGAACAAGCCCACTGCAAAGAGTCCATTTGAAGTTGTGAATGGTGTTATTCCTCGTCTTCCTATTGATTTAGTGCCATTTCCTATTGATTCTCGGCATGCTGAATTTGCTGAAACTTTTGCTAAACATATTCATGATGTGCATGCGGATGTTCAATAGAAAATTGCAGAGTAAAGAAAATATAAACTTGCTGCAAATGTGCATTGGAGAAAGCTAAGAGTTTAATGAGGGTGATTATGTGATTGTCCAAATTCGCCCTGAAAGATTTCCAAAACATTCTTTTAAAAAGCTCTTTGCTCGAGCTTGTGGACCTTATCGCATTTTGAAACATCTTGGCCCCCATGCATATTTAATTGACTTACCCTCTGATTTATCTGTTAGTCCTATCTTCAACATTGAGGATTTGAACTTTACCTTGGTACTTTTGCACCTCCCACATTTTCTGCGAGTGTTACAGGTGTTTCCACGACTTCTTTAGTTTTGGTACCTAAGTTGCCTCTTGCTCCGCCATCAGCGGTCAATGATGTTGAAGCCATACTGGAAGATGAGATTGTTAGTACTGGTACTAGAGGTTTTCAACGATTCTTTGTTCGTTGGAAAGGCCGTCCCGAATCTGATAATTCTTGGGCTTATGAGGAGGATATGTGTCACATCGTTCCTGATTTACTGGATGGGTATCTTCAAGCCAACTCTCCGAGGCCGAGTTTTTCCAAGCTGGGGATAGATGATGGATTCATTAAGACTTATTTTAGAAAGAAGTATAAGAATAATAATTAAGATATTTGATTATAATTATAGTTTATTATGGTTTCCTATTTCTATTAGGATTAGCATTATGGTGTCCAAGTCTTACTAGGAATATTACACTTTCCTATTTCCATTAGGAGTCGTATTAGTTCGTATTAGGAAGGTTAAGCACCTATAAATAGGGTCTATGTACATTTGTTAATCATCTATCATACACTATTGAATATTGATTTGAGCACAGAGATGTCAATCCCTCTCTTCCCTCTTTCTCTCTAATTTTCACCCTTTTTCCTTTTTTTCTACCCGATCTCTATCAAAGAGTATAGGAGAACCGTGAAAAACTTCTTGTGTAAATATGCCTGCTTAAATGAACATTATTTTTGAGCCCCCTACCCCCATTTGAGCGGTTCTTTCACCACTGAACTAATGGTAAAAATATTGACTGCAGATTGAAAATATTTGGTCCGATTGCTGTATTGGCACTGACAGTTCTGTTGCCTGTTAATTGGACCGGAAGATGGTTGGAGAAGTCCGATGAGGTGAACTACAGTGACCTGGACAAGTTGACAATATCAAATATCCAACAAGGATCACATAGGTGAGAACATTCTCTAATCAGTGTATGTGCTGTGTTCTACCAATGGATGGCCTGCTCATTGTTTGATACAATGACCAGCATTGACTTTGAGGAAAGTCTGGGTGGTGCTTTTCCTTTTCTATCTCCCCTTACCATGATGGTTGTTCCCATTTTTCTTGCTTGAGCACCGCTTAATTCAAGCTCAAGCTCCAATTTAAGGTATGAGCGTGGGCCTTCTTTGAGCTATCTGCATTGAAACAATAGAAATCTGAAGGTGCACTTTAGCCAAAAGTTGAAAATGCATCCGATGCTTGTGTATTATTTATTTCACCCTAGATTTTTCTTCATCTTGTTCCTTCCCCTTTTCGGAATCAACCTCTCTATGGGTAGGAATACCGATAGAGGTAAGGTTGCCTACAACTGGATCTCCCCAGACCCCGCGAAAGCGGGACCCACATGGGAGTTTGTTGTTGTTGTTGTTGTTGTTGTTGTTCCTTCCCCTTTTCTTCTCATTTCTAGCTTATATTAATAAGCCTCTCTAAGGGATCCCTATAAAGGCAAGGTTGCCTACATTTGGATCTCCCTAGACCCCGCTACAGTGGAACCCACACTGGGAGGTGGTGGTGGTGGTGGTGGTGGTGTATTAATAGAGTAATACAGCTGCTGAATGGTAGATCTAAAAGAGTCAATGCTAATTTAGAAACTATGGAAAGAGCATCTTTCATTTGAGAATGACTTGTCCATTAATTGCTTAGTTGAACTCCAAAAGTCCCTCTCATCAAGGGTTATCAACGTTTACTTCTTGCCCTTCGGGTCTACTATTAGCCACCAACAGCTGATATGTGACATCTTTCATATTTATGGCATGTCTATCGAATTAGGCTCTGCACAGCACACTTCTAGTAAGATTGTCCAAGTAACCCTGGCAAGACTTGTAATTCTGGCAGCCTGTACCAGGGGTGGAAGTGTAACTATCCCCTATTCTGGCAGTTTAGTCAGAATATCCATGAACTTCTTTGGTTTTTGTTTTGACCTGGTTCCAAAGAGAAACAGCAGGAGAAGGAAATAAACTATCTTTAGCTAACTGTGAGATAAAGCTATCTTGCACTCACCTGTCTCTAGTTGGTTGTCCTCACAGGCAGTTTGTAATGCTATAAGTAAAAGTAGTGGTGGACATAAGTTGTCCAGAATGGTGTCTCTGCAACATTTAGGCAAAAAGTTTGTCCCAGCTTTAGCAATAAAGTTCTCAAAAATTCTTAAAGTTGTCTAAAGTGGACACCTATAAATGATACTGACACTAAAAAAATGCAAGAAAATTCGAAAGTGGACACCATTAGGCACTTTTTTTTTGGATTGGCCACTGAGTAAAAGTTTCCATCAGGTACTCATTTAGTAACAAATTGCTTATATCCTGATAATCGTTATGGGTACCTACCATCACAATTCAGACACGATACCTGTAGATTTAGGGCCGGTAATTGCAGAGCTTTATGTGGATTTTTTTTTTGGTCTGCTGTTTTAATCTTAAACGACTTTCTTTGAAAGAAATTTTCTTTATTTTCTGTAAGTTTTTTAGTAGAATGGATGAAAAAACTGTGGGTAATTTTTTTATAAGGGGACATTTGTTAAAAAAAGCAGAGTTGAGGATGAGATGAGAAGTATCCTACAAACAAAGCATTACAAACGGCAAAAAGACTAGCAATAATTACAACATTTCAAGTGAACAAGAGCATAAATCCTTGCAGAAGGCTTAATAAAGTTTCCTTCAACATACAAAACAGGTGTGTCCTCTTTCCAAGTCGGAAGTTCTATATGGCAGTGACAGTGTAGGGTCGAATACTTTCTACTAAAGGGTTTCAGCTATATTTCTTTCTGGACTTTGGGCTTTTCGGTCAGCCCAATTTTCTTTTCTTTCATTTCCTTTCCTTTTTTCCTCCCTTCCAGAGACTGAGTTATATCAATGACAATGTGGCAAATTGACATTGGATGCTGATGGCAGCAAATGTGCCCAAGGTAAGTAGGCAATAGAAAACAGAATGTCAAAAGAAGTGATAAATCAGTTGCTCTAGGATAAGTCACAATGCCATGAGCAAATCTGGAATTGAGTGGATAAAATAAATTGCCCCTAGAAAGTTCAAATGGGAACTAAAGGTGATCACCGCCTGAGGTGGGGCACACTAGGCATAAGCAACATGAAGGAATTTTAGAGAGAAGTAATTCGCATTCATTAATTCATAAAACCTGGTTGCAAGCCTGATCAAAAAAATAAAACCTGGTTACAAGTGAGTGACGGGCTCTTTTTTTAGTCTTGCTCTCACTGTCACACTAGGTAACATAACATTCAAAAGCAAAATACAAGTCACAAATACATTAATATACGAAAGTCATAAAACCAAGATCATTGATGAATAATATTGGCAACTATTAGTGGTTTATTCATGGTTCTTAATGGCCTATAGTCAGCCTAATAGTTGCATAATCATAGTACTAACACTCAATACCAAAAAAAAAAAAAAAACACTAAAGAGCTTGAGTGCTATATTCTTGGATTGGCCAAGAAAGGAATGAAATGCAAGTGGGCTGCTTGAATTCTTCAATTTAGGTAAAAGGAGTTATCTTCCTTCTATGCATATTGAAAAGAGTTTGGTCAAGTGATATTTGCCATTCCCAAGGATTATTTTTGATGTATTCCTATATCTATTTCTTTAAGGTCAAAATTGACCTAGACAGCACCTAACCAATTAAGTGACTTCTTGGCGTGGTATGTTTTTTTTTTTTCCCCCCCTGTTAGTTGTTTAAGGTGTTTAGGTCATGGCTGATCGGGATGCTAGTGGGCTTGCTTCATGGCTACTTTGTTGATTGAAATTTTCCCTTTGTTTGCCATGGATGCTTCTCCTGATATTTACTAAGATAAGCTATGTTGAAAGTAGCTGATATACAGTGCTTTTCTAGAATTCCAGTTTGAACACATCATTCCCAATCCCTTCTAAGACATTGAATGGTCTATCACTCAGGGCACCAACTTAGACCTTCTCTTTACGGAGAACCTTTCTTTTCAAAGGTCAATCCATGCTAAGTCCCCGGGCTAAAAAACGTACTTGTTTCCCATGCTTATTGGCTTGAGGTTTGTACTTCTCATTTCGCTTTATTAATCCCAAGTTTAATCTTGAGATGTAGCACTTGAATATCCTTAGCATATGCCCCTCCTTCAACACTAAGTCTTGTTATGACCTCAATGGCAGCAAGATCAAAGGGAGTAAATGGGATAACATCAAAAACAACTTGGAAAGGAGAACGTCCTTTAGCTTTGTTAGGAATCTAGTTTGTAAGCAAATTCCCCATGTGGCTTGATGTTCTTAATGGGAGCTCTTATGAGGGCATCAAAGTTCTATCTATGACCTCTATTTGAATGTACGCTTGCAGAAGTTTGGGGATGGTAGGTTGTGGTATACCCTAGCTAAGTTCATTTATTACTCTAAAGTCTAGCCCAAAAGTGGCAAAGAAACTTGACATCTCGATTTAAAATCAATGGATTTTGGGAAGCCGTGAAGCCTTACTGCTTCTTGTAGTATAAATTTGCAATATGAGAAACATTACATATCTCGTGGCAATGGATGAATTGTGCCAAATTGGAATCCTTGTTCGTTTATGTCCGTGGCAAGCCAAGAATGAAATCCATTTTAACAGCCCCACATAGAGCTTATAAAACCAGTAAAGGAGTGGGCAGTGCTTGGGCAGAGCATGTCTGATGGCTAAATCCACATATAATACCTGTTATACGATGATTGACATCTTTCTTCATATGTGGCCAACAGAAGTGTGCTTTAAGCATCGTGAGTATCTTCTCTTCTCCAGAATGATCAGCAGAGATCCCTCATGTGCCTCTTTGATTAGAAGTGCTGAAACCCCACCCCTTTGAATGCTCTAGCTGACCTTTTTGCGCATCAAACTCCATGTTGGTATTAAGAGTCAACTCCTTAAGATCTGCAAACCCCAAAATAAAAGACTCAAAATTGTTGAAGAATTAAGTACTTCCCTCAAAGAATATCATTCCCTTTATTCATTTTCCTAGGCTTGTATTTGATAACAAAGGTGAAAGCTTGTAAATTCTCCACCTATTTGGCATGCCTATAGTTGAGCTTTTTGTTGGCCTTGAATTTATTTCAAAGTCTTATGATCATACTACAAAATTAACTCATTTGGTACCAGACGATGATACCAATATTGTAAGGACGAATGATAACAATAGCATAGAATTTCTTTGCCATGTATGGAGCATGTTCTTTTTCGTTCATTTAGCTTCTCACTTAATTAGGCTAGGGACCACCAGGCCTGAACACCTCATCTAGGTAGGATTCTTGGGGTATGAATTTATGTTTGAATAACATATTGTTGCTAACTTTATGTAGTAGGGACAGAAAGAAAAGAGAGCATATGTTGGAAAAGGGAAGCGATGTGACAATTGCCCATTTCCTTTTTTGTTTTGGGTCGAAATGCAACAAATTTACTGAGCATAGGTGCATGGTTCAAGGTTTTCCTGTGCAGCGGAGCAACAGTTGGGTCATGCTTCCAAAAAAACATGTCAAAGTTGATTGAGAATTTGAGATCATGGTCTATCGTGACCCAATTTGTTAAAGTCAATGACCTCATCACCACTCCTGCAAGTGGCACCTTTGTCTGGAGTTGTTGAGAGCGATTTCAGATCTGGGATTTCAGATCTGGGGTAGTAGGAGGACCCGTATCCAGAAATTGAGACACTAATCAATGTAGAAAAAGGGGCTTACGGCTTTGACATTGCTGAAATCAACAAGTTAATAGGCTAGCTGATGCAGGAAAAGAGTAAAAGGACGGGTTGAAAGATTTAGTAAATTAGAATATTTCAATATTGGAGGTTTTTCGTATGTTGATAATTTTCATAGTCATATTTTAGGATAGTCAAAATAAAGATATTCTTTAGGGCGTTATTGAGAATTCCCTTCCTAATGTGTTAGGATTACTTTAGGCTAGTATTTTTATCCTTTGTTGGCTATTCAGTATATTTTATTTTTCTTATTTTAGTACGACCCTAATTGCATCCCGAATGGTTTAGTCCAGAACACAGATCATTACTTATTGCACATATTTAGTTTAATTTAGTCTTCGGATCGCCTGTTCCTGGAATGCTGAATGCTCGGGTATTCCCAGTAACTATGAGTAGGACTCTAAGCTATATAATCCCGTTTATGTATGCGGAGAAAATCAATTGAATGAATGATAATTTCACATTTATTTGAGTGAACATCTCTGTGAGTATTTGATTCTGTGTGAGCCAAGGACAGATTCTGTGTGAATGTCCTAAATCCCCTTTCCGTTGGAATTGCTTTAAGAGTGTCCTACACAACTATCCTTTGGTTGGAATTTCTCTGGGAGTGTCCAACATCAATTTGGTATCCAGGTTTTCTGATCTGGCTGCTGTACTTTCTCTTTCCATTCTCGTTGATTTCCAAATCTCCCAAAAGAAAAGAACTGCCCAAAAAAAAGAAAGAAATTCCACATCACAAGTTGCTACCCTCTTTGAAATTCAACATTGTTTTTTCACTGGACCAATTTTCTGCTGTAAGTAACCTCTATTAATGTCAATACTCGCTGCTGCAGAGTTCTATTCATATACACTGCTTTCATGGGTGCTGCTGCCAGAGAGGTGCTTGCTCTTTGGTAGTTTCTTCATTGCTTAACTGATGATTATTGCCTACAGCGACCGACTGATTATGGTTTGGTGTGAGCTGCCCGTTATCATTCACAATAAAGAGCTGCCTGTTACAAGTTACAACCAGGGCCACAACTAGACATTCTCATTAGGGTACGATTTCAAATAACATGCTTTTCAAAAATTTGTTTTCAGAGACTTGTAGTTAATTGTTGATTTTAATATAAAGCGCTAATCAAACTAGTGGGAGAAAAAATGATAGTTTTATACGGTGAGATCATGACCAAGTTGGTACTTAAAATTAAGATTTGCAGTACATGAGATGTTAGGTTTAATTTCCCACTTCCCTATTACATTCAATAATCTATGTAAAGAAAAATATAAACTACATATCTTTGAAACTAAAAATTAAAACAAAGAAAAATATTAATCTGCCTCTTTTTTGAGATTGAAGTGATCCAAAAACGAAATAACACTAAGAGATTTTACTGAAATAAATGAATCAAAATAAATAATAGGTTCAAGAGGGTGTTTACTTCCCTAATGCCCAGGCAACTGACTAGTGAGGGAAAATGGCAGAAGGCAATGCAAAATGCATCGGGAGGATGGGCTTGCATCAGGCAGTGGCTAAAAAATGGAGCATGAGGTAAAAATTAAATTCAAATCAGCATCTAGTCAGATTTGAACCCAGGACCATCACTAAAGGTGATGCCATAATCTTTAAGCCAAGAAGCATTCTCTGTATAAAATATGTAAATCAAATCGATGGAAAAGTGTTGGGAGGGACCTCCCAGTGCCGTAGCTTCTCCCGTGGTTACAACAACTGCTTTGTGCCATCTGTTTCTGTCCTTGTAGGGATCTAGAAGAGGCATTCCTAGATTTCGGACAATGAGTGCTTTCATGCTCAGGTGAATTTTAATTCCTATGGAGATGTTGTATATGCTTTTTGCAAGCCTTTAGGGCATCAAATTTACGAAGGTTGCTATGAATTGGATCTTTATTTTGCTAGTGTGCTCATATGAGGTTGTGGGTCCTACATTCCTAGGCGCATGTTGGGCTATAATAGCCTCCTACAGCTCCGTTGATACCATGGTGTCTTCCCACTGGAGATTACAGAGTTTCATCTTTAATGTTTTCTAGGAAACCACTGAGGATTTATATAGACTAGACTAAACTAACCTCTGATAGGGGAACACTAGAACCCACTGAGGATTTGTATAGATTAGACTCAACTAACGCATGATAGGGGAACATCATTGAGGGAGATAAAGGGAAACTATTAAAGAGGAATCAATGAAATAGGAGGTGCAAGTAGCAAAGGACTTGAATTATCAGGTGCTGCCCCTCAATCACATGTGAATGGCGCACCCAACGAGAAATGTTCACTTCAGATAATGAAAATGAAGCTTTTACGGGGGAAGCTAATGAAGAGGATGCCAAGCATAAAGGGATTCAGTACATATCAACAAAGATTCAAATATTGGTGAAAGCAACTTTCGTGACATCCATCATGTACCTCTAAATTATATCCTATTTTCATAGGCCCTAAAAACTATTGTGTGAAAATTCAGTGGACCAAAATGTAAATTTCCCCTTTTTTTGTTATTGAGTATCTTTTAGTTTTCTTATGTTCAACTCTTAAGGTATATAAATGCTCTTTTGTATATGGGGAAAATAAGATGATAAATGATTATTTGAGATCAAATTTGAGAGAATTTCACTGTGTGTGTGAGCCAAGGACAGTTTTTGTGTGAGCTTCCTGGGTCCCTTTCTCAGTCGGAGTTGCTATGAAACCGTCCTATGCAACTGCTCCTTTGTAGGAACTGCTCTAGCCTCTAAGAGTGTCCTACACTACTAGCACTGGCTTTTGATAGTTGTGTTTGAGAATGTATATGTGTGTGAGAAAGACGCATGGACTTTAATAAAGGCCATACTAGCATGCTCTGTCTGGCTTGCTATCCCTTGAACTTTGTCTTGCAAAACCATTTTTTTGTCATATTATTGAGCACCACCCTGCCCCAAACCAATAAGGTTGAGAAAGCCAATTAAAGATGAGAAAACTATTATGAGGTTCTTTTTGCTCAACAAACTTGAGTTTAATCCCTTTCATATGGGTATGCAAATCCATCCATGGTATAACGTTAGAATTTGATTTGCATAAATTATATACATGGTTTCATTTGTAGTATACAAAGGATCTGAACTTGAGTTTGTTGAGAAAAAGTATGCTCATAGTGGTTTCCCCAACAAGAGAGTGCTACACAATAGTAGACTTGCTGTTTTTTTAAATATTATTTATAAGTAATCAAAAGTTATATTAAAAAGACACCAAGGGGATGTCACTCATGTACAAAAGGAGGCCATTACAAAATACCATAATGCCCTCAAGCTCTTCACACTAGTCATATCGATAAAATCCGAAAAAGTCAACTTTGTACCATGAATGAGAACTTGACTCCAACTATACAAAGTTCTCAACAAATAAAGTTTGAAATCATCAATAGCCCCAACCTTGCCCTCAAAAATCCGGTCATTCCTCTCCTTCCAAGTGCTCCACCAAATAGCCAAAGGGATCAACTTCCAAACACGTAGGACCCAACTCTTCTTTAACCTTCTTCGCCATGCCACCAAAACATCTCTTATGGTTTGAGGTTGCACCCAACTAACCCCCATCAAAGAAAGAGACAAATGCGACAAAGCGGAGACCCATCGACAATGGGCAAAAGGGTGGTCTACTTGAAGTTTCTCCTTTTGAGTGTGTCCTCCGTTGGAACCTTTGCTTTTGTGGCTCCCAAACAAGAAAGCATGCTTTGGTGGGAGCTTTAGACTTCCAAATCGCCTTGGTTGGGAAATCAAGGGTAGACAACCCTCTGTACGTCTCCCTCGAATAGGTTTTGACATTGAATTGCCCAATAGAGTCATGAGGCCAAAGAATCTCGTCATCACCCTCATAAGAGACCTTCATATTAGCAAGCAAAACCAAAAGACGCGAAACACCCTCTTCTTCCTAGTCATTTGGGCTTCTCAAGAAAATAATATTCCAGTGGTACTCATTGCCACTCCAAGGGGCAACTGCATGTACTGTTGCTTCTTTAAACCGAGCCATCTTACAAAGATCTTTGGAATTGAAACTTAAGAGGTTGATCACCATATCACACATCATGCTAAAGCAAGATCCTTTATGCATTTTTCACCTAATAAGGCACAGGAGGGCGAAAATGGTCGACATCACTCATAATAGATTTCTAGTAGCCCACCCCTTGAGCATAGCATAAGAGCTCTTCTTACTCCACCAGCCAGAATTGTCCAACCCATACTTCGTTTTGATCACATTTCTCCACGTAGCGTCCTCTTCCTTGGCAAACCTCCAAAGCCATTTGGCCTTGAGAACTTTATTCATATGGCGGAGATGTCTAATGCCAAGGCCACCCTCATGTTTAGGGTGGCAGACATCGAACAGTAGACTGCTTTTCACTGTATGTGAATAAAAGTAAAAGAAAGCAAAATAGGTTGAGGCAAACGGCGAACCTGTCAAACCCTCACTGTACTTCATTGCTGGCTATTGGTGTTCCCATGTTCTCATTCCTGTACAGTTGTACCAAATCCTACTGAAATGCAGTCAATTAACAGTGCTTCATAGATAAGATCATAGTGAGGATTAAGAGAGGATGAAGACTATGTTGAGAATAAATTTGTAGTTTCTTCTGATAAGTCAATTCCAAGCTCTTTTAACAACCCCCTCTCCAAGCAAGAAAAAATTTGAAAAAAAAAAAGATGCAGCCATGGTAGAAGATGAAACCTACTATGGGACTGTGATGTCAGTTTATTCTGTACTAAATAAGATCTCTAGGTTTCAATTAGAATGAAATTTCCCCTTCCCCACACTAGGATGCTAATGTATACTTGCATGGATTAAATGTTTGCTGTCTCCAGCAGGTTTTGGGCACATCTTGGTGTGGCATATGTCTCCACGTTTTGGACCTGTTATATGCTATACAAAGAGTATAAGATAATAATGACCATGAGGGTGCAGTTTCTCGCTTCTTCCGATCGACGTCCAGATCAATTTACAGTAAGCCTTCTTAACTGGTAACAATTTGGCCAGCAATCACTGACCAATTGAACATCAGCTCTGGACAAAAGGATAAAGTATTTTCTTTGAGAACTTTGACGTCGTCTAGAATTTGTTTGGCCCATTATATTGTCCCATCTAAATTGGAGACTTGGTCATATCAGGGATAATTTTAAAATATAAAAAAATAAAATGTCATGCAAATGCAGGATACCACTATTAGCAGCATGAAAACGAGCATGAAAACTATCCTATTGAGTTACATGAGTCCACCTCTATTTTTCAAGGATGTATAATTGTCTAACACGCTAACAGGCTCTTGGCACAAGGAGAGAGTAGCTCCTAGTAGAGATACAATGTAAGAGACAAGGCTTTAATTGGTTTTGGAGTCATTCAGAAGGACGTTGCTGAGTTGTTGTGACGAGCTTATGAATTGAATGAGGAAGGAGGATAAGTGGGTCGGAGAAGATTTGGGGGAAAGAATAGTAGACAAGATTTAGTTCATCTCTAATTGACCTAGCCCCTAGGACATGAATTGTGGGAAAAGTTTTTGGATACCTCGGATTAGTGTCTTTTATTTTCAGAGTTTTTCCTCTGTTGCTTAGCATCAATTTTCTTTTAGGTCCTTTTAATACTAGGTCTTTGCAGCCTCCTTTTCTTGTTTATGTTGCATTGGTTCATGCGTACTACTTATATGATGGTTGTTTTACTTAGATTATTTCCTTCATATGTTTAAATCTTTTGCAGTTCTTTCTATACATGTAATTACACCAATTATATCCCTTATTGCTATAATCATCAGCATTCCTCTCGGTTTAGAGTGTGTGTCCAGGGATCAAGAACGAATTACCCTATTAAGGTGGGTGCAAACTTAATATGCATTGTTGTCACCGATTTATTAGCTCAACTTAATCTCAAGCAACCAGGGGAGGGAGTCCAACCTTCCTTTTGTTTGGGTTAAGACTAGGAGAGTAAATTAGAAGATGCAATTCCACTACTATGTGATCAAATGCCGTCTTTTGGCTGCTATTCTGCAATGAAAAGCCATCCCCCCATTTGGTTGGGGGGGGGGGGGTGGGCATGTTTCCATCCTTTCCCTGTTTCTGAGATTTTACTGGTTGTGATGAGGAAATAGGGACTGCTTAGAATGAAAGAGGACTATTAGGTTGCCCTTTCTGTTCTGCAGATATATATAATTGTGTGTTAGATGACTGCACCTTCGTCGAGCACAATGGTTTTAGTTTAGCATTTTGTAGTCTTGTTTAGGATGATCATTCTTCATTTCTTGGGTGTCTCACAAGGTCTATGTACGCTTGTAACAACATTATGACCGAGTGAAGGAGAAAGAAATATCAACATAGCGATAGCAATAAAATTCAAATCCAAAGCAAGTCCACATTGATCCAAGTTTAAAAAGATCTAGCAGAATCCAAGCTTGAGTGAGATTCATCTCAACCTGAATTTTTGTTTAAGAAAAAACCTGTTGTAAGACTTGCTGATGCAGAGCAAGAGTCCTAAACTATCCACTAAGTGGGTCATAGTTCACTTGTTAGTGGTGAACTATATCAAATAAAACTTTCAGTATACGCTGTTCAGAAATTCCAGTTTCGTAGGTCAACTTTGAACTGCTGTTTGGCCAGCAAATGAGCTCAAAAAGTAATGAATAGCTATCGATTGAAAGATGCATGTCTCTAGCTTTCCATGCAAAAAAGAATTGTGTACAAGTTTCAACTATCTTGAAAGTTATGAAGCAAAAACCCAAAGTTGGTCAATTTAGTTCCAAAACTGCAATGTCTTTATCATCAATTTTTTTTTTTACAGCAGTAGATGAATGAAATTTTTAGGTTAAATTTTAAGCAGGGATTAGTAAACTCTCCGAGCCCCCCCCCCCCTATGCGTTAAATTGTTAATCAACAAATTTCTGTAATTGGTGGAGTTAGGGAACTTTTCAACAAGGTGCAAGTGCGGAAAAATCTAGAAATTCCTGTTCAACGAAGAGGACAAGGTTATCCGTCACATTTCTTTCTATTTTTGGTACATAATTTTGTAATGATCTTATTGGTTGGAGATAGTGCTCTAATCCAATTCAGCGGAATTGCTTGTAATTTTATTGGTTACATTAGTAGCTTGGGGAAAGGGCTAGCCATTTACTAGCTTTATTTATCCTTTGAATTCCCATTGTAGTTTTATGTTTTGAGACCTGCAATGAATGAAAAAGAATGCTTGGGCATTTTCTGTCACTAAAAATTCCAGAACATCTTTATCGAAAAATTTTCTCTTGGTGGTGGATCTGGGTCTTTCCTTTATGTATTAGCTTGGTGGCTTTAGCTTTTAGAGTTGATCTTTGGTGGAGACTTACTAGTTCATGTGCTGGTTTTACCTTTGGCATGAACATATCCCATTTATTCTCTTTTCTTTCTCCACAAAAATTACAGAACACATTTTTTTTTGCATTTTCCATTTGAGTTTTGTGAGTGTTTGTTGTACGTGTTCAACGCTTTGGTATTGATATCCAATCCATATCAAGTGGCATCAGATCAACATATCCTATTTTTAGGTATTGTCACAGCGAAAGGTCTACTTTCTTCTTATTTTTAATCACCTTTGAGTTGGAAAAAAAAACATCTTAGCCCAAACACACACTTCTCAACCTAATGCAACCTTTTTGGCTCCACAAAACAGTCTTTGCTTCAAACAAAAACAAAAAAAAAAGTTATCAAATTTTTTTGTCCATAACCTAACATGGTTAAGCCTTGTTTCCTCTCACCACCAGCGTTCCCTCATTCTTCACACCACCCCCTCTTGTCCCAAAATTTCCCTTCTCAAATCCATGGATAAAAACTTGAAAAGGGAACCTTGAACTCCTTCTATTAAGGTCGTATGGGAAATGAAACAAATCTTCAGCATGCATAAACAAATCTTCAGTAAGAACTAGATATGCTCATTGTAAACTTGGAAATTGAAGAAGAAAAAGGGATGATAGAAATTCGAGAGAAGGAGCTTAAGGCTAAGCAAGAAGCAGTTCAACACACAAAAGGATGAGATTTTTCAAGAAGAGGAGGTGATCATTTGCCCTTCCGATGAAAGTTTAGGCCTATTAGCCTTGTTGGGAGTGTTTATAAAATCTTGGCTGAAGTCCTCTACTTCAAGGTTGAGGAAAGTCATCGGAAAAATTGTTAGTCCGAATCAACATGCCTTCATTCACGGTCGCCAAATTTTGGCTGTAGCTTTAATTGCTAATGCTAATGAGTGTACTGACAACTATCTTAAATCTAATTGATTAGGTAAGCTTGAGATTGAAAAGGCTTATGACCATTTCTCTTGGGACTTTCTCATGGTTACTCTGGGCAAAATGGGAATTTCCCAACAAATGGAGGAGATGGATTTGCTTTTGTATCTCTACAGCCCACTTCTCAGTGCTTATCAATGGCGAAGCTTCTGGTTTTCTTTTTTCCTTTTTTTTGTTTTTCTACCTCTAGGGGTATCCACTAAGATGACCCATCATCCCTCACCTTTTATTTATTCAACTCATGGAGACCCTTAACAGGTTGGTTAACAAAGCTATTGAAGTTGGCATCTTGGAGGGTTTTCCTTATTTCCAACTTACTTTTTCTTGATGATACTTTGTTTTTTGTAAGCATGAGGAGAGCAATCTGGGTCCTTTGAGATGTATTTTGCTGTTATTTGAGGCAATTTCTAGGCTCCGAGTTAGCCTTTGTAAGAGTGTTCTTATTCCTATTGGTTAGGTGTGAGAGATTCAAATTCATCACCTTGCACAATTCTTTGGTTATAGTGTTGAGCATCTACCATCTTCTTATCTTGGCCTCCTGCTTGAAGCTCCTTTCAAATGTAAAATTGTGTGGGAACCAATTGCAAAAAGGCTTCTTAAGAGACTAAGTTGCTCTCTAAAGGGGGTAGGCTAACTTTATTGCAAAGCACCCTATAAAGTCTCCCTATTTATTTCATGTCTTTATTTACCATTCCAGCTAGCATTGCCACCTGACTAGAGAAAATCATGAGGGACTACCTTTAGTCTAATAATGAGCTCAACAATGATTTTCATTAGGTCAATTGGAATGAGGTCTACCATTCTAAACTTGAGGGTGGCCTTGGTATTAGACATCTTTAGGACATGAATGAAGCTCTCGAGGCAAAGTGGTTGTGGAGGTTTGCCAAAGAAGAGGATGCTTTGTGGAGAAAGGTGGTCATAATGAAGTGCAGGGTCGATAGTTTGGGGCCTTTGGGCTGGTGGTGTAAGAAGAACTCTTACGCTCATCGGATTGGTTATTGGAAGTCAATTATAGGTGGTTTAGACCATTTCCGGTCTATTGTGCATTTTAAGGTGATAAATGGGTCGAAAGGTTTCGTTTTGGCATGATGTTTGGTGTGGAGATGAACCTCTGATGAACCTCTAAAGTCTCTGTTCCCGAGTCTTTTTAGGATAGGCTACTATAAAGGAATTGGTCTTTTGGAATGGTGATAAAAACCACTAGAACTTAACTTTCTTGAGAAACCTGGATGGTTAGTAAGAGGAGGGCGTGTTAGTCTTTTGGCTTTGCTTGCTAATACGGAAGTTGCTTTTGATAGTGATGATGAAATCTGTTGGCCCCATTCCTCTAGTGGGCAATTCACTATCAAAAGTTACCACAAAGACATGTAAGGGTCCACTCAACTTTTATTTTCCAATTGAGGAAATTTGGAAGTTTAAGGCTCCCACCAATGCTTTCTTTTTAGTTTGGGCAGCCACCAAAGGAAAGGTTCCAACAGAGAATTTACTCAAAAGGAGAAACTTCAAGTTAGCTGGTAGGTTTTCAATGTGTTTGGTAGAAGAAGAGTCGACAACTATGTTTTTGTTCATTATAGGTGGGTTCTTGCTTTATGGCATCTGTCATTTGCGTTGATGGGAATTAATTGGATGCAACCTCAGACTATTAAAGATGTTTTGGTGGCTTGGAGAAAGAGGGCATGATGCTATTAATTGGGTCAAGAAGAGTTGGATACTCGGTGTTTGGAAGTTGGTGCCTTTGGCTATTTAGTGTTGCACTAGGAGCGAGAAGAATTGTCGGATTTTTGAGAGCAAGGCTAGGTCCTTTCAAGATTTCAAGCATTATTCTTGAGAACTTTGTATAGTTGGAGTCAAGTTCTCGGTGCAGTACAAAGTTGACTTTTTCGGAGTTTGTCAATATGATTATAGTTGAGCGCTTGAGGGCATGATGCTATTTTGTAATTGCCTCCTTTTCTGCATGGGTGACAACCCAGCTTTTTCGGAGTTTGTCAATATGTTTATAGATGAGCGCTTGAGGGCATGATGCTATTTTGTAATTGCCTCCTTTTCTGCATGGGTGACAACCCTTTGGTGTCATTTAATATAACATTTACATTACTTATCATTTGCCTTCTCGATGAAGGAGAGCTCCTAGAAGGTTATCAACCTATTTGAGTTCAAACTGAGGAAAAGAAAATCCAAGTTCAAGCCCAAGGACAAATTTTACAAGTTAAGACCATGGATGCTCTACTCTTGGAAGAGAAAAGCTCACTTAGCTCGTCAATTATATTCTTGGATGTGCACCATTACAATCCAAACTTGTGCATTAAGAGATACCCCATTTGGAGTTGAATACTAAAGAACAAGTTATGTTATTAACAAGCTTATGGTATTTGGGTTTGTTTTATATTGAAACACCCCTGAATTCTTTTAAAATAGTTGTGTGCAAGAAAGATGGAATACTTAGCACTATGATGTTGCTGAAATCCAATTAGGGCATCCATATTGCTTAATTGATGATCTTTGGGGATCAAACATTTAGCTACAAGGATTTCAGTGAAAATTCTTTCGAAGAAGGGTAATTTGATGTAGAACAAGAGTCCCAAACACTCAGTATATCACGTGTCATAGTTCACTTGTTAGTGGTGAATTATGTCAAATAAAATGTGTAGAATAACTTGTCTAGAAATTCCAGTTTCAGTCGAATTTAGGTTGCTATTTGGCCTACCAAATGAGCTCCAAAAAACAATGAATTAACTAGGATTGAAAGCTCTAGATGTCTAGCTTCCAACATAAGAGAATCATGTAAAAACTTTAAGTATTTTGAAGGTTATGAAGCAAAAACCAAAGGTTGGTCAGGGTAGGCCCTAAAATTGCAATGTTTTGATCATCAATTTTTTGGGTAGTAAATGGATGAATTTGTGGGTGAAATTTTGATGAGGGATTAGTAAACTCTCCAAATGTTTTCTCCCCTAAGGTAAATCAACAAATTCCCCTAACTGGTGAGGTTAAGGAAGCTTCCATGAAGTTGTAAGTGCAAAAAATTGTAGCTTACCGAATAGCATATGGTTACCCTTTAGTTTTCTTTCTATTTTTGCTAGATTATTTCTATAATTTTAATGGTTAGAGATAGTATTGCAATCTTATTGGATGGAATTCCTTGTACTTTGAGTGGTTAAATTAGTAGCGTGTGGAAGGGACCAATCATTTACTAGCTTTATTTGTCCACTGAATTCCCGTTGTAATTTTATGCCTTGAGACTCGGAATGAATGAAAACGGAATGCTTGGGAGTTTTCTCTCGCTAAAAATCCCAGAAGATCCTTATACAAGAATTTCCTATTGATGGTGGGTTTAGGTTTTTCCTTTATCAATTAACTTAGTAGCTTTAGCCTTTAGAGTTGATCTTGATGGAGAGCTTTTAGTTCATGTGGTGGTATTGCCTTTAGCATGAACATATCCCTTTTGTGTCTTTTCCTTCCCCACAAAAATCCCAAAAACATATACTTTATTTTGTATTTTGAACTTTGAGCTTTGTGAGTTTTTGTCCTTTGAGTTTTGTGAGTGTTTGTTAGTGGCAGTTGATGCTTTGGTATTGAGGTCCAATCCGTATCGCTTGCAAAATAGTTTGTGTTTCTTTTAACCTTTTATGATTGGTGATATTAATATAACAAGTTCTCCCAGTGAAGATCTTGCATTTGTGGGGTCCAATCTGTATCACTTGCAAAATAGATGTAGGCAACTTTACCTCTGCAGACATCATTGTCCACAAGAGATGCTGATTCCAAAAGACCCACATGAAGATAATTTTAAAAGAAAATTTTAAAACTTTTGAAGTTGAAACCTTTGATAGACAAAAGTAATGTAAGAAGTACTTAAAAACAGCATAAAACATAAAACAACATAATAGAGGTGAGTGCTATGCCTCATTCAAATCGAAATGGACTAATAATAACTCTTTTAGGGTGAGGTGACTGCTAGCATACATAAATACTGCAAACAAAAGACAAAAAAGGGCCATTACAGCAGAACAGCAATCCTACCAATAAAAAACCAACGAAATACTAAGAAGCAAGTTACCTATGTCCACCACCTTAATCCTAGACCTCCAGACTCTCCTATCCTAAGCCATGTCCTCCATTAGTCATAAAAATTTCAAATCGTGTTTAATCACCTCTTTTTAGCTTTTCTTTAGTCATCTGCAGCCTCTTCTACACTCTGAAAAGTTAATCATCTCACATCTTCTTACTGTGCATCCAAACTCCTCCCCTTCACGTAACCAAACCATCTTAGTCTAGTTGCTCTCAACTTATCTTTTGTGTGTTAGGAAAAAACAGGACAGAAACTAATTCATGACAGCAAAAAATATTGAGAAGAATCTTAATAAAGCTGCTGATTCTTTATTTCTTTATTTCTCTGATTAAATTTTGATTAAAAAACAATCATAGGCTGCATAGAAACTAATAATTCATAATATCTAGCCAACTAACCACAACTCAACTAGTTGGCTAACCTTTAGCCTAAAGAATAGGAATAGATAACAAACCTACAAATAGGAAACAAATTGATAGAAAAGGCTGGGTAGACATCAACCAGATACTTTGACTAAATCCTGAAAATAAGGGAACTGAATTAACCCTTTGAAGCACTTTCAACACTCCCCCTGGCTTCAAAGCTTGTCACTCCCATCTGAAGTCTCAAGACTTCATGCTTAGCCCACAGAAGCGATTTTGTGAGAATGAGAATGTCAGCAACTTGACCGTTTATACTTTGAGTTACTTCACCATTAGCAACCAACTTCCGTATAAAATGATAACGGATGTCTATGTGCTTTGCTCTACTTGAAATGCTAGTTCTTTGTCATGGCAACTATTGCTTTGTTGTCGCAGAAAACCTCAGTAGCTCCTCCTTGCATTTGAAGGAAATCAGCCAATAACCTCCGTAACCAAATAGCTTGACAAGCAGCTCCTGTAACAACAACATATTCTGCTCTTGACGAGGACAGAGCAATGACATCTTGCTTCATTGAGCTCCATGAAATAGCACCATAACCAAGGGAAAATATGGAGCCTGAAGTGCTCTTTCTATCCTCTGAGCATCTTGCTCAATCGTTATCAGAAGAGCCACCTAACCTGGATTTTGATACCTTAAAGTGCCAAATCCCAAAGTCTGCAGTTCCAGCTACATAACGAAGAATTCTCTTGGCCACCCCAAGATGATGTAGTGAAGGATTGTCCGTAAATCTTGACACTACACTCACAGAAAATGTGATATATGGTCTAGTATGGCACAAATAAATTAGACCACCAACAACGCTCCGAAATTGCTTTGCATTTGCCGTGCCGGTGTCGTCATTAACTCCAAGCTTTTCATTCCCATTCATGGGTGTGGGCATTGATTTGCAATGCAGCATGTTAAACCTCTTGAGCAAAACAGTAGCATACTTCTTTTGTGAGATAAAAATTCCATCAGCACACTGGTTAACCTCAAGTCCAAGAAAATAATTTAGCAAATCCAAATCTGACATATCAAACTTTCCCATCATGCAGGATTTAAATTCTTCAATGAGTGACTCATAAGACCCCATATAAATCATATCATCAACATAAAGGCATATGACAAGAAAATTAGAATCACCTTGCCTTTTGACATACGGGGTTGGTTCATTTTCATTCCTTTCAAATCCGCTCTCTTGAAAATATGAGTCAATCTTCCTGTACCATGCCTGCGGAGCTTGCTTTAGGCCATATAAAGCCTTTTTCAACCTATATACTTTATCTTCCTCTCCTTTAGCAACATTTCCTTCAGGTTGGGCTACATATACTTCCTCTTTCAATTCTCCATTCAAAAACGCTGACTTAACATCAAATTGGTGGACTTGGCCACTCAAGTTGTGCTGCTAGTGCCAGAAACACTGTTACTGTTTCAAAGGGTGAGACTGTTTCATCAAAATCCACACCTTCTTGCCGTGCATATCCTTTTGCAACCAAACAAGCTTTGAACTTCTGAATTTTACCATCAGCATGGTACTTAGTGCGGTACACTCATTTCAAGCCAATAACATTTTTTTCTTCTGGCAACTCTACGAAATCCCAAGTCTCATTCTTCTTAATAGCCTGCCAACTCCTCATCCATAGCCTTACGCAACTGAGGCTCATTTATAGCTTCATCAAAGCTAAGAGGATCTGTAACAAGTAGAGCAAAAGTAGGACGTGTTATAGTTAACATATTAGGGATTTGGCTTCCTGATTCTTGTTGATCTTTTGAGTGGAGGAGTAGTTGAAGTCTCTTCTGCATCTGAAGAAGTGAAGAAGAGTTTTCGCTTGGGGATGATGTGGGAGAACTCTCATGTGAACTTGCACGAGATGACCTTGCAGGACTGCTTGCAAGTGTTGGTTCAGGTGGTGGAACTGATGAAATGTTCATAGGAATACTTTGCTGAGCCTACTCTTCTCCCTAGTCCCCGCTTGCTGCTTCTTTGAACACTACATCTCTACTAATGGTTAACTTGGTACTGTAAGGGTTATACAATTTATATGCTATGGATTCAGAAGAATAACGAACGAAAATGTATTTCTCAGGTTTTTCATCAAATTTCCTAGAATAAGTTTTAACCAAAGCATATGTTGTACAACCAAAAACTTTTAAGTAGCTCACCGTTGGTCTTCTGCCAGTCCAAGCTTAATATGGTGTCTGATCAAGAATTGCCCTTGTAGGAGACAAATCCAAGACACTGCCGTCGCTATAGCTTCAGCCCAAAAACAGGTTGGAAGTCCTTTTGCTTGTAACATACTTCTGGTCATCCCTACTACAGTTCGATTCTTACCAAGTTTCGGTCTCGATTGCGGTTTCGGTGGCGGTACGGCAAAATCGCTCTAATACGGCAATCACATTCTATATCGCGGCTATCACGGCATGAAAACGCGGTTCGCTCAACTCCAAAACCTCTCCAACACGGTCGTTTCGTCGCGGTTCGGCCACATTTTGAATCCATGATTCTTCCTCTCAGATCCACCGTTTTGTTCCGGTGTATAAGGTGCTGAAAGCTCCCTGTAAGTTCCATTTTCTTCACAAAAAATATTAAAGTCAGTAGATACAAATTCACCTCCTCTATCTGTTCGAAGAGTCTTTATTGATAGTCCACTTTGCTTTTCCACTAAAGTTTTGAGCTTCTTGAACGAGCCAAAGGCTTCAGACTTGTTCTCCAAGAAGTAAAACCAACTCATGCGACTAAAATCATCAGTAAATAACAAAAAGAATCGACTTCCTCCAGGAGACTTTGTACTCATAGGCCCACACAAATCTGCACGCACTAATTCAAGACATTTAGAGGCCCTCCAAGCCTTTCCTACAGGAAAAGATTATCAAGCTTTGCTTGTCCAAAAACCATCTCCTTTCGACTTAGCAATTTCAGCCCATTAATATTCAGGTGCCCATCGCATAAATGCCATAATCTAGTCCTAGTCATTAAAACACACCTCTCAACCATAGAGACTTTTAGTGGAAACATTTTATTGCTGGTCACGGGAACTTTTGTTGTAATCTGACCAGAGGCTTTATCTCTAATAACAGAATGCGCATAATCAAACAGAAGATAATATCCACTAATCATTAGTTGCCCGGCACTAAGTAGATTATGGGAGAGACTTGGAACAAGCAGTACATCATCTAAAACCTAAGCATTGCCGATAATGGTTGTAATGCAAACAGTACCTTTGCCGAGTACCTTTGCCGTGCACCTGAATTTTCTGGTTATCTCCTAGTGTCACCTCTAATTTCTTGGACTCATCAAGCTCTCTAAACAATGACCTTGTTCCAAACATGTGATTGGAGCACCCACTGTCCAAAAATCAAACATCATTGTGCTTTTCATCTTCAGAAAAAACAAAAGCCATAAAAAGCTTATTGTCCTCTGTTTTCTCTGCAAAACTAGCTTGGTTGGCCTCATCCTTTTGCTTTTGCCAACAATATGCTTCTTGGTGGCACTGAAGGTTTTTATTCTGCCTCTCTTCATGAAAACCAGCTTTGCCTCGACCTCTTCCTTGGCCTTTTCCACGTCTTCCGCCACGAAATCCACCTCTGCCACGGCCACGACCAGAGTATTCTGATGTCTCCCCCTTCACCTGAAAAGCTTTTTCTTCAACCTTTTCCAAGGACCTAGTAACTTTGGCTTCATGGGCTTACAAGGAACTCATTAATTCATCAAAGTTGTATGTAGACAAGTCCTTAGACTCTTCTATTGCAGCAACAATATAGTTGAAGTTTGCTGTTAAACTTCTCAGTATCTTGCTCATAACAGTTTGGTTACTAATATCTTCACCATATGTTTTCATTTGAGTAACAATGGCATACACACTAGACAAAAACTCTTGTACAGACTCTTTGTCTTTCATTGCCTCAAATTCACGACGAAGTGTCTGTAATTTCATAGTAATTACCTTTTTGTCACCCAAAAATTCTTGCTTCAAAATTTTCCATGCCTCATTCGAGGTTGTAGCTGCTACAATTCGTGGAAAAATTTCATCATTTAGTGCGGATTGGATGAGAAACAGGGCCTTCGCATCTTCCTTACGAGTCTCACGCAATTGTTGGTTGGGTTGAGCCGGTGCCAGATTAGGCTTAGTGTACCCATTCTCCACCAACTCCAACAGCTCTTGAAACCTAAACATGGTCCTCATCTTAAGACTCCATAGGTGATATTTTAGCCCTTTGAACATAGGAATAAGGGGCTGGGCTAAAGAATTGGTGCTATTGTTAGCCATGAATTCCTTTCAAATGTGTTTGGCTCACAGTCACTTTTGTTTCTCTCTCACGCACTAAAAAAAAAAAGTCTTTCACTTAGTTGCCCAAAAGACGAAATTTGGCTCTGACACCAATTTTGTTGGGAAAAAACAGAAGATAAACTAATTCATAACAGTAAAAAATATTGAGAAGAATCTTAATAAAGCTGCTGATGCTTTATTTCTCTAATTAAATTGATTAAAAAACAACTTATATGCTGCTCTATTTATAAGCTACATAGAAACTAATAATTTATAAAATCTAGCCAACTAACCACAACTCAACTAGTTAGCTAACCTTTAGCCTAAAGAATAGGAAAAAATAACAAACCTAAAAATAAAAAACAAATTAACAAAAAAGACTTGGTAAACATCAACCAGATTCTTTGACTAAATCCTGAAAATAACCCTTTAAACCACTTTAAAGCAGAGTTGGTATTCTGAATTAACCCTTTAAAGCACTTTCAGCATTGTGGGTGCCACTTTTACCCTATTTCTAATCACCTAATTCCTGGTCATACACTCATATCTAATCTCGTATAAGCACACATCCACCGAATCATCCTCATTTCTGCTATCATCAACCTTTGAACTTGAGTCTTTTTTATTGCCCAACACTCGAAGCCATACAACAAAGCTGGTCTTACTACCATATGATATACTGTCTTTTAATCCTACAGGAATCCTTTTATCACACAGCACTCTTGAAGCATTCTTCCATTTTTGCTAACTCACTTTTTTATGTTGGGTGATGTCCTCAGCAATATCCGCTTCCTTTTGAATCATTGAGCCTAAATATTTAAATTTCTCAACCCTTGGTGTTGCCACCCCATCAATGGTGACTTCCATGTTCGATCTACTTAAATTGAAACCTCCAATGATTGGTGATATTAATATTCCATTTTAAATTTGTGGATTTCATCCTAGGCATAAACTCCGCGAATCAAGAAGAATCGTTAGAATCGTGGTTTAGTTAAAAGCAAAAATAGTCTGGACTCCAATACATTCAGGCTGCATCCATAATGGCCAAAGATGACCTAGGTCCAATGCACTGTCATCCCTGCTCAGATGAGAGGAGAACGTCCCTGAAATCACCACGGGTTGATGTTAACTAGTGGCCACTTGAGGGGTGCAGTCAGGGAAAAGTGGGGACAAAGGGTGGAAGGCTTGCCGATGGGCTTGAGATGGGGCCAACCACCTCAATGACATCAGGCAGCGCACAAAGGGTAGCGAAAGCAGCATTTCTTATGCTCTGCAGTAGACTCTTGACCAAATTGACGAACTCGAAAATCTCTTGTACTGTCATTCATATCATGTTATTGCTTGAAAGAAAGAAAGGTGCCTTCTAAGTTCTAACAAAACCTTGTCCATAAGGACCGAGGCTCCTAAGCATCTGTATAGCTGGAAAACAAGTAAAGAACCTTCTTTACATCTGCAATTTGATGCATACGATGGTGGATGAAGGTTGAATTGATGCTGTGAACCATATTATGTACTGACATAAGTGCCATTATGCATTTGAACGGGTAATGATATAGAGGAAATTGCATCTTGAGCTTTTCTAAGGTAATGTATTAAAGAATAAACATTTTTATAGCTTATCCTCCTTACAAAGATGGCCTAATGCTCCGTTGAGAATGCTGAAAAGATGACTCTGCTACCTTGGCTTTCTTATGTTCAAGTATTACACTTATTTCAAATTGACAAGATCACAGGTTCCGCTTTATAGCAATGGACTGTAGTCAACTAACGAGCAACTTTCTAGGTAAACTATCTTATTCTTCTTTGGCTTTATAGCAGCAGCCACCCATCCCTTTCAAATTTCAAATTTACAGTGCAACAGGCACAGCCTTTTTATAGCTGAACTATTAGGTGAAAGCTATGTAAATTTGCTCGCCTGTTTGCCCCAGTTCGGAATCTAGGGCATTAGTTTTGTGATTTTGATTTAAGTGTTAATGGAGTTTTCCCCTACATCTCTGAGCTCAGAGACTGCCAGTTCTGTTAGAGAACAAAACCTATTCCTGCGTCTTCTAGCACAAAATAGGGGTAGCCTTTGTAGCATCTACCCTTCAAGCCCAAAGGGGTTTTGCATGAGGGGGTGTGGTAAAGTATAAAAGCTATTCCTGGGTCGTTGACATCAGCTTGAGCTTTTGGTTGAATTGATTCCTAAACAAGTTGCAAGAAAAAGTTATACTAGGGTACTTAGTCTTGATGTAATATGAACAACAAAATTCAGGGCGAAATGCTAGGCTATTGATGCATTAAGTTTTCCCATGCCTATCAAAGCAAGCCATGTGACACTTATGTAGTCACATAGGATGGATTTTGAAGGCCATTAGCAATGCCTACCTCAGATGCAGCTAATGAGATGCAGCATATTGGCAAATGATCGAGTTCCTATACTAGAGAAAGAGCCTTTTGTACCTAAGTAGATTCCGTTGCTGTCCAAGGAACCAGTAGACTCCTTCCTCTTGTAAACCTCCATATCCTACCTGGATTCTAGAAACATATGTATCATCCAAAGGCACTAAGTGTATAAACACTCCATGCATCCATAAGAGCAAGGTATAGATGTGTTTGTCCTTAGTTTGCTTCCATAGCCCTTGCGTCCTTTGTTGAATAAAGTACAGAGAGTCTTTCCAGTTACATAGCCTTGATAGCTCTTTATAGTCTGTTGGTTTTTTTGCATCTTGCTTGACCCTAGGCCTAGTGGTGTTTTACGTATACTGTTGCTAACACCAGATCTTGTATCATCTGATACCTATCTATAATTGAGCGAGCTTTTTATGGTTAATGATACATGTGACCAATAGAAAGCATTGTTCTCTCTTATTTACCTAGCTTTGCGCTACGGGTTGAAAGAAACAAGAGGAAGTTTAGACTTATTTGCTTAATGTCTGTATGATTTATTCTTCCATCTATTCGAATGGTGGAGATTGGTTCTGATTTAGCATTGAAGCATCCCTTTTGTGTTTGTGGATGCATGGATTTAAGTGCGTGTTTTTCATGTCTATGTATGGAAAAAACATTCTTTTCAATTACAGGGAAGTGCTACCAATGATCACAATCTAACTACTCTATTTCTATCTCAGGTTCTTGTGAGAAATGTCCCTCCAGATCCCCATGAATCTGTCAGTGAGCATGTTGAACATTTTTTCTGTGTGAACCATCCTGATCACTATCTTTTACATCAGGTATGTGGTAATGCTTTCAGTAAATAACATCCTGAAAACAAAAAAGTTTGCACCTTTTTTGACTGACTTGTAAATTGGTAATAAATGTGCTGAAACATAGTCTCAGAAGTAGGCGTTGAGGTGTAAGGGTCAATTTATGGATAAAAGCACAATGTGTATGGTGTAGGGGATCAATTCTGTTCTGTCATTATATCTTTACACTATAGCTTCTAAACATAGCACAACTCAGTCACAGGATCATCGCTTCTCCCTTGTGATGTAGATTGGAAAAGGAAAGAGAGCGAACAGAGAAAACAATAGAAAATAGGAAAGGAAAGAACAAAAAAATAAAAATAGAAAACAGAAGCAAGTTTGAAATCAATGACCATATTGCAGTATTTCAATTATCGTTATCATAATTGTGTAACATCTACGACATATACCACAAAAGCTTTAAAAATTAGGTAAAAGACCTCCTGAGACTCTCCTATATAGTTTAGGCATGAATGGCACTATGATGCAAATACAAATTGAGCTTAAAATTGTAGGCCATATTCTGTGGTTGTAAGCAATTGCTGCAGCAAGCAGATGAATTGATTAGCTAGTATCTACTTTGGCTCGTAAGAAACAGGCTCTTTGAAAACTAGAAGCACCAGTGAATGGAACTACGCACACCTAAGAAGCACGAACACCGATACGTGACACAGATACGACACGACACCGACACACCGACACATGATTTTTTTGAGAAGTAGGACACGACACGTAAAGAGGACACGTGGTGGTTAGAAAATATTTATTCTATTACCTATGTGTTTATAATTTGGCTTGTGTCTTCATCCTTGAGAGGATCAAGTTTGGATGAGAACAATCGCAAATTGTTCATAATCTGTGCATTCTACAACTATCAATAACATAACATAATTTCTTCATGTTGTCTATATACTCCACATGCATTTGTACATGGGTGACATCCCCTTGGTGTCCTTTTAATATACTTCTATGTTTACTTACCAAAAAAAAAAAAAAGTATATACTCCACATGCATTTGAGAGTGTCTAAAGAGTGTCCGGGAGTGTCGGTGTCCGACACGTGTCGGACACGGATGCGTGAAGCCGTGGAGAGCGTCCGCGCTTCTTAGACGCACACAGCAGGGGCAAATTCCCACGTAATTGGAGCAACAGACAGCGCTGGCTCCAGCAACAACTTGCCTTCACAAAGTAATAGCAGACAGCATTCTTTGGGCAGAGTTTGAGGGCTTCGCCTTTTTTTAAGATCAAAACGTCAAACCCAGTAGCATTTGGATCTAATTTTGGTATCCAAAGCAAAGAATTGTGTGCTGAAAGACGCAAAGATCAGGATTCTAGGCTTCCATACAAAACTGATGTAACTTGGGCACAGACGAGAAGTAATATCGAGAAAACAAAAAGGAAAAGGGAGGAAAAAAGAGGAGACAGAAAAAGTGAAGAACATAGAAAAAGCAGGTGAACAAACAAGAGAGGTGGGGTGGGTGGGGGGCGGGGACAACGACAAAACAACACCAGCTGTCAATGATGCTGTGAAGGGCCTGAGAAAATCCAGATATAAGAGTTTAAAAAAATTCTAAAATAAATTGCCAAGCAGCTGCAATGGAAAGGGGAAAATTACTAAATAAATGAATACGTGGATCACTAAATAAATAATAAGAACAACGCCCATTCATTAATCCTGCCTTAGTAGGTGAGGTTTGAGGACAATTGGATGTAGGCATCCGTATCTTTGCTTTTAGGGAGGCTAAGTTTGACTAGATTAATGAGTAAATAAATAAAACGTAGTGATAGACATTGCACATTAAAGGCATAGGACATACAACTAAACACATTATTGATTTTACATGTGTGTATATACATATATATATATATATATATATATATATAAAAACAGAAACATAGAGATATATAT
>JACYFF010031954.1:58193347-58211618 GCA_017589665.1 Selenicereus undatus
ATATATATATAGATGATGAAACATGTGAAGGAAATGCACAGTGGATAAAATCGAAGCAAGAATGATGAGTAAATGACAAAGTTACAAGTGGGGCACATCATGGGAACCTAGTAGACTAAACTGGGCAAATGGCCATTTGGTGCAGTTTTGGGCCAGCTTAATCTTGGTTGGGGTGAAGATGTGGTTAACAAGAAAAAGAAATAAGATTTTTTTTTGTTTTTAACAATCTATGGTAAAATGAATTAGGTTTAGGATGTAATTATTGGGGTCTTGGATGCCAATAGTCTCACCTTTGTGGCTGTTAATGAGCATAATCCAACTTTTAAATTTAGCACCCAATGCTCTAGCCTTCTGGTCTTCTGGGTATCTATTTTTAATATGCCACTATCAGGCAACAATTCTTGACTTGTAAATTTGCCAACTTGTTCCAACACACCAATTCAAGTGTGTTGATATATATTTTCCTTCACTTCTTCCAACACACCAATTCAAGTGTGTTAAGTGAGCTATCATCTCATTACTTTCTAAATTTTAGGGGGAGGGGGGTTATTTGTTTTGTATGTAGCACCATTGAAGCATAGTACAATTTTACTCATCAATTTGAGAGGTGTCGATTTTTTTCTATGCTTTCATCTGCTTTTTTAACACAATCATTCATATGTGATAAATAAGCTGCCACATAATCAAATTAGCCGATCAAAGTGTCGTTGAATTAAGATTGGTATACTGAAAATAAATAACATTAAAAGTCTTCATGCTGAATACTAATTTTAAAGATTGGATTATTCTCATCCAAGACCCCCAAAGATAGCATGATCAACGTCCAGAACTCTAATCATATTTGATATTTATATTTTGATGTTTTTAATTCCTATGTTTGGATTTAAACTTTGGGGTATTGGAAACTGCAAAATATAAGTTACAAATGATAAGAAAAGTATTTTAGTTTCCTAATATTGTTTTTGACTTTTGATTGTTTTTTTTCAAATATGCTTAGAGGGAATATAAAGCAAGTGTCGTTTTCAAAGACTAAATCCTTAACTTCAAAATTCAGTGTGTTCTCCTCTTAAGCTCAACATTCTCGTTAAGTTTAGGTAGCTTCATTCTACTGTATCAGCACAAAGGTTGATGTCTGATTGTCCTTATACGCCTTTCTTCCAAATTTGATGTAAAAACCATGCTCTCTCAGTGTGGCTTCATCAATATGCTCAACCACTTGTTATTCTTTTTTCTAGCATGCTTACTTGGAAGTGATTTTGGCTCCTTGCCTACCATCTTATCGATGTTCTAATCAAGTTATCCGAAAGAGCATCAATATGCCTATACCCATGATTAAGACATTCGAAGGCTTGATGTTCTCTAACTTGGATTTCTTGACGAGATTCTAGGAAAGCATCAAAATAAGTATTAAGGGCTTGAAAACTTCTTGATATGTCCTATTTGGTTACCATGGTTGAATGATAAAACTTTTAACGCGATGGGTAGTTATAGTGGGAGGGAGGCTGGTGGTTGACGAGGATTGCTTTAGAACAACTTCATAATTGTTGGTGAAGATAAGTAAAAATCACAATCAATCTCAATGGGCAACCTTTAACTGGCACATAACCTATTGTGGTGCCAAACTAATGGAGATCCACCATAAAACTAAAAACTTAATTCTATTTCATGTCTAACTTTGAGACTACAACATCATAGTTAGGTTATTTATAACCTAAAACACTGAAAAGATAAGGAAAATATTATGATATCTTAAATTCTTTTTTCCTAGTTCTAATATGACTTACTTTATAAGATCTATTTTCCTATAAATTACCTCTTATTTTAAATCCGAAAATAATAAAATTATATATATCAGAATACAATTATTTATTAAACCTAATACATCTTGTCCATAAATCAAAACAATAAGTCTGTGTGAAACCTTCTCATCCAAAATAATAATGAGACGAGGTAGTTATGGAGCCATTATTTCTAAAAGAAATAAAAATCCTTGTCATGTACGCTATCTCACAGTAAACTATCGTGAGACGGTCTCACACAAGAATTAATGAAATTAAAAATGTCTTATTTCCTTTTCTCGCCAACCATATTGTTAATGTTTTCCTTATCTGTTTAGGTTTTTTAGGCTATCAATATTCCCTATATGCTGCTTTTGATTCATAGCTGGGTACCGAATAATATTGGTTTGTTTAGAGTGGATCTTCATTAGTTTGGTATCGGACTGCGTTTTGTTCACTTCCAACTAAGGGTTCTCCTTTAGGATTGATTGTGAGATATAATTAGCATCATCGACACTTATGTGAAGTTTTCGTCATCGTAAAGCAATATGTACCATCACCTTCTGTCACACCATAATCACCCATTGCTTCAAAATTTTTGTCTTTTAATCATGTTGACCAAAGAAAACATGTCAAGAAGCTTGCAGGCTCTTGATTCTTTCCTAGAATCTTATCAAGAAAACCAATCCAAAACAACATCATGTCTTTGAACATTTGACTGTTGTTGGGTGGTATAGGTGTATTGGTGCTTTGCACAAAGTTGCTGAGAACATCAATAAAATTCTAAACAAAGAGCCAAAACTAATTTTGAGTAAGCATGTTAGAACAGGGGGCCAACAATTGCTTCGGCCTATTCTTGAAGCAAGATTGGGAGACATCAAGGACCCTTTTTGAGAAATGATTCTCACATAAATCCAAAGGAAGAGGCATATCAAGAACAACTAGATATCATACATTTGTACTAATGCTATACTTGAAGAGAATTGTTTCGGCCTATTCTTAAAGCAAGATTGGGAGACATCAAGGACCCTTTTCGAGAAATGATTCTCACATAAATCCAAAGGAAGAGGCATATCAAGAACAACTAGATATCATACATTTGTACTAATGCTATACTTGAAGAGAATGAAGCTACCAAAATAATGAGGTCGGTGAGATTGATGAGGAGAACAACGTGAATTTTAAAATTTCGTCTTTTTTTACTACCACACATGCTTTCTGTACCATTTGGACTTGTTTGAAAAAAGCAATCAAAAGCCACAATGTTTGCTTTGCCCTGTACATCATAACTAAGCCACATGTCAGCCATGCATGAATGGTAAATTGCGGACTTGTGATCTCTCCTCTCTCTCTCTCTCTTTCTCTCTCTCTAAGAGCGGAGAAAGACATGGTTCACAAGAAAAAGAAATGAGATATTGTTGATTTATGGTATAAATGTATTAGATTTAGGAAATAATTGCATTTCGGTATCTTCAATTTGTATCTTCAGATTAAGGGAAGTAAATCTTACTATAAGCCATATTAGGATTAAGAAAGTAGTTCTTCAAGTATATTTGGAAAATAGAATATTTTTCTTATCTTTTAGGTGTTTCAGGTTATAAATACCCCTTATGTGCTACTTTAATCTTAGAGTTGGATATGGAAAAAAAGATTGAGTCGTTAGCTCTGGAGTGGATCTCCATCAGGTCATGGATTTTGATTTGGATCGGACCATTGATGTTTGATCCAATAAAGTTGTTTTGCAAAGTAAAGCAACTTTGGTGGAAAATGTTCCCTGCGGTTCGGATCGATTCAATTTTAGTTCCAAATCGGGTAAACCTGTTCGGGGTATTGGGTTGAGTATCCCTTCAGATGGTTCAGTTTGGATTTTGGGTCAGTTTTGTAAGTACTGGTAGTACAAAGCTTGAACGTAAGGAAAGCAATAGACAAAGTAGAGAATGCAATATTTGGATTTAATTATCAATTATCAATATTCATAAATGCATAATAATAATGTAAACCAAAGCATCTCTTGTTATAGCCTACATGGATAAAAAGGAAATTAAAAAAAAAAAGTAGGAACAACCTAAAAGATATGGAGGATACGGGATTTGCCCCTAATTAACCTTGTTTTATCCCCTCAATATTTGATAGAAATATATGGGTGACAATCGCTTATAGGTCATAAGTTAGACACTTAGACCAATTTTCATACATAAGATATTTCCCTTTTCTTTTGTGGATCTCCATTCTAAGCATGTCAATTACCTTGTACAAGATAACACTGGTTCAATTAATCAATACTCTTGTCTTTTCTTTTATTGCTGTTGATAAATATTATTCAAAGTAGAATTTCTTCTCATGCTTTCTGATCATTCTTTTAGTAACTCTATGGGATGTGTCCGCAAACCTCTTCCTCTTCTTCATCTCCATAATTTCATGATGTAGGCAGTGCAAGAGACCTAATATTGTGTTACATTATCAATTTTTACATTACTCTTGAATTAGATTTTTATCTTTGAGTTGATTTGTTGAATTTTCTTTTTATCTCGGGTTTCTGGTCCAAGACACACAGAATAATCCTAAGCTTACCTGAACAAGGAAAATCTCACACGCAGAGATTCAGAATCAATTCAATTAAATTCAGTCGTTCAATTTTCATTTTTTTCTGTTAGGACAATGGAGTTAAACAAAAAACAAGCCTATAGAGTTCATGAAGGCTAAATGATATCAAGTAACCCTCAAAAGGATAAATGATTATCTATGAAGGCTAAAGAGTTTTCACAAAATTCTTGTTTTGTGGGTCGCTTGGAATCAGCCTTTCTACGGGCAGAGATGTCGGTGGAGGTAAGGCTGCCTACATCTGGATCTCCCCAGACCCTGCGAAAGCAGGACCTACACTGGGAGTTGTTGTTGTTGTTGTTAAATTTCCCAAAACAACTTTTGCATATAGTACCTCAATCATACAATTGGTCTTTTATTTCCCATAATTCTTCTCTTTATGCACCTAAATTGGTAAGTTGGAATCAGCTATGGATTTTGTCGAAGTTTGCTATCTGGTTTTCATCAATATGGCTGAATCATTGTCTTGCAGAGAAGAGACAGAAATTGAATAGAGAAGCTATTTCCCGTCAAAGAATTGCTGGCTATTCTAGTCATGGTTTCAGATAATCTTGGAAGTAGTGGGATCTTGCTAGTAAAATATGTCTACATCAACTTCACTTTTCTCAACATAATTTAATGATGATCTTATTTTCTTTACATTGCTTTGCTATTTTAAAGGTCGTCTACAATGCAAACGAACTAGCAAAGTTAGTTGAGAAAAAGAAGAGTATGCAGAATTGGCGTACCTACTATCAGAACAAGTATGAGAGGAATCCTTCCAAAAAGCCCACTGTCAAGGTACTTTTCTCATATTTTGCGCTGGATGTATCATTTATTATGAAAATACCTATTGCTATAATCATTTCGTGTGAATATGGCTGATGAGTTTCCATGTTGTGCTTGTGAACTGAAAATCAAGTTCATGCTAAATTCAGCTCTTTATAGACAGGTTCTTTTGGTCTTTGGGGTGATCGTGTGGATGCAATTGATTATTACACCAAGGAGATTGAAAAACTAACTGAGCAAGTAAGTTGTCCTTTCATCATGGCTAATGGTGACCAATATATCTTTTTGCTTCATATTTAAACCAAACCATGTGAAACCCAATATCTTGGGGCCCAATCTTAGGCCAAACTTGTACAGCCATACTGACGCAAAATGGAACCAGAAAATATTTTGACAGATATTATTATTGATATTAAAATATTTTTATTATTTTAGGATAATATTTTGTTTGGATATTTTTCTATAAGCAATAAGCTCCCATAAGTATGGAGTTCCTGCAAAACAAGCCCTACAGTGCCGCTGCTAGGTCTAGGTTGAGCACCACTAGGTTCCATGTGGATACTCCGAGTCCGAGGCACCCTGTGGATGCTGCTAGGCCAGCGGGACAATATTTCAGGTCCAATTTGTTCAGGATGAGCTTAACGTTCTTGCCCAGCCTTCTTTTTTAAGGTTCTTTTCTTGTTCGAAATATTATTGAGGCTGGTTTCTAATGGGATCATTTTATGGAATTTGGTTTAGTGTGGATAATGATGTGAGCCAAGTAGTAGAGAGGTGTTAAATTATGTGCCTTTCTTGCTAATGAAAGTGTGTCTTTTCTAGTGCTTATTGAATTTAGGCATATAATGTCTGTGGAAAGCTTATTAAATGAGAATTCTAGATTCTTATATTCAATTATCTTTTCAGTTTTTTGGATTTTGCAATATAATAGACATGTGAGTATCGAAACATTTATTTTGAGGACTAGAGCTTTTATGGACACTAAATTTATTGGCTTGCTGCAAGCAAGTGAGCTGAGCAATTTTTACATAAACTGCCAAATGTTAGGGATGGTGCTACAAAAACTCAGGGATACATTTCGGTATTACACCCCTCTAGTGGTACGTATTCCATGTGGTGCCTGAGTGCTTTTGCAGATTGCATTTGATAAACTAAAAGTTTTAAAATCCAAATGGTATCCCTCTATTTAACGCACATGAACCACAATCTTACTGTTAATTTTTCCATCAAATTCACAATGTGGCTTTCTTTTTTGCAGTGAAACCCCTCTCAAAAGACAAGGAAAAGACTAACAGCTCTATCTTATTGCTTGCCTTTAGTACGACTGTAACGAAATCGAGCTTGCTTGCCAAGCCCTTGGGTTTGGCTGGTCAAAGCTTAGCTAAGGGCACCGGCTTGAGTTCAGCCGAGCTCAAGCAGGCTCAAAAGCATATGGACTAGGTCTGGCTCGTCTCAGCTTGCTTTGGCTCAATGTAGCTCAATTAGGATCATTTTTTTCATTGTGTGCTTTGTGGAGGGTATAAAATTGCTATTAGCATTAGCAAAATTTTATTCCAACCCTTATTACTTGAATCCAATGCAAAAAATATAGAATGTAACTTGGACAGTAGTCTTGAATTTGTAAACTCTTTAAACGAAAACAAGCAAAAAAGGAATACTGAGCTGACCTGAGCCGATCCGAGCAATGTTGAGGCTAATTCTGAGCCTAAACGTTTCAGACTCGGCGAGCTTTGAGTCGAGTTTTGAGCCTAGCTTTTATCTAACTGAGCTGAGCCCAGCCCTGGCCAACTTAGGCTCCACTGGGCTTAGTTACACCCTTAGTCTCTAGTCTAACATCTAAACCCTGCCTTGCTTGCCGCTTCATTCAACTCAGAGACCGTCGGAGCTCTAGTCAAAGACCTGGAGAGAGAGAGTGAGCATGGAGAGAGAAAAAGGCCCTCTTATACCCACGAGGCAGAGGCCAAATGATGGACAGGGATAGCGGCCATGTTGCTGATGGCGCATGATTACCTCAGCAGCGAAACATAGCAAAACATTTGCAATCTGGCCCCAATAACACCATCTTTGAGCAGATACTCGTTATGGTGGGCACCATCCTCGTAGGCAAGAACCAACTCAGCATAACCTTACAGCCGGAGTGGTATGTCATCCTCTAGAACCACACCTTGCCCACAACCCAGAGCTAATCGCTACCCATTACTGCGATTCATTCTATTGTTAAATCCCAGGCAACAGCGCCTCCCTTTTGCCAATTATGCCTCTGGCTCGCCATGGGCGCTTGATTCGTAATCACAGCCTGCTGCCTCATTCAATCAGGCATAGTGAATTTATTCTTCCATGCTCTGCTTCATTTAGGCCCGGCTCGTTGGGAATTCTGAGACACAATCCCTACGCCCTCTTTGTCTTTGTCTTTTTTCTAAAATTCGCTTACATCCCAAGCCCTCCCTTCATCATCCCTAAATCTTCAGTCTTTCTCCACCTTTTTCCCTTGGGAAAACAAAGCCATGTCATATACCTAATGCTAGACTTTTAGTCCTTCATACTTTTTACAAGATTAATTATTGTATATTCTCAAAACCATAATTCCAATTATCCTCAAGAAAATTGATGAACAAAAATCTACCACAAAAACATAACCCTGTTAAGTCTTTAAGAGTCGCACAATTCAACCATCAATATAAACTCTTGCTGGGGATGCCATTGGCGCGTCAGACATGGCAAAAGTTGCCCTGAGGCTCAAGTAGCTTGAAGCAGTTATGGAAAGCATTGAAGAAGATAGGTTATTCCACTTATTCTCTAAAATTTTTTCTAAATAGGGAAGAATAAAAGTTTACTTGACCAGATAGATAGAGATGATGGTTGGGTGTAGGAAAAGAGGGTTAAAGAGGGAGATCAGTTTTGGGGAAGAAGGTTAGATAGAGAAACATGAGGACAATGTGGTCATGTCGATTGGTTTTTAACAGTGCTAGTGATGGAGGGATATTGTTTCACATTCTTTAAAATAGAGGGCACTATTGGGAATTTGTATCTTTCTTGTTTATCGAATTGAATCTGCAAAAATACAAGGGCACTAAATGGAGTTTCCCTAATATTCATGGTACTACTGATGTTCTACTACTCGGTATATTTGGATGCACGGTGGCTTTACCCCATTTTCAAGGAGGAGGGTTCTACTATGTAACTGGTAAAAAAAGCGTCAAGGAAGTGTTTTTGCGTGGGTGTGACATTTGGTTGGCCTTTTGTTTTATGTTGGTTATAAACTATGGAGAGGAAGATTATAGAATTCAAAGCAAATTTTCTATGTGATCCATGATAGAGATTTTCCAGGAAGCTACCACATAAAGTCAGCCCAATTCTCGAAGTATCAAGTTTCTGCTTCTACCTAGGAGTAATGGTTGTAAATAAAGAAAACGGTCCTTGTATGTTAGTGTCCTGTTCAATAAAACAATGATGGTCATTTTTCTTTCTGAAGGGAAAAACAAAAATCCAAGACAACAAATGTTCCTCTTGACTACTTTCAAACTTGAGTAATTTTGATTGCATGTAGGAAAACGCTGAAAGAGAAAGAGTTCTGAGTAATCCCGAAGCCATAGTGCCTGCAGCGTTTGTGTCATTTAAAACTCGATGGGGAGCTGCTGTTTGTGCCCAAACGCAGCAATCAAGTAACCCTACGTTATGGTTGACTGAATGGGCTCCTGAGCCAAGTAATGTTTACTGGGATAGTCTTGCAATACCGTACATTGAGCTTACTATCAGACGGCTGTTCATGTCTGTTTCCCTTTTCTTTCTCATATTCTTTTTCATGGTGCCAATAACATTTGTCCAATCAGTGGCCAACATTGAAGGAATCGGCAAGGCTTTCCCTTTCCTAAAGAATTTAATTCATAAGTAAGTCTATTTTTGTTGTTTAATTTAGAGTCATCTTTTATTTGATGTTATCTTCGGAGTTTTAGATGATGGTGATAACTGATAACATTTGATGGTTGGACCATTAAGCACTTTCATAATAGCATACTGATTCCATTGTCCCTAATATATTTCTGGTTTAAGTATGTACTGACAACTTGTTAATGGATATTCTCAATTCTGGTAGCCATCTGGATGCATGTTGCTGCTAGTTTATTCTCAGAAGGGTACTTTGTTCTGGTCAGAGGCTCAGAACCGGGGGCTCAATATCTGAAGTTCATAGTATTTTCATTTAAAGTAAAGAATCAATTCAACCTGGATGTGGGAGTTATATGCAAAGCACTTATTAATTTAGCCAAGGATGGGTTTTTAAAAATTATTTAGGAATTTCATATTATCCTTCTGTAGTGGAGAAACGTACTGGATAACAGCCTAGTAACTGCTTCACATGGGATATTCTTGTAATTTAAAGTTTACACTAATGCAAATTGCATTCATTTCTTGGGCTTGTGTTGCTGATGTTGTTGATTGAGCAAATGAAAGTCATGCAACCTTTATAAAATGGAGGGTACACTGCATACACATGAAGACAGTGCAAAGTTACCATCACTCAGGGAGTGGGTTGTGTGGGCAAGCTAGAAAAACTTGCAGCCCTAAAACCGTGGGTAAGCATTGCCATTCTGAGCTATAGTCATTATCCAGTTTTCAGAGACAGAGTGGAGTTTCCATAACAACAATGACAAAACTAAAAAATTGGGAATACTTGCTTCATTAATGTGAAGGAGATCACAACAATATAATTTGTTAATGAGAACAGCTGACTACATCAACTTAATGCATCATAATAGTTGTTGATAAAAATTAAACATTGTAGACTATGTACAGTTCAGAGAAACCTGTGTGAAAATCTTGTGTCGCAATCATGTTATGTTACCAAAAATGCAGTTTCCCAAAGTGCACAGCAACCTCATGCATTTTTCTCTATATTTATTTATTTGTTTATTTTGGTGGCATATTAACTGATTATCTTTATGTGCGTTGAATTTTGTGACAAGCCATTATATGTTCTCTGCAAAATGCCCCAAGTTAAACCAATGGTCAAAGCATGACTTAAATTATGTCGCATTTTTCTTGTGTGTTTATTTCCTTGTGTGTGTCTATAAAGTATAATATGGGTCACTGAATTTTGCTAGCTAACATAATGACTGGAAATTTTCAGGGAAGTTGTCAAGTCTTTTATCCAAGGGTATCTTCCTGGTATGATACTGAAGGTGTTCCTCCTCCTCATTCCAATGGTGATAATGTTTATGTCCAAGATTGAAGGCTTCACATCATTCTCAACTTTAGAGCGAATATCTGCTTTCAAATATTATTTATTTATCCTTGTTAATGTGTTCCTGGGAAGTATTATTGCCGGATCAGCATTTCAGCAACTCGATAAGTTTATCCATGAGTCTCCAGCTCAGTAAGTACTATTCGATTCGCATGGCATTCAAGTTGATTTTTTATTGTTTTAGATGCTACAATGAATGCCGATGAGCACTTAGCTTGCTGGCACAACCATGGTCTTCTGTGGGTGATCCTAGTTGGAAATCTGGGTCCACACTTCAATTCTGAATGGTGATGAGTGTGCATGCAGCAGTCTATAGGTTGGGATTTATGCAGCTATTGTCAATCAACAAACCCCCAAACCAAAAAAAAAAAAAAAACCCCATACTACCTTTATTCCTGAGTATGCAACAGTATATGTGGACTCACTAACTAAGTCGCTGACTTAGCTAAATTCCCAAGACTTTCTACTTTTCCTCCAACAGTCCGAACTACCACACCATATCTCGCATCAGATTTGTCTTCACGACTGAGTAGACTGACACAAATCAGAGGATTTAGCTTCTGCCAAATTTGCATCTTTCCGTGTTGTCCTTGTCTCAGACTCAGGCTGCCTACCCTGCAAAGCCAAATACTGAATGAAAGACAACAGCCTTTAGCCTCATAATCATCCTCCTATGCAAGATACTGGGAGGAACCAAAGACATAGTACTTTGTTAACTTTGCAAGGGGCCAGGAATGGAGGTTGCATAGGTGAAATGCCCTTGAATGTCTTACATTGTGGATGTGGTGCATGAAAAACAATATGTATCTAACTTGTGGCAGCAAATTTTGGTTGACAAGCAACCTTGTCATTAAGTGCTCGTATCTGAGATAGGCTACAATATTCTAGAAAGCTTTTGATTGCTCCTGATTTAAACTGAAGTCTGCCTATAGGGTTGTAACCTAAGCCTAATCAGCCATCGACCATAATCTTTGTGTGACTTATGCTTATCAGCTAGCATCTTTGTTTGATGTTGGGCTCTTAGCAAGTGAAACTTCAGCTGAATCATAGATTCTCATTTCTGGAATGATCTATCCAATGCAGCAGCATTTATATCGCCAAGTAAACAGGGTCAATGAATTATTTGGTGGTGGCTGATTGTATACGATTTCATAAAGGAGTGGAATGAGTAGCATGTCATACCACCAATGTGCTAGGGGCAACTAATACTCCATTGCTCAGGTTCATCACAAGTCATACACGGAGGCACATAATATAACTCTCTAAGCATTCTTTCTTTCTTTTTTTTTTTTCTTTTTTGTGTGTGCTTTGGTTTGTCCATCAAATAAGTCTTGCCAAAATTGACTTCAGAAAACTGAGTTCTTATCTGAAGCATGCTGCCATGATTCTTGAACATATCATCTGGGTTTGTCTGAGCCACCTCTTCAGCTTATTAGTAGTGTGACAGGGTAATATAGTAGGAATATGTGTTAAGCCTATTAACAACCACAAAGATGACGTCTTCTCCAAAGGAATTAGGCAATCCTTCCACAAGATCGATTGAAATGTCGAGTTTGGAATATTTAATGATGCAATCTATACTATATATAAAGGCAATGCTGTGATGATGTGGAATTTTCTTACATTCTCATTAATTAGAGATTTCGAACCCTTGGATTCATTCTCTCTCCTCATCACAACCATCCGAGTGTTGAAAATAATTAATTTATATATTTCAAATCTCTCACATAGTAGTAAGGGAAAAAAAATCATTAATAAGAAAATGATCGTAAGAAAGTATAATCTTATGAAGTATAATTCCATAATTGTCGAAATGAGGATTATGGAGTTTTTTTTTTTCTAAAAGGAATGATTATGCAGCAATTAGTGATTATGAAAATTATAAAAAAATATCCTTCTTAAACCTTGTGATTTCATTTTGTCTCTTTATCACCACTAGATTGTAAAAAAAGATTAATCTCGGGAAGTATAATATCAGGAAATATAATTCCGTAATGGTGAAAAAAAATCATTAACAACTAAGGAAATGATCCTAAGAAAGCATAATCCCAGGAACTATAATTCTATAGTGGTTGAAATAAAAATTATGGAGTGGCTATACCTTTAATATTATTTTAAATAATAAAGCCAAATCCTAATAAAGAATAATCCCATAATTATGGAAATATGAATTATGAAGTAGTTAGTAACAAATAACTATGGAAATTATAGATAAAAAAGATATCATTCTTGAACCTTCAATATTAGTGTAAATAGTCAAGTAGTTCTTATTCATAGTTAAATTTATACATTAGAATACGTCTCATAGTTGAAATCAATTATGCCGTCTTGCTCATTGCTCATGTGTGTCAAAGTGATCTTTTTTACCTCACTTCCTGATATATAATAATTATTGTTCCCTTCCTCATATATTTATTTGTCTTAATTTGTTAATTCGTTAGCAAGTGACCTCTTTTGTAACTAGTAGTGTCAAAATGCTTGATCGTATTTGATTGAAATTTTTGTACTTTTTTTGTTGTAATTCCTTCCTATATGTGGCTTAGTTTTCTTTTCTTGATATTTAATCTTTCACTGATTGACGTCATCATTGATTTCTTACTACAATTCGTGATCTCACTTTTTTAGGTGTAGTTTTTGTCATGCTTGATTAATAGTGGTGGTGTTTGGTTTGATTCATTTATATTCTTAATTATTCCCGTCCGATTTATAACTTAGGTTAAAAATTTTTTGCTTATATTATATTGTATTGTATTAGTAATTTAATTGTGTTTAGATTCTTTCATGTTTTATTTATGTTGTTCATTTATGGATTTTTGTTTTTTTATAAGAAAAACTCTAATAATTTGATCCTCTTCCTTGGCATTTCAAATTTTTTATGGAAACAACAATGCAAACTATTTCACATATATCTACATTGTTTAGTGATCTATTTATTTACATCAATTACAAAATTTCAACTATCTATACTACAAATTATAATATCATTTTCATAATTTACAAAGGTTACTGTTAAGATATATAAAAGAAACCATAAAATTTGACTTCCTTTTTTATATACGTAGATAAGAGTATAGTCCTCTATATCTTCAAAAGTTTTGCTATTTTGGAAATTGAGTGAGGTGGCCAGGTTGGGGTTTAGACTTTAGAACAATATGGAGGGGGTATTGGGGGATTTCATTGGATTAGGAACCCTCGCAGTAGGATCAAATTGTATTAATGGACATATGGGATGAGTTTAATATTAAAAAGTTAATACTAATTTATAAAGTCTTTAAACGATTTTGATTAACTTATTCACCTTCAAAATATGCCTCCAACATTAACAAATGTAATTTTTCAGTTTTCTCTTTAAAATCATTGCATACATACTACATGCATATTTGAATCAATGCAATTTTCTGTTTCCATTGTTCAGTTAGAAACTATAATGCATTCTTGAATATTTTCATTGTTTAGTTAGAAATTACGATGCATACTTGGATACTATTTCTATTTATTTTTTATCATGGCATACATTCAATACTGTAATGGATGCTTGAATCAATGTAATAGTTTTTATTGTTTAGTAAAATACTGTAATGTATTCTTGAATACTATTTGTAGTTTTTTCATAAATCATGACAAATGTTTAAAATCATTAATCATGTCATATAGTTAACTTAAGACACAAATCACAAGTTAAGGTTATAGAAAATTTTAATTTCTTGGGGTAGTTTTTTTTTTTGAAAATCATGTGTTAATTGAGATTTTGATGGGTCCTTTTGAATTCAAGAAATAAAATAACCCCATTTTAAGTTAGCCAATCGAATGAACAAATTTGAAAATACTATTTTTGGGTTTTTAAATTATAGGTTAACTAAACAGACAGTCAGACAGTTAGAATTTTGTGGGTAATATGATGCAACTAATTATGATTCATGATTTATCTAGAATATCTTAAAATTTGCTTAATTCAAATCACCTAAAATCACTAAATCTATGGTCCTAAATCTACAACAACTAATTTGTGTTGCAACTTATGATTTAAGTGGAAAGTAACCTTAGGGAGGTATGTTGTCTAAAGAAGAATTTGATAACATATTTTCCAACAAAAGGCCATCTAACTTCATGATTTCAAAAGGAGGAGCCTAAGTACATCGTGGATGAGTAATTTTTTTTTTATCATGGATGACTAATTTTGATGTATTGTAACTACATATTGAAACAACTTGAATGAAATTGTTACCAGAATAGATCTATTTTCAAAGATAAAAATCCCCTAAAAGAAAAGGATAAAAAGGTATATAATACTAAAAAATTCTAACTATAATAACTAGGCTTATTAAATTTTTATAGTGAAAATTTATTTATACTTATAGCAACATCACTTACTAAGTAACTTATTTGTGTCTTCTTTTCTAAATAATAATAGCAACTATGTGTCTTTTGTAAACAACTTATTATCTATTTTATAAATCACCGTGCAAAGCACGGGTCTATACTAGTAACTTAGTAAGAGCAGTGTTATACACGCTTGCAGGCTTGACATGTTTGGTTATTCAGATTGTATTGAGTCTGTTAAATCCTTGCAGTGAGAAAGTCGGTGCAACTTCTTCAATTTAGCCTCCCTACTGAAATGGCCTCTTCTAGTGGAAGAACCCAATGTAATAATTTTCCCTTCAAAGAATCATTAGCCTAATAACTAATTTACCCTTGGTCAAATGTCCATCCGCAACTGTACATAGTTGCTAACTTTAAGGGTTTTGTAGTAGTTACTGCAGTTGGGGATCTAGGTGGTAGCTAGCTTTTGATAAGGTTTAAAACAGCAGTTTGGATGATTGAAATAGCCTAGAGAGGAACTGGAGCACTCTGGACAGTACAACACCAACTAAACTGACCTTGCCCTTCTTATACTGATTTCACATGTAAAGCCCATCAATTTGCTGAAAAGTTGTACTCTTTTATTCCAAGATCTCCTTGAGGCTCTTTCGGTCATGGCTTGTCGAGTAGGGTTGCAATTTTTGCACAGCAAAGGTTAATGCCAGCAACTCTTTCAAAAAACAGAGAGTTGCTGCCATGTGGGACCCAAGACTCTACCAGTGAAAGAAAAAGGGTGATCTTTGTCAAAATTTTCAGAATCTACGGCCTGGTGGTCATAGATGATTTTGCTGAGGTTTTCTTTATTTTGCTAGCTTACGTTGTGTAGGTCACGAGAATCAGAGTATTACTCTGATACCAATGTTGCGGGCTGCCAGGGAGCGCTGGATTAGAGAATGGAACGAGCTTTGACCTAGCTGGCTCAGACTGTGAGATGGAGCTTTTAAGGTTGGGGGTGGGGGAAGGGTTTACATTCTCAGCTTTACTAGTAGATATACAATGTATTGTGTCACATTGCCAGGTTAACTCCGTATTGCTGCTAACCAGTATGTTACAAATTATGTATGAGTATGAGCCCACTGACTTGCTGACCCAGCAGAAATTCCCAAAAAATTCTCCGTTAGTCTGAACTCCCACACCAAAGTTGTACATGCTCTATACTAAGGTTTACACCATCTGTGTTAGATAACCCTGAAAATTCTGTAACCAAAATTGCCTTGATTTTTACTAGCTTCTGCATCATGCATCCCTTGAGGTTAAAGTAAAGCATACGCATTCCGGTTTTCTCTATTCTATCTCATCCTTCTGTTGCTGTTTCATGAGATAATGCAGAACTTAGGTGAATGGGATGTGCATGCATCATTCAGCACCATATCATGATGTTCGCAACCACAATGTAATCTGGTTTTACGATTCCTTGTAGGATTCCAAAAACTATTGGTGCATCAATCCCAATGAAAGCTACATTCTTCATAACTTATGTTATGGTTGATGGCTGGGCTAGTGTTGCCGCTGAGGTCCTCAGAGTGGGAGCTTTAGTTGTATTCCATTTAAAGAATACATTCTTGGTTAAAACAGAGCAAGATAGAGAGCAAGCAATGGATCCTGGTTTCCTGGACTTCTCAACATATGAACCCCGAATACAGTTATACTTTTTGCTTGGACTTGTTTATTGTGCGATCACGCCACTACTGCTTCCTTTCATCATTGTCTTCTTTTCTTTTGCATACTTGGTCTTCCGACATCAGGTATGATCTTTCTATGATTGCTGAAGTATTTGTGCACGTCACGCACTGTGTGAATTGTGATTATGGGCTTGTTCTGTTGTGTGAATCTCTTGTACATTTAGAGTTTGTTTGTATGGAAGGAAATAATGAGAAAAGAGAGGAATTGTTTGAAATATAAATGTTCTGTATTGGAATTTAAAAAGAAAATCGATAAAGATGAACAGTGAAGGAAAATGAAGCAAAAAATCTACCTATTCTCACATTTTGTTGCCTTTCAATTTATTGTGATGGGATTTTGAAGGCAAGGAAAATGAATTGTCAGTTACACTTGGTTTCACTCCATTTATAAACAAAGCATTGTCTTAAAAAATACATAAAAACAAAGAAAGAAAGAAAGAAAACACTTTCTCCATCAATGAGTCGCGTCCAAACACAAGCAAAGAAAATGGTAGTTCTTTTTTGTCCGTTCTCTTATTTCTTCTCTTCCTCTTTTTTTTCCCCCGTTTTTCTCTACCTGTATTCCTTCCAACCTGAACAAACTGTTACTTCGTATTTGGGAAATATTAAATCTCAATGAATAATGATAGTATAACATCTAGATTTTTAGCCAACAAAATCTAGAATTTACTCATCCAAAAAAATGATGACAACGGGCGTGTTTAGTAAAATTAGTTGTTTTAGTCATAGTTAGCTGTTTTACTAGTTGTTAGCAATTTTACTAGCGATTAGCTGTAACCCACTAGTGATTAGTAGTTAGTTGTTCAACTAGCGATTTAAAATAAATACGTTTGGTAAATACAGCTGTTGAAGTAGTAGATTTATGTAAAATGACTAAAAAGGGTATAATAAATAGAGGTTCTTAGTAAATAAAAAGAAGAATTTTGTAATTTGTAATGCAACCACTAGGTAGAGGTTGTTAAAAGTTACTTTCATTAGCTTTTGAAAAACACTACCTAAACATCTAACCACTACCTCAACCACTACCTTACTGAACACTTTTAAGTAGTGGTCAATATCTTTTTACCACTATAAACCACTAAGACACTAGCCTCTACTTCAACCTCTATTACTAAACATAGCTAACCTCTAGAATTTTGATAAATCTGATTTAAAGTGAGCAAGCCATGTTCTTTTCAACATGAAGTTCGAAAGTTACTTCAAAATAAATTAAGAAGTTTAGAGCAAGCTCAGAAAAACTCTTAACCAACGAAATATTTCAAAGGTTCTTAACCTCCTTTGCCGGTTATTTTAATATCTGTCTTTCTATAGAACATTTTGCATTTTTCAACTAGAAAAAAAATATTATGTTTTTTTATCTTGTATAGTATGATCAACAAGCAAGATAAATCACTGTCTCATATTTGGCAGCAATTATTCAACCACTTACTGAATGGTCACAGCTTAACTCCAGTTCTTCACGTTCACGTAACTTTGTAAACAGGAATTGTTTTAGTATGAAAATGGCACTGGATACCACTTTTTCTCATTTCCTTCTACCAAATGTGTGTGTCTACACACACACACACACACACACACACACACACACACACATATATATATATAACTATATACATATATATATACATATATGTATATATACATATATATATATATATATATACATATATATATATATATATATATATATCTCCGTATATATATATATGTACATGTATATATACGTACATGTATATATATATGTATATATATATAGACACACACACACACACTCACATATGTATATAAATATATAAACACACATATGTATGTGTGTGTGTGTGTGTGTATATATATATATATATATA
>JACYFF010031954.1:58231618-58261606 GCA_017589665.1 Selenicereus undatus
TGTGTGTGTATATATATATATATATATATATAGACACACACACACACTATATGTACATACATATATAAATTTATATATATATATATGTGTGTGTGTGTGTGTGTGTGTGTGTGTGTGTGTGTGTGTATGTATATATATATTTATATGTATATATATATGTATGTGTATATATATGTATGTGTGTGTATGTGTGTGTGTGTGTGTGTGTGTGTGTGTGTGTGTGCAGGTACGCGCACGCCTCACTGCGGAAATCACTGTTAGAAAACCGTTTCTAGTTTGTGTTGAAATTAAAAATATATGTCTGCATCATATGAGGATATAAACTGAGCGGGAATTCAATAAAAGAACGTACTAGCCTTTAAACCTGTGCTGCACACCGTTTGCGTTAAAATTTTTGCTAAAATATTTTTAAAAATATTATAGTTAATCTTATAGTTTAAATTTTTAGAAATGTTAATATCAACATATTTATAATGTATTTCATTTTATTCTTCATTGAAGTAGTTTTTTGACCCTTTTAATCATCTCTTGGCAGTTGCCTTGTACCTTTTTGAATTCCACTTGGTTTCTTTCATACCACACATTGTAAATTGTAGGTGTGATTGCTGTACATTTGAGTTTTTTCAATGCTTGAGCCTGCTTCTTATTCACTACTTTGTATAACCATGTTTCCAATCCCCTGCAAGGGCATGGGATGTTTAGCTGTCTGCATATTTCTCCTCATATTCTCTGTGTAAAGCTACATGTTATGAATACATGTACATGGTCTTCTATTTCGTATTCACAAAACACACACCAGGGATCAATTTGCATAGATCTGCTAAGCCTAGCCTTGAGAGGCAGCTTCCCTTTCATCACCAACCACCAAATAATAGCTTGTCTCGGGATACATGCCTTGGTCAATACACTTCTGGCCCATTTTACTCTGCCTTGTCGGTTTAGGGCCCATAGGTACCCTGCTGAGACAGTATAATCCCCTTTGGGTTTGTTTTGCCAGTGCCATTTGATGTTTGGTTTACTGCCCCATTTTTCACTTTGCATAATTTTTTCAAACACCAGCATGCATCCACTGGTGACTTGAACTCCCACTAGGATGTGTTTTTGAGATATCTTCCATGTATCCACCTAACCAACAAGAGATCTTTCTTTCTTTTCACTGCCCAAACCAGCTTTGCAATGCAGGCTTTATTCCATGTCTGTAGGTTTTCCAGTCCCAAGCCCCTATTCTTCTTTGGGATACACATATATTGCCAAGCTACCAGGGCTGGTCTTCGTTTACTATCTGATGTACCCCATATGTAATACGTGCACATTCTTGTTATGTTTTTAGTGATCTCTTGTGGTAGAATGAAGATAGAAGCCCAGAAATTAAACACCCCCAGCAGCATTGTGTTCACAAGGGTAGCCCTACCAGCATATGACAATGTTCTAGTTGCCCAGTATTTTATTTTTGTGGCTATCTTCTCCACCAACATAGTGCACTCCAACTTGTGTAGTTTACTGGCAGTGATAGGGACCCGCAGGTATCTAAAGGGGAGGCTGCCTTCTGTGAAGCCAGTGGTCTCTAAGATTTGCTGTCTTGTTCTTTCTGTACATCCCCCCATTACCACTTGTGATTTCATGTAATTAGCCTCCTGCCCTGAGCACTAGGAGAACTGGTGGAATGCTTGCATTAAGCTTTCAACACTTTTCTTTACAGCCTTGCAGAAAAGGATTAGATCATCTGCAAACATCAATCGCACAACCTTGAGCTGCCTACAGTTTGGATGGAATCCAAATCCATATGTCTTGCTCTTTTGGTGTAGAAATCTTGATAAATATTCCATGCTTAGCACAAAGAGAAGAGGTGATAATGGATCGCCTTGTCTTAAGCCTCTCCTCCCTTCTTGCTGAACTGCTATTAAGATTGATTGAGAAAGATGTGGTTGTGATACATGCCATAACCCACTTGATGAACTCTTGGGGAAACTTGAGATTCACTAGCAGCTCCTGTATAAAATCCCAGTGAATTGAGTCATAAGCCTTTTTGATATCAATCTTCATCATGCATCTTGGGGCTATGTTTTTCCTTTCATAGCCTATTGCTACCTCTTGCCAAACCAAGACGTTGAACAGTAGCTCCCTACTGTTAATGAATGCCCCTTGGCTTTCACTGATCAACTCAGGCAGAACCTCTTTAAGTCTACTACTTAGGAGTTTAGATATACACTTGTATACCACATTACAGCATGAGATTGGTCTAAATTCACTTGCATTACTAGGATGCTGCACCTTTGGAATGAGCACCAAGTAGTTGTATTACACTCCTTTAGCAACTTTCCATTTCTGAAGAATTCCTGCATTGCCTTTATGACTTTGGGTCCAATTTTATGCCAGCATTGTTTGAAAAACCCACTACTAAAGCCATCAGGGCCTGGGGTCTTTGCATTGGGAATGAAGAAGATGGCCTCCTTGATCTCAAGGTCGGTGAAAGAATCATTGAGTCTGATCTGCTGCTCAATAGACAGTTTTGGTCCTTGCTGAGTCACCTCCTGGTCCATGATAACTCCATTGGTTTTTTGTTTGCCTAGCAATTTTTGATAATAATCTGTCATAACTTGAGCCAGTTCTTGGAAACCTTCCACCTTATCTCCCTTTTCATTATTAATAGAGTAAACATAGTTACTCTGCTTTCTTTGTCTGAGTTTTGCAAAAGAAAAACCTTGTGCCCCTATCTCAATCGTTTAACCACTCCAACTTACTCTGTTGTTTCATCAGGGACAACAATGACTTCATGATGTTGAGATAGGTGATTCTGCACTCTTCTTCTTCCGTTAGCAGCTCTGTATTTTAGGGATCCATGTGCAGTTTTTCTGAATCTGCTGAAGTATTTCTCTGTGAATTTCCTGTTGGAAGTGAATGTCTATGAACTTGTCTTTGTTCAGCTTCTTCAATGGTTTTTTCAGGCTTTTTAAGACTTGGAGCAGTTGGAACTTGTGGCACCCTTGATGCTCTTTTTTCATCTGTTCTTCCAATATACACCAGAAAGCTTTATCCTCAGCCCACTTGTCTCAGTATTACTGCTGTGTTTGCTTGGGGCTATTGGGGAAGGTCAAAACCAGTGGGGTATGATTTAACAATGACTCACTCGCATATTCTAGCTGAGAGAAATCACTTATTTCATACTCTAAGTCATTCACCACCATTCTATCAATCCTGGACCACACTTTCTTGTTTGTCCACGAGAAGAAAACTCCTGTGCTCTTAATCTCATGTAATTCACGTCTTTGTGAACATCTAGCAAACTCCCTAATATCTCCCTCTTCAACCTCATTTCCCCCCAACCTTTCATTAGGGTGGAGTATTGACTTGAAATCCCCCATTATACCCCATGGTGCTGTCATGGTCAGAGAAATATTCTCAATGTCTTCCCATAGATGGCCTCTTAAGGTCCTACTATTACATCCATACACCAATGTAATGAAGAATTGCTTTTGACTTACTACCTTCGTCACTCTGCAATGAATCATCTGATTTGTTGTGTTGATCACCTCTACTGAATAGTTTGTTGGCCTCCAAGCTACCCAATTTTTGCCCTTTGGACCACACCTGGCATTAGTATGCCAGTTCCAGTTCCCAAACAGTCTGCTTGCTACCTCTTCTTCATTTTCCTGCTTCACCTTAGTTTCCACTAAGACCCCGCGAAAGCGGGACCCACACTGGGAGTTTGTTGTTGTTGTTGTTGTACCTTAGTTTCCACTAAACCCACCAATCCTATTTTTGTTTTATTCAGGAAGATTTTCACATCTTCTTGTTTATTGGGCTGTTGAACCCCCTAATATTCCAGCTTACAATGTTATCCACTAGGAAAATCCCCTAATGCTTCTTTCCCCTCCCTATTGCACACTCCTTCAAGTATCTGCAAGGCTTCATAAGGTCTAGATATCTGGCATGTTTCAACATTTTGTGTGGGATGTCTTCTAACTACTGATCTTCTTGTGACCTCTGTAAAACCATCCCCCTCCCCCTTGTCCTGACTTGCTTGGTCCCCCTGCACTGCTTCTTCCGCATTAGATTCAGTCATAGATTTATGTACTACTCTCCATTCCTTTCTGGCCCCTTTTTTTCCTACAATCTTTGCCTTCATGTCCAAACCATCAACAGTGGTTGCATTTGGTTGGCTTCCACTCGAAATGAAATGGATCGTCTGTTTGACCACTACTCCATAATCTTTGATGAACTCAATTGTCTCTGGGAAAGGGCCCTCCAGTGGTACCTCGATCAACATTCTGGCATAGTGGATGTACTCCTTGTCCCTTGTATATTTGTCTGTTTTGATGGGAATGCCAATAGTGCTTTCTATTTTGCTTAAACTCTCACTGCCTCAGTATCGAAGATCCAACTTAGGAAATTGCACCCACAGAGAAGTGACTACATTGTCTCAACATTCAATTCCATAGCTTCATTCCATGGTTTCACCACTAAAGGTTTATTATCAAAGAACTAAAGCCCTCTCTGTGTGACCTGTACCTTGTCCTGTTCATTCTCAAATCTCACAAGGAATAGTCCCTTCCTGACCATCGCTATCTTTGTGATTGTTTGATTCCTCCAAATTCTTCGGATATAACCATCCATAACATCATATGGAGGGTTTGCACCCACCACACAGCATAGCACTGCTGTTGATCAATACTCGAATTCAGGCGCAACATCCTGTTTGTCAATTTTTGCACACTTGACCCGCTCAATTACACTAGCTGGTATATAACTGAGTTTCATACCTTCATCTGGGTCCACCATTGCTGCGTATGTGCTTACCCTTGGTTCTAAGTGGTTCTGTGCAGCTGTATCCCTGAAATCTTATTCTCTGCCTCATGGGTCAAACTTTCCATCTCTTCTGGCTCCTCCTGATCCATCGATTCTTCTTGTGTCTCAATTTCACTCATTCGAGGGTTTGAAACTTTCTGTGGGCTACTGGTATTCCTGCTCACATTAGGGCTAATTAGTACGCGTGGTCTACCCCTCTTGCCTCCCCTTGCCATGGCTACGTCGCCCCAGAATCACCTCAGGGAAGAAGAAGTGTATTTTATATCTATCTATCTATCTATCTATCTATCTATATATATATATATATATATATATATATATATATATATATGATTCTTAGGAAAACTTGAGAAAAGTTAAAACTGAGTTAAGAATAATAACTCTGTGGTTGTTGTTACAGTTAAATCATGCTAGCCTGACTTCTCGTCCATCGTTTTCTGCTTTTGGGGGGGGGGGGGGGAAGAATTAGACAGGGTCAAAATTTGCTGTTGTTGTTACCGTTCTGTTCAGGCTTCCTCTAGTTTGACTTTTACGCTAACCTATTTGTCATCTCTGGAAGCTCTTTTGTCAATAGTGATGTATGTTAATGTGTCGTGCTTCTTGCTAGATTATTAATGTCTACGATCGGAAATACGAAAGTGCAGCTGCCTTCTGGCCGGATGTACACCTACGCATAATTATTGGTCTCGTTATATCGCAGCTTCTGTTGATGGGGTTATTGAGTTCGAAAGATGTGACGGGTATAGTACCAATGATGATTGCCCTCCCGGTCTTGACCATATGGTTCCATGTATTTTGCAAAGGACGTTTTCAGTCAGCTTTTACCAGGTTCCCATTGCAGGTAAATGTGTTAGTGCAATACGGGAAGGATAATTGACTCTTCTTTCTATGGTACAATGAATTCGTTTGACCATTTTGGATGCCGTTGTCGTACGGTCCAGAAAACTTGTTACCATTCATTGTTTAACATCAGTCTTCGGAAAAAGCACTGTAAGGATCGTGGCATTTGATCAACATACCCATCAAGCAGGTGAGGGGTGCAGATAACTCCTGCAGCATTTAAGAGGGCACTTGAGGCATTCATTGAGTTATGGGCCCCTTAGTTGCTCTCTTCCTCTCCCAAAAATCAAATGGGGAAAAAAAACGAACCTTAAGAAAGGCTCAATTTCAAGATTCAAACGATTATTTTAGTTGGACCTAGGACACAGATTACTTGGGTTGGGTTTGGCAATATTAATTTCTGAATTGGGTTGACTCCTCTTCTTTCATGGCTTGAAAATAGGTAGCGAAAATAATTCGCCAGTATGTTTACACTGATTTGAAATATCTGACAGAATTTTTGTGATAGAGCAGGTTTTGGATTTGGGTAATGTCTGGCCTTTTTTGTTTCGCCAACTAACTTTTGAATAGGATACACTTGATATTGGCCTAGAACTTCCATTACCATTTGCTTCCGTTAGGCTAATCCATGTTCTAGTCAAAATTAATTATTTCATGTCTGCGCTAGGTATAATTTTCAGTTTTCCAAGTTCCGTGATCAAATGAGCATTGTCACATCAGAGATGCTCTTGACAGCAATGACGTATTTCAAAATTGTAGGGGTCAAACTTTTAGCACTTAATTCAAAGTTAAGGCCTGTTGTTTTCGTTGATAAATTAAGATGGGTAAAAGAAAGAAATAAATTGAGGTAAATTGAAGTAAGTTGAGACCAGTTGAAATAGGTTAAAATGGATTGAAATAGATTAAATTTTTTTTACATGATAAATTAGACTTGGTTAAAATAATAGAAGTGGCTTCAAGTGGATTGAAATAGGTTGAAGTGGATGAAAGTAAATTAAAATGAGTTGAATTTGGTTGAGGTTAATATTTTAGAATTAAACCACGAAAAGAACAGGGTCTTAGTCTTTTGTTACCCACCCAGAAAACATCTTAAGAAATCATCTCCAATAACGCTGAAGTCATATTTTACGTTTATTTTTACAGGAAGCCATGATGAAAGATACACTGGAGAGGGCGACTGAGCCAAATCTCAACTTAAGAGCCTACCTAAGTGATGCTTATGTTCATCCAGTCTTCAAGGGTGGTGAGCTGTATGCCCCACCTCCTCTTGATGAGGAAGAGGGTTTTCCGCTTGTAGCCACAAAGAGGTCACACAGGAGTAGTAAAGCCCCTTCTTCTGCTAGCTCTGAAGGTGGTGCATTGTCGTAGTCAATGTAAATAATCACAACTCACTGTCTTGCTTCAGCTTCTTTGTAATATGAAAGTCATTGTTGTCTTGTATACAGATATGTGGACATTTATAAAAGTCTTGACTAGGCTTCCTGTAGGTAAGGGAAATCCTGCAATCTTCATTAACAGAGTATGGTAGTACAAGACTACTGGGCACACGACATGAGGGCAATCAAATATATATCGCTAGATGTCGACATCTAGTGTAATTCATATGTTGCATACACCTGATGCTTTTTTAAGAATATGAATGATAATCCTGTGTCGATATTTATGTTATCATTTTCAACCCCCCCCCCCCCCCCCCCCCCCCCCCCCCCCCCCCCGGCTCGCAATTTATAGATGAGCCTTTTTATTTCATGGTGGTAGAGTACCCTTCGTAGATACATAGTTGACCACCAAATCACTGTTTTAAGTGTTTAACGCAGAACTCCATCTAAATCTAGTACAATTGTATAAAAAATGAAGTAAAATCATTCCCTGGTGCTTATATGGGAACACATACATTGTTGATGGCATGGAAGGCACATATGAGATTATACGTTACATGAGAAACCCTTTTTTGTTTTTTAATAGACTCCATCCTATGTAGTGGAGTGGCCTAAGTACTAGAGTGGCTAAATTGGCCCAATGTTACGATAACCAACCGGGTGATCGATCCAGTTACAAAAGTGGGTCAATCAATTGGACTAGTATGACCGGTTTGGAGGGGTTGACCCGGTTGATATTTGAACAGGATAAAACCAAGTTTGACCTATTTAACCACATCATAAATGTTACGAAATAGACACAATGAAGTAATCTTAATTACTTAAAACCATTCAATTATTTTAATACAAATCACGCCTTATTCTAATGAATAAATTTTTTAAAATAAATTTATGCATGAAATACAAAACATGAGAGAAAGATAAAGAAGAATAGCATATAAATGCCCATGCGACAAAGGTAAACAAGGAAAAAGAAATTGCATGGCCCCAAAATAAGCAACAACATATCAGCCTTCGAGCACACCAAAATCCAATTTAAAAAAATCAAGTTTTTAATAAATGAGTTCATGAGAGAGAAAGCCTTAGAAACACTATTGATAGCTGTTTTACACTTCAAGGCTGCTTGCACACAACTTTGGCTACGGAAAAGGCTTTGGGTCTGGTGCTGCAACAAGGATAGTTGAAATCAGGACGGATAGTTCCACGCTGATACCCTTCTTGCTTGAGGAAAATGCTATTCAAGTGAACATTTCAGCGATACTCAACCAATGTATCGGTTTTAAACATTATTTCCTATGTTGTATCTTTAGGGAGGTAAATAGGAGTCAAATCCAAATGACGTTAAATCTAGCCAGACACATAAAGTATCAATATACGTAGTATATATTAACTCTGTATTACACTCTTACCCAACCGACCAAAAAAACAAAAAAAAAACACTACTAATAGTTTGATAGACTCCGCCGCTAGCCTCGACCTTATCTTTCAACAGCCACCAATCCCCTTTTCTCCCTCTCTCTGTACTCCTTTTCTCGTGATTTTAGACTTTGAGAACCAAGCACCTCAAAATCTTCTCCTAGTTTTCCCGTACTTTTTCCTGTTGCTCCGCTCACATATGCAAAGTAGTGAAGTTAGGAATTTCGAAGAAGGGTGTTAGGACTTTTTCATTCAATGGTGAATTTTCGGACTTAGAACTTGAACTTAACGAGGACTCCTTAGATAGCTTTTTGAAATATTTGTATATTTTGACCTAGAATTGAAATAATGAAACTAAATTTATAAATCAAACAAAATTGAAATTAAAATTAAAATTAAAATTGACAAATAAACTTACAAATTACAAAATAAAAGCACATAACCTATAAATTGAAGAATTAAGTAACAAATTCAAGTAAATTAAACCATTTAAACGACAATTAGGAATAGGAGGACTTACAAATTTGAGAGGGGAGGAGATGGGCCGACAGGGTCGTGGCTGGGGGCCTGGGCAGCGAACACCTCCGGTGGCAACAGGGGGCAGGGGGAACCTGCGGTGGGTGGGGCAGCCTCAGCGAGAGGGGGTGGAGGAGGGTTTCGTTTCTGGGTGGGGGTTTCTTGATGAGGGTTTCGATTGTTGAAGGAAGGGAAGCTGGGCACCGCTGTTTCGGGTTTGTGGAGTGTAAAAGGGAAGAAAATTTGAAAAACAAACGCAAAAGGTGTAAAAAGAGAGAATCGAACGAGCGACATTGGGGATACCCCCTCAAACCTATACGCACGAGGCCCACTAGGCTAATTAGCCCTTCACCGGTTTTCTTTCCTTTTGTTTATTTATATACCAAGTTCAATTTTTGCCAACACATTAATTATTTTTTTTGGAGGTATGTCGGTTGCCTCACTGCACCCACACTAGATCCGTCCCTACATAGGCGCCCATCTAGGGCTAAGACTGACACCTCAATGGAGCATTGATCGTGGCTGGCAAGACTCCACCGTAGCCGAAGAATGTATCTCATCATCTAGCAATTGGTTCTTTTTTTTTCTTTCGGCAAACATTTGGTCGAATCGTGATTTGACTGGCTTTTTGGTCCACTGGATTGCCCGATTTTGAACCGATTGATAGCTTCAACAGGTTTCTCATTTTTTGGACCAGTAGAGGCACTAGTTCTTAGTTAGACCAGTTTATCCAATCTGGTTCTCATAATACTATATTAGATCCCATACCGACAAGGGTATAGTCTATGGGGGCAAAAGAAAGCATTGTTAATTTTTAGAAAGCCAAATACAAGGCCAAATCAATAGAGATCCCCAAGCTACAATGAAGTTCACTCTTGGTTTCAATAAGCTTAAGCCCAACTAAAATCCAAGAGGACAACACATTAGAAGCTCAACGCCTTATTAACATTTTCATGTTTATGACATTCTAAAAACATTTTTCATAAGAAAGTGCAATGCAATATTGGCTTGTATCATGCTCAGAAACCTAATCAAGCATATAAGTAGAATATTTGAAAGATGAATTGTTGGACTTACGGTATAATACACCTATAAGGGGTGCAAGCCCAATAGGTCGACGGTTTAAGTCACCTCAAAAACCCTAATTCCTCGACTGTCCTTCTAATATAAAGGGAGCGTCATTCTAAGAAGAAATACATCAGAAACATCGAGGGTTCTCTAAAGTGAGTTTCCTGCACAAAACCTCAAGGCTCTTAGGCTATGAAATTGTGAAGGATCTCTGAATTGTGAGTTCCTTCCATGACCGGTAATTCAAGGCAAGGTTTGATCGTATTCTGCTGCTGAATTAAGTATCATATCAACAACCTCAAAAAATACTGTTGCAAAGCTTAACAAAGGTGAAAAGCTCCGTGGTAACAATTATAAAATCAGGAGCATGAAAGTGCAATACATACTGGAAGAACAAAAGGTTCTTGAGACTTTGAATGCTATCATGAATGAGCCTGAGGTAGGCAACACGGTCCAGCATAGGCTGGACTGTGAAGCCTGCAAAGCATGGAAAAAGAACAGCTCTATAGCTCGCATTACAATATTGCTGAGCAGCATGGATAATAAACTCATGTGGGAGTTCAAGGTCCATGCTGATGTCAAAAACCTGTGGGAAGTTGTCAAAATAAAGTTTGAAACCACCTCAGTAACTAGGCTTAGGTCACTCACAATCGAGTTTAACACCTATAAGAAATGCCTAGATGTTCCTATGAAGAAACATCTAAGGCAAATATCAAACATGACTAATAAATTGGCAGATACGGGCCATATATTGACCGATGAGCAGCAGGTTCATGCTGTGATCCGTTCCCTGCCCCATAGTTGGGATCATATGAAGATGACCCTCACTCATAATGAGTATATAAAAACTTTTGAGGATGTGAGGCGACATCTTGAGTTAGAGGAAGAGCGGTAAGAGGCTGCTAAAATAATGGGTGCAGAAGTGCATGTCTCGGCCTCCAACTCGAGAAATGGTTCTTAGCGTAAGAACCAAGGGAACTAGAAGGGCAAGGCCAAGCCAACAAGAAGCCTAAGAGTGACCACAAGGCGATAAAAAGCGTGGAAGAAGAAAGAATCTAGCAAAAGTAAAGTGCTTCAACTGTAACAAAATGGGTCACTGTGCTCATGATTGCACTAAGCCTAAGAAGATGCTTTACTATGCTCATGCGAGTAACTTTAGCCTTGCTAGTTTTGTCTTTCTTTCTGAAACTAATCCTATGTGGATTGTAGATGTAAGAGCCACAAACTATATAGCAAGGGATCGTGAAACTTTTCTGGACTTCCGATGGCTTCCATGTGGGTCGATGTAGATATATGTGAGAAGCAACACCAAGGTGGTTGTTAAAGGAATCAGAACATGCAAGTTAGTCTTGCGTGGAGGCCGAGACCTTATCCTACATGATGTCCTATTTGCTCTTGATATTCGCCCGAATATTATTTTTGTGTTGGTACTATTGTGTTTGGGTTTGGATTGGCATTTTCATAACACTGAAGCTAGGTTGGTTTTGGAAACAACATATTTTGGTTCTGGTTTTCTTAAAGATGGTTTAATTGTTATGGATTTTGATGTTGGTTCCTTTAATTTGAATGTTAGTTTTTCCTTGTTTGCTTCTTCACAAAATTATGAGAATGATATGAATATTTGGCATGCTAAATTAGGACACATTGGCCTAAATCGTACGCAAAGGCTTGCAAAAGAAGTTTTGCTAGCACACATTAAGCAAGTTAGCTTGCCCATTTGTGAGCATCGCTAGCAAGGACATCAATAAGAAAACCATTTGGAAAGGCCATCAAAGTCGAACTTCCATTGCAGTTGATGCATTCGGACATTTGTGGTCCAATGAATGTGCAGACAATGCACAAACCTTCTTATTTCTTCACTTTCATTGATGATTTCACTTGTTTCGGTCATGTCTACTTGATCTCACATAAATCAGTTATCTATTCAAAAAAAGGAATAGTAAATCAGTTATCTATCAACTCTGTTCAACTCTATGAACTTAGTAGAAATATGTGAACTTATTTCTTCACTTTCATTGATGCAAAGAAATATGTGAACTTAGTAGAAAATCAGTTAGATAAAAAAGGTGAAGGCCTTAAGAACTGATCGAGGTAGAGAATGTCTATCAACTCTGTTCAATAAATATTGTGATGAAAAGGGAATAGTCAATCAGTTATCTGTTCAAAATCCTCCACAACAAAATGGTGTTGAGGAGAGAAGAAATAGAACGATCCATGAGATGGTAAGATCGATATTGGAACAAGCTCAGTTACTTATCTCCTATTGGGGAAGATATGCTCTTATAACTGATAAACTCTATTCCGACCCCCAAAGTTTGGCGTAAATAATTTTTAGAACCTATAACTTTAGAAACAATTTCCTGGTCCTCCAACTTTGATGCAAATCATTTCTGGTGTCAATCTTGCCAAAAGTAGTTTTCTAAATTGCAAAAAGACCCTTAAAGATTTTTTTTTTATTTTAACCCCAATCCTTAAAAACTTACTTTCGAAAATCTAAAATTTGCTTATGTGTAGTTTTGCTCTCTAGTAGTATTTTCGATTCTCTATCAATTAGTATCAGAGCCATGTGACCAAAATAATTGAGATAATTAAGCTAATTAATAATTAATTAGACTAATTAATTGTATTTAACTGTGATTAATGCTTGAATCATCACCGACTTGCCCTAGATTGAATTATTCTCATATTGTTCACTCACCTGAAGGTCTTTCTCCATTAGCACTCCAATTAAACTATATCACTGATATAGTTTTAGAATTAAAAGTAGAATTAATCAAAATTAAGTCTGAACTCAACGAGCTTAAGAATCAGTTAACTGTAATCCATCTTTCTCTTATTAACGAAGTCAGGCAGAGCGAAAAAGGTACTCCTAGTATTAGTACTCCTTTTCAGCATATATATCCTTACCAAAATCCAAAAAACAAGATTCCATTTCCTTTACAAAAGATAAAAATCGAAAAAGAAGTAGGAGAACAATCTAGTGACAAATCAACTGAAAAGAAAGAAAATGAAGATGGAGTATGAACAATATACTCTTGAAGAGCTACAGAAAATGTTTGAAAAAAAACAAAATCCAAAAGAATTAAACAAAATCATGGGCGCAATCAATGATAAACATGACATTTTGTCTGATGATAATGAAGAGACCAATAATGTTCAATTAGAAGAAGAAATATATCAGCAGATGAACCTTATTAAACATGATAATCTTAATGTACTACCTTTAGAAGAAATTAGGAGAAAACTTGATAAGAAATATGGTAAATTGACTATTGAAAATGAAATCAATGAGATTGGAGAGGAAATCGACCTATATGAAACAGAGACCAATCTAGTTAAGAATGTCGTTCCTAAACCTGAAGAATTTGGTGAACCATCTAGAAGAAATACTCATTTCCTAAGACCTAAGACCTAGGTACGTTCCAGTAGAACGTATAAGCAATTTTTCCTTCCGGTTTATCCCAAGGAAAACCACGACCTATGAAGAAATTGGCCTTACCCCAATTAGCCAAACTGGATATATCTTAAATATTGATGGAGCCCATAATAGAGAAGAAAACATTTGAGCACTAGAAAAGATAAATGAATAGTATCTTAAATCTAAATACTACATGGACTGCGGTAAATTTTCTAAACTATATCGAGCATAGTTTCTCTGGTACGATAGCTGACTGGTATGATTCATTAAGTGAAGATGGCAAAAACACATTAAGAGAGATGGAAACACCAACTGTTATGTTCAGAAATCTGTGCAAAGAAATTGAAACTGAATTTATCGGAGCTAAACTTAATTCTGAAGAAAAAGCAAGAAAATGGCAAAGAAAGATTAACAACACAGAATTATGGGATATGAGATATCTAAAAAATTATATTGTTGAATTTAGTTAATATTATTACAAAATTGGGCACAATGAAACCAATCTTGGTATGTTTTATGACAAATTACCATATCCTATAAATTCCATAATCAATGAAAAACACATTGCATATTGCAGATGTCATTGATACCCTCGGCTCTAGAATCTCTTATCTAAGAAAATGTGTCAATGATCAATGTTTCGATCTCCAAAAGCAAAAGAAAATTAAGAAGCAATTCTTAACTTGCTGAGATTTGCAGCACCAATGGGGAAAAGAACCTCAAAGAAGACGAAAAAGAAAATTTTATAAGAAAAAGTGCTTTAATAAGCAAAGGGGAGAGAAATATAAAAGAAAATATTATAACAAACCGAGTCCTAAAAAAAAAGTTTTTTTAGGAAAACCGCTTACTGTCCAGCAAGAAAAAGTAACTGCAAATGCTGGGCATGCAGAGAAGTAGGACATTATGCTAATGAGTGCAAAAATAGAAAGAATAATAAGCTTATTGAAACCTTAGGAAGCTTAGATTATGTGGAGGTTAGTGAAGATGAGACATTAGACCTAACCCTAAGTAACAACAAAGGAATTGTTGAAATTATATTAGACGATGAATATGAAGAAAGTGATTATGAAGAAACAAGTTACTTGATGGAAAGTAGCTCAGTTAGCCTTGGTGATCTTCAAGGAGAAACGTTTGTTGAAGACAATGATTACGACGAAGTTAAGGGAGATTGGGTCCTCCTCATAATCCAAAAAGACATGATCTATTAAAAAATCCATCTTTTAATTAAAAAGCAAATATATGTGAAACGAGGGAAGGAGAGCTGGAGATTAAGGATTGTGAGTATGATGTTGGGGAAGTTAATCTCATTAATTGAGAAAATATCATTAATTAGGAAAATATCCTTAAGCATAATAAAGAAAGAAAATATAGGTATATCCATGTCGAAAGAGTCCAAGTTCAAATCACTCCAATACAATACTGTGGCAAGGATATTGATCTTTATGCTTTACTCTATGACATTAGGCATACCAAATTTAATAATTAAATTATCACAGGGATAAAGACCAATTTATGTAATGGGTCAGTAGGATTCAATCGCCGACCAGGATATTATGTGAGTCTAAAAGATGAATTTGCTAAAAACTTCTCATCTCTTAAGATAAAAATAGGGATGGACATTAAAAGATGAGGATACCCTTTAACAATATTTTGAAAAATTATCTATAAATTAGATAATACAATAGACTCAAAGACTAAGATAACTATGATAGAAGCAGAAAAATTTGAAAGCCCTACCCCTATGCAAAAGATCTAGAGGATTAAGTTCAATCCTCAAGGGATAAAAATTGATCGCTCGTTGATATCTAGCTTTGCCAACCCCACAAAGATCAATAAGAAAAATATAATAAAAATTGACGAGGAGGGTAAAATCACCATAAAACCTCAATTATTAAGAAGTGTGAGTACAAGATCAGATTGGGGAGAATGATCCTCATTAGCTAAAGAAGAGCTTAAAGAAGATGATACCATTAGCCTGACTAGTGAAATGAGTAGAATGAGTTTTGAAGTTGCAAGACCCAGTGTAGATTGAATTATGAGCTTAGATAGAAAGGTCATTGGGTACAAAACTAGAACTGTTAGTGAACCAATCTATGAGGATGAATTAGTCAAGAACATGACTATAGAGATATGCTATAAAGCTACCAATACAAATCCAAATAGCATCTATATCCCAATAAAAGTATGTTTACAGGGATATAATAAATATGAACTGTGTGCTTACATAGATAGTGGTTGTTCTATATGCTTTGGAAAAAAATCATCATTTTTAGAGTTTATGTGAAAAAGAGCTAAAAATCCTTTACAAGTGAGGATAGCTGATAATAGTATTATGAGTCACAATGAAGCCATAGAAGGGATAACAATAGAATTAGGAGGAGTTTAATGCATTATACCAGTTCTATAGGCTACTGATCAACCTTCTCATGATATGATTATTGGAAATAATTTTCAAAGATTATATTCTTCATGCACACATACCATAAACCAGATAATATTCACAATTAATGGTCACTCAATTCCTATTAAAAAAATTAAGTAAGGCTTACACTCATCAGAAAATTAAGTTTACACGTAGCCAGCTTGGTGAGAAGGTAATGCCAACACAACATGAAGTAGCATTAATAATTTCATTGCTTGAGTTATCTATTAAAGAGCAGATTGTTGAATAATAAGAGAAATTATGCAAAGAGCTATACTCTGATAATCCTCTAAAATTTTAGGATAAAGATAAAACATTTACTAAGATCACTTTATTAAATCCCAACACTATTATTCGAGTTAAATAAATGGTGAATATACACCAAGATATTCAAGAGTTTGATAAACAAATAAAAGAACTCCTAGATAAAGGATTAATCAGCGACAAGAGGAGTCCTCACATCAGTCCTGCTTTCATGGTAAGAAATCATGATGAAGAAAAAAGAGGAAAGGCTAGAATGGTAATCAACTACAAAAAGCTTAGCGATAATACTGTCTTTGATGGCTACTATATTCCTAAAAAAACAGTCTTTTTCAATATAATTCAATGAGTCTTTTGGTTCTCGAAAATGGATTGCAGAAGCAGATATTGGCTGATAAAAATGGATGAGGAAACTATCCTGTTAACTGCATTTAGTGCCCCACAAGGACATTATGAATAGATAGTAATGTCATTGGGTCTTAAAAATGCATCTCAAACATTCCAAAGGGGAATGGATAATATATTTAAAGACCTCAATCATTGTTGTTTAGTTTACATTGATGGCATCCTTGTCTTTTCCAAAACCATAGAACAGCACCAAGATGATGTCTTAGCTGTCACCCAAAGATGTATTGATCATGATATTATAATTGGTAAAAACAAATGTATTTATGCTGAATAAGAAATTGAGTTTTTAGGCTTAGAGATAAAAGCTGGACAAATCATTCTACAAAAGCATATTCTGAAAAAAAATAGAAAATTTTCCTGAGAAAATTAAAGATAGGAAGCAACTGGAAAGGTTTCTTGGATGCCTTACCTATGTTTCAAACTTCATTAAAGATATAGCTAAATTAAGAAAGCCATTGCAGTAGAAACTCAAGAAAGAAGTAAGTTGGACATGGACCACTAATGATACAAAAATTGTTCAAAACTTCAAAAAGATATGTAAAAATCTTCCTGATCTTAATTTGCCTAATGAAGGAGATAATTTAGTACTTGAAACAGATGCCAGCAATGAGCACTGGAGTGTCGTACTCAAAATCAAAGAAGAAGAAAAACTCTGCAAATATTGCAGTGAAAGTTTTAATAAGGCAGAATGCTACTATCCCACAATTGAAAAAGAAATCCTTGCAGTTATAAAGGGAATTGAAAATTTCTTAATCTTTTTAGTCCCAAAACCTTTTCTTATTTGAACTAATTGCAAAGGAATACTTGGTTTTATAAAAAATAATTTATCGAATATGCAAGCGCAAGGGTGACTCCTGCATTAGCAATTATAGCTTAACCAGTTTTCCTTCTCTATTGAACATATACAGGGATCGAACAACCCTCTGACAGACAGTCTAACTCGAGAACTTGCCAATGGTGATCATCAAAGCCGACCTCCTACCAGAAAAGGAGGAAATCCTTAATGAAATTCCATTCTTACTATAATAGGTTACGCCTTCTAGTAAAGTCCTTATTGATAACCTAGAATTTGATCCAAAAAGTAGATCACGTTTTGGTCTACTATCTACTTCCTACCTAATAGCCCAAAGTTTTTCATTCTAGAGTTACAAATTAGTTACCTTCAGTGTCCTTATGATATCCAAGAAAAAAATAAGTTCTTATATTCGAGAAAAATGGTTCAATGAATGGTATGCAACCTGCATCGAACTTTATCATCATTTTTCCTATGATATTTGGGAGTCTTGGAGCACAACGATCTATTTTTTCGATAGATCTGGAGTTGGAGGTATTTCTTTTCCAGCAAATTCATTATCTCTAAATGATCCTATCTTTAAAGCCTGAAAATACGGGATTGTACTTTTCTTCACAGAAATCCCATATCCAAATTTCCATTTTTTCTCAATCATAACTAAATTCCAGCAATGCTTGTTCAAAAGGATCCATTAGATTCTTAGATCTCCTGAGGGTCCAACAAAAATTTTAGTTCGCAGATGCCTAACTTTAGAGGTTTATAGCTCTCTAATTGAATATGAAAATGAAAAAGTCAAACCAGCCCATTATTTTGTCCAAATTGTTGTTTGCGACGATCTCAATGATCAACGATAAAATTAGATTCATGAAAATCCAGTACATCTAGTTACTGATCCTGCTTTATCAAAGGCCATTGGATTTTTCAAAATTTATCACCAATGTTGGGCATTAATCGAAAAAGGAAAAACATTAATGCATTGTTGAAACACTACTTTCGCCTATGATAATGAATTTAAAGACTACATGAAGGTAGACGGAGCAGTGTCAGAAGATATTTTTGATTATCTCTTTGATGTTGGAGTTGAAAAATTCTTATCAGAAAAAGGAAAAAAATATCTCCTTGAATTATTTGAAGAATAGGATCCAGAGCATCTTAAGCAACTTGATAAAGATTTTGATGATTATCCAGATAGTGATGATTTGACAAATATAATTGGAGATGAAGGCATGCAGAATCTCAATAATGATGACTAGTCTTGTCATCATTAAAAGCTTTAAAAAATGATTGCCCCATCATTGTACTATCTTGACAAGTGTCTGGTATGTAAAATAAAGCAGTGTACTGTCGCCGTCAGTATGTATTGTTGCCGTTAGGGCATCCTAGACACCCCCATCCTCTCTATAAATAGAGAGGTTAAGTACTGAGAAGGGACACGGTCATTTGAGCATTTTTTAGCATAAGAGAAGTGGGGATTCTCCATTTCTCTTTGAGCAAGCATCTCTAATGATCTTAGCCTAAGTCCCTTTTCAAGCTTTCCATTGTAATATTTCCACTTTTAAGCTTTCAATAAAAGAAGTTTCTCAATAGGGAACGTTATTCAATTGAACCTTATATCTTAAATATTGTAACTTCTTGATTAAAGTTTCATTATCCTTGAAAAAGATTAAAACCTTGATTAGTGACTACTATCCGAGGTAGAAAATGAAACAGATCTGTGTTGTGCTTGATCTAAGGAGGGTGGGGTTGAGATTAGCAATCTGTATAAACTGAAACCTAGAATAACGCTAGAGTCCAGCGCCGACTAAGTTCAGGTAATGGTCGAAATTTTCTAATTAAGTTTTGATTATTTTTGCTAAGCATGATGGACCATTAATCATAGAAAATATAATATTTGAGGTATAAATAGTAGATTGTGATAACTAGTACCGTTAAAACCATTATAAGCAGTCTAAACATAAATATAAGCCTAGTTTTGCAAAATAGTCCAAAACTTTGAAGTATTTGTAATTAAAGCCCTTCAGAGACCTAAAAAAAATATTTGAGACCCAGAAATAAGTTACCCAAAAGTTTTGAGACTTAGAAATAATTCGCACTGAACTAAGGAGTCCCGTAAATGTTTTTCTAAAATCATGGGTTCAGGAAACCATTTCACTAAACCTCGAGGTGCCGAAAAGCAATTTATTCCTCTTATAGCTGCAACCTATGTTCTTAACTGTGTGCCTACGAAATTAGGTGCAACCACTCCATATAAGTTGTAGACTGGTAGAAAGCTCGACTTAAGTATTTTAGCACCTTGGGGTTGTGCAGCCTATCCACATGATCCCTCTCACAAATATGGAAAATTGGGCCCGCGAGGGAAGAAGTGTATCTTTATTAGATACTCTGAAACCTTAAAAGGGTATGTGTTCATGGGGCTACGGGAAAGTGGGAGCGTAACTAAATTCGAATCAAGAAATGTTACATTTCTGGAAAATGAATTTCCAAAGAACGGTGAGATAGGCCAAGACTTATCTCTACTTGAACTTGAGGACCTCGACGTACTAGGATCCCTTCATTCAAGTGGGAGGATTGTAACTGATGATGATATGGTTTGTCATTAAGACCCCCCCCTCCATCATCAGATGCGAATGAAAGTAATCCTAATCTTGTTTCAAGAGGGAGCAGGCCTATCGATCCTAGTTTAAGTGGGAGTGAAATTGATCCACATGGGAACGATATGAGATTTGTGAATCTCAATTAAGACAAAGTAACTGTAGAAGTGTTCCCCGCCATCGTTTTGACATTGAGGGGGAGAACTCTTCATGACACTCCTACAAGAGGAAAATGAGCCAAGCAATGTAAAAGAGGCTCTTTCCACCCATTCAAAGGATAGATGGATCAAGGCAATGGAAGATGACATAGAGTCAATGAAGGTTAACAGAGTGTGGGAACTAGTTGACCTTCCAAAGGGACGCAAAGCTATTGGGATCAAATGGGTCTCAAACTCAAACTCAAGGCTGATGGTATAGTTGAGAAGCATAAGGCCCGACTAGTTGCAAAGGGATACACACAACAAAAAGGAATTGAATATGAAGAGACTTTTTCCCTGGTTGTACTGTTTGCCTCTATTAGCCTAATTCTAGCTATGGTTGCCAGTTTGGACCTAGCATTGCATCAAATGGATAAAAAACTGCCTTTCTCAACAAAGAATTGAATAAAGAAATTTTTATAGAACAACTTGAAGGTTGCATCCAAAGTGGCCAAGAATACAACATTTGTAGACTTTTAAAGTCTATTTATGGCCTAAGACAATCTTTAAGGTAGTGGTATATCCACTTTCATAGTGTGGTCACATATAGTGGTTTCACTATGATTGATGACGATCATTGCGTCTATACTAAGAGGTACAAAGGCAATTTTATAGTTATGGCATTGAATGTCGATGGCATATTGATAGCTAGAAATTATATGGAGCTTATTAACGAGGTAAAGGCCTAGTTATCATCTAACTTTGAGATTAAAGATATGGGTGAAGCGGCATATATCCTCGCAGTAAAGATTTCAGGAGACTGTTCAAAGAAATTGTTATATCTTTCTCACGAGAATTACGTCAAAAAGGTTCTTGACTATTCAACATGCTAAGTTGTAAGCCTGTGGATACTCCCATTAGTAAAGGCGAAGCCTTGAGTAATAGAATGTGCCCAGAGACTCCAGAAGAAAAAGCACAAATTAGCACTCCCTTGCACCAGTACAATTAGAAGCTTAATGTAAGCCATGCTATGCACTAGACCAGATATCTGTGTCGCCGTTGGCCTGGTTAGTAGATATCAATCTGACCCAGGATCAACACATTGCAAGGAAGTTAAGAGGATCATGAGGTACCTAAAGGGAACTTCTGATTATAAGTTATGCTATCAAAGCAATGTTTTGCATCTCAAGGGATACACAGATGCTAACTATGGAGGAGATTTGTATGATAGAAAATCTACCTCGGGATGTGTTTTCTTGCGCAACACTAGTGATGTATCATAGAGTACCAAGAAACAATCATATGTCGCCTTATCCACGATGAAGGCTAAATTCGTGGCTCCCTCGACAGCAACGCAAGAAGTTGTTTGGTTGAAGAGGTTTTTAAATCACCTACTGGGTGAGGCGAATAGTACTAGTCCAGTATTAGTCTACTATGATGGTCAGGCCGCAATTGTATACAATAAGGACCTAAATATTATACTAAGACCAAACACACCGACATTAAGTTCAAGTTTGTCAAAGATATGATAGCACACAAGAAAGTGGATGTCAAGTATGTTTCTACAAAGAGTATGGTTATAAATCGCCTAACTAAGCCTATTGCAAGAGATGTGTTTGTTAAACACACTAGGGCTTAGAGACTTTGTAGGTGTTAAATGCACTTGACTTGTCTTTGTTATGTTGTTTTTTTTTTCCGACACATTCATGAGTGATTGTTTAATATTTTCCTTTCTGAAATAAGTTTATTTGTATACACTAGTTGGAATGTTTGAATGAACATTCTTATTTATGATGCTTGTTGAGTATTCTTGAATGTGAAAAGTATATTAGGTAAACTTGAGGTTAGCCCTCTCACGTGGCTAACCGCCTCCATTAATTAGAGCATCAATGGGAGATGAGATAAGATTTTAAGTAGAATTATTAGAAGGATAATTATGAGAACCTATTAACTTAAAATCATGAATGTTGCCTTGATATTGACAAAAGGTCACTACAACATATAGGTAAAGATGAATTTTACCTAGTCTATCTCCAAGAGGCCAAATGTAAGTTTAAGTTAATGAGTAGATTTGTTAACTCAGTTTGGATAATATGGTCTCTAACTATCATCTGTATAGCAGTTTGGTTAAAGAACCAAAAGACATATGCTTCATGTTAAAGGAGAGAATGATGTAGCACACGTTTTGTACAATTTGTGCAAGAGAGGACCAATCGGGTTAATATGAGTTAGATCTCTAATTATATTTGTGTAAAACCTCACAAGGTTATGGCCTTATATTTGTAACCTCAAAGACTCCAATTAGTAGCTTAAGACTCGATTCAATGTTTGTTATCACAGTGTGCTGCCAAAGGATTATAAGTGATTCGGTCTGGTGGGATATGTCTAGAAAAACAAGTTGAATTTGGTCGAAAGTCTCGTGAGAAGAGGAAGATCGTTCATAGAATCTCATTAGTTTCTATTCACCGGTACACTGGTTATGACATATGGGTCGTAATTGTGAATATGAAATATGAAGGTTTGATGAGATCAAAGTGAGACACCTTAAGGAGATTAAATGATCTATGGTACTCGCATACTTTCACTATTCATGTGCTGTTCTCAACGAGATGCTATATATTCCTCATAGATGTATAGCATAGATCTCTCACGAGTATGCTAGTCGCACGACATATTTGCCTAGTATGAAAATTGTGCAGAAATAAAGAAAAATAAGTTTTTTCTTAAGGTGGAAATAAACACTCCCTTATGTCGATATGTTGGACTTACGGCATAATACACCCATAAGGGTACAAGCCCAATAGGTCAACGACTTAAGTCACCTCAGAAACCCTACTTCCTCGACTGTCCTTCTAATATAAAAGGGGGACCAGTTGAAGAGGAAATACATCAGAAACATCAAAAGTTCTCTAAAGTGAGTTTCTTGCACAAAACTCTAGGGCTCTTAGGCTGTGAAATTGTGAAGGATCTCCTAATTGTAAGTTCCATCCACGACCAGTAATTCATCCCCTAAACAGCCTTATCAATCCTAGATTGATGCCATTTCTAAAAGACTTAACCATCACGATGAGAGGTTTAACCAATTAGAGGCTAAAATGAACAAACTAACCCGAGTATTTGAAAAACGACCCATGTTTGACCAACCTTAAACCGCACCAAAAGATTCCCTTGAACTTCTTGTAGGGGGAAAGTGACCACCATAAGTGGGTTGTGTATAAATCGGGTTGAGCTAATGAATTTGAGGAGAGCGAACCCGAATAACCCCTTCACTCTAGCCATCGAGAGCGAGAGTATGAAAGTGGTTGGAGACATGGTCAGGGAGGCCCTAGGTATCAGGTTTGACAACTCTATAGACGACAAGAGGTTAAGTAGCTCTAGGGAGCCTAGATATACGAAACTTGAACTTGACCGTAGGAATGTGCATAAGGGTGATTCAGACATTACCTGAAAGGCCAAGGTTAACGAACCCATATATGATGGTAGGTTAGATGCCAATACTTTTTCAGGCTGGCTAATTTCCATAGAGTACTATTTTGATTGGTATGGGGTATCTGACATTGAGTGTGTTCATTTGGCTAAAGTGAAACTTGTGGGTCCTGCTAGGAAGTTGGGCTGACACTCACCACTCACCATGAACACATGCAACAACCACCCATCACCCAATGGGCAGTTATGAAGAATAGGTTGAACGAAAAGTACTTCTTTTCTTTTTATAGAGCTCACCTTGTGAACTAAATTATTGATCTTCAGCAATTTAATTCTTGTGTGTCAGACTATACCAATGCCTTTGAGGCGTTGATTTAACGTGTGAGTTGGTGGAAGACACGTCCATTGCCATGGCCCGATTGATCTATGGCCTATAGGCCGATCATAGATGAGATATGACTTTTTCTTCTCTTTTCTTACTAGACAAGGGCTATCCTAAAGTGTTAGATGAAATACTTAATAATCCTGTTCCTGTGAGGCATTCCACTGTCCTAACTAGGCCTCCCACCCAACTCAGCTCTAAGGTACCATAATTTTATTCAAGTTCTTATAATACAAAGACCACTAGTCTTCTAATCTCTTCTAAATCACCCCTGTCTGCTAGTGCCAGTGCCTCCCGAACCCCTGTTGATAATGTCATGCAATGTTTTAATTGTTCCGAATGTCCCCATCACACCATTGCCTTAGAACATGAGCCCACTGAGTGTAAGGACGAGAATATGGAACCTAAGGGGAGTTATAAGGATATTGTGGATGTCAAAAATAGTGTTTTTTAGGGTGATTCTAATCTTAGTGTTGTTAGGTGTCTCTTATCAAACCCAGTTTTAAGTGATGAATAGAAGCATACCACCATCTTTTACACTCTTGTTACGTGTGGCGACACTTGGATGAAAATGGTCATAGATGGGGGAAGCACTATGAATGCGGTAGCCTGGTCCACTATTAAGCATTGTAATCTAAAAGTTGAGCTCCACCCTCATCCCTTTAAAGTAGTTTGGGTTGACAAAACTAGCCTTATAGTTTTCCATAGATGTATGGTCTCTATCCAGATGGGAGGATATAAGGATGATATCTTATATGCTGTCCTGCCAATGGATGCTCACATTTTATTAGGTCGACCTTAGCTATATGATTGGACTGTTACTCATCATTGTAGGGAAAATACCTACACCTTTAGGTTTCAGAATAAGAACATCACTCTTACCCCTTGTCGACCTAAAGAGTTTTTTCCTTCCCCAAGCCCAAAGCCTTCACCGACCCCATCCTTACCTGTGACTTCCTACACTTTACATCCAACTAAGAGAACCATCTCTCTTTGTCATCATAATCCCTAGCTTCGAGAGATTAAAGAACTCTAACAAATCAATAGGTAAGAGTCCTGTTGAAATTATACATGGATATTCCCCTCGCACCCTCACTGACCTTATTCCCTCCCCTCTTGATGCCCGAATCTCCAAACATGCTTCCATGTTTGCCTAACATATTCATGATTTGCATGCTGAGAGTCGTTGTAAAATTGCAATGGGTAATGATAGATATAAGCTTTCAACTGATGTGCATTGCAGGGACACTTCTTTTAAGGTGGGTGATTTTGTTATGGCTCATATTGGCCTAAACGACTACCCAAACACTTCCACAAAAAGCTCCATGCTCAAGCTATGGGTCCTTACCAGATTATCAGGAAGTTGGAATATAATGCTTACGTGCTTGATTTTCCTAACAACTTGGGTATTACTTGTGTTTTCAATGTATAATATCTAACCCTTTGCCGAGGTACTTTTGAGCCTCATATTCTTCCCTTTGGTGCTTCTATAGTTACTAGGCCCCCAAAGCTCCCTCCTTTTCCACATTTGCATACTAGCGTTGGCTAAGTTGGATGATGAGTTTGTGATGGTAGTGTGGGGCGTCTTCTTCATGCATGGTCAAGCCACCCATGATTTGAAGGTCATGTATTTCCATAGATGAGTTCCACACCTGGGACCCTACACTTCTGGTACCTTCAAGACAACTCACTAGAGTCGAGTTCTTTTCTAATGGGTGAGAATGATGTCGTATTACAAAAAATAGAAGTTTAGGAATTTGGAAGTTATCTTTTTATAATATACTATCTTTTCATTATCTTTTTTTAGCTGAAAATAATATTTTTTTGATTACGTTATCTCTTTTTTTCCTGAATGTTTAGGTACTTTTGATTACATTGTCTTTTAGTTTCCTATATCAATTGTTCCCATTTGTAGGAGTTTCTCTTAAAGCATCCTACATCACATATTTTTAAATCTTTCCTCACTATTATTGAGTTAGGTGGCTATAGCAAAATTTGAAAGAAAAAAACTAGAATAATCAAACTCAAAATAGAGCGCACTGTAAACAGATCTAACAAGCAGTTGCTGGTGATTGCTGCTAAATTAATTAGTCAATGTAGGTTAAGATATCGTAACTAAAAGAAGAAATAACAGCTAATATTGTTGGTTAAATTCAAAATTCAAATACAATGACACTCACAGGCCATAGCCATGATTGCTTTTGTCTGTAGGGTAGTGACTAGAAAATATCAAATTTTTTAGGAATGCTAAGTAAGTGAATTACATATACCAAGCAAAAATGTCACCATCGAGAAGAAAATAACAGAAATTCGGAGACCTACAAGTGTTCAAACTTCAAACATATCACGTGAACAGTGTATCTAACAAACGTGAAAAGCATATCAAAAGAACAAATAGGGGGCAAAGTCTTCTTAAGAGTTTCATCAACGACAATCTAGATTCTAAAAAGGGAAAACAAGGGGACAAATGAGGCATTGTGGAGCTGACTTTCAAAATAAGGGGAAGGAAATAGAAACATGTATTTAGATCAGTAACGTCTAATAATGTCGAAGTTCAATCTATGTGTTTGTTTTTTTTTTCCACAACTGGTGGCCATAGAGAACATCAGTTCATATGGTGAGACGAGTGCATTAGGGTTTTAATGATGAGAATCGACAAACTAATTAAGCCAGACATTTTGAAGTGTAAGATGCGAATGACATGACAAATTGAACATCTAAGGCCAATCATGGGACCGTGACTTCTTTCCTTTTTTTCCAGGTGGCACCTATGGGCTCCTTTAGCTTCCCACTACTCTTTAAGCTCTCTCTCATATTAGCTCTTAAATGAAACCCCACCATGAAGATAAAAAATTCTGATAAGACGAGACCAACGACTTTAACCTTAATTATCATTATTCTTCATAAGCTTAACACCGAGCTTCTTAGCAAAACTTTCATTTTGGGAAGCAATTGAGGAGCTAAATGTAGGAATTGTCAAAATGAAACAGGACTTAACATCCCTGTGTCTTGAAGTACTTAGCAATTTAGAATTGGAGCCTCAAGACATATTTCTGTCATCACATCCATTTCTTAATATTTCTGAATCTTATCCTTGGTCTTTAAAACTATATCAAACGAGCCTATTTATGTGGTCAACGAGGTCACCCTGTCATTCATGTTTTGGTTATCAAATGTCACATCCATGCTGACTAAAGAGGAGATTGCAACGTGTTCTGTTAGAGAAATTATCCAGCCTATTTGATGATTAGCACTACTCACTATCTATTCGTTGTTGGCTATCCACTGCTACTGTCATGACTTGAACTTGTCTCAAGCACAAAGGCATCAAAAAAGTTGCCTAACAAAAACCAATTTCTTGTCCTTGGTTACTTGAGCTAAAGAACTTATGCCTAGACCCAAAATAAAGGAACCAATTTCGATATTACCTAACCAAAACCAATTTAAAAAAACAAGCGAATCTTCCAACCCCATATCAACCTTATTTATATTAATCAACCCAAAATTCCACTAATTAATAATGAAGAGCTAAAATCCAGAACTGGCTGCAGCTCTCACCCCACTCAACACGAATATTTTCTTAATTTGTTTGTCCCAATTTGAAACCTCCCATAACCTTCACCTGGATGGCCCGTTCATAGGCTGTTTATATAAGGATACATGATTTTTAAAACAATCATGAGATACTATCATAGAGTGCATCATTTGCGTGCATACTCAAGAAAGCTAAAGCACACCTGAATATGAGTCCAACCCATTTCTTACCCTAACAAAATTAAAATGTTACCAAAGACACTTATACTAATCCCACAATACTAATTCCACTCCCGTTAATTATCTAGTCTAGACAAGAAAAGAAAAGAAACCGACCTCGGGTCTCCCGCTATTTGCAATTGAGACGGCAATCAGAGTCACAGAAGTTGACATGGAGATAGAATGGATAAGTTGAACTGGGTAGTCTGAGAGCAAGGAGGGCCATAATCAGGAGTGGAATGTGAGAATTAACGCTGCCAACAGTATCATTTTAGGCCTCCAATATCACCTCATCTTCAGTCGATGGACTGAATCTGTAGCACAACCAAGGAATGAGTTAATTAATCAAACAATAAAACAATGAAGGAACAAAGGAATCAAACAGCAAAGCATCTATGTTGTTTCTCTGTTTGGTGATTCCTTCCCCGACTCAAAGAATAAATGAACGAAAGAAGATGATTCTTCTTTCTCTTTTGTGGATTATCGAAGATTCTCCCATAGTTAAATTTTTTTGTTAATTATTGCAACTAATTCTTCTCATTACCATTGATTTTAGATGATGAGATCACAATTCACAATCATTAGTTTGATTAATGATAGCTTGTAAGTGACCGGCTACTGCAGGTAAGTCCTGATTGCGCTCCCCCCAAATCTCATCTCCCTCTCCTCAATCTCTTTTCCTCCCCTACATGCGCCCATGCCACTGCTGTTGTGGTTGACATCGTTCTATTCCCGTCATCACATCTTCTTAGTGCCCAAAAGTTTACCATGGTTGTTTCTTCTTCTTTTCCTTCTTATAATTCGTCTCGAGTTATGACACTCAACAAAAGCAAATCCACCTCTACCCTTCGATTGGTCTAATATTCTCTTCTTAAAATAATTTTAGTAACCCTGATAATTTTCAATTCTCATAGCCATTGCCACCACCAGCAGAGGAGTTGGAGAAATAGGAAATCCATTAACCTAAACACCAACAACGAGTAGCATATAAAGCATCATCTATCATATTGTAGTAATGTCTATGTTTTTGTGTAAACTTTTCATCGTAATTGTTTCTTTATGATCCTTGATGATCATCCATCTTTCCATACCTAACATAGATATTTTTTTTAAAGAAAGAATTTCAAGAATGATAATTGCACTGTCCTTTAAATGATTTCTACCCTGTAACTCTATCTTGCTTCTGCCATGAATTTATCCACAAACAGGCATGCATATTTTAATTACTAAACCCAATTAGGGGTCAAATCTCTTGTTTAATTAGCCCAATTGGATAGCTACTATCTGCTATTATGTTCGTGATTTTAATTTTTTGGACTGAAACACCATCTAAAAACACAACGTCCAAAAACAAGGGATCGGAAAATAACTAGCCCTTAACAAAGCAGAGCCTACAAAATTTCACTAAAAGACGTCTTCAACCACCGTTATTGCTCGGAACATTGAAATTTCATAAATCCACCTTTATTGTATGTTTATGATCTCTGTATAAACAAAGTTTCAAAATTCGAAAACATCACCCAATTGCTCCACTCTCCCTTCGTTGAGCACCTTTGCTCCTTGTCTCTTCCTCACTTTCTCTCCCATCAGGCCATCAATGCCCATAACCAAAGCATAAGCGTCTGATGATTGAATGGGGCAGTTGACGATCAACTCAGGGCAGGGGATGAATTTTTAACATCAAGCAAGCGCCAGAGGTTCTGGAGATCAGCCTCCATTATATCACGATTGAATTGTTTACTTCTAGAGAAGGATAGACGAAGGAGAGAGAGAAAGGATAGGCATGAGACTCAGAGCGAAAGTCGGGCAGTGTGGGAGAGAAATATTTTGTCTTGTAGTTAACCTGTTGCATCAGTCATAAGTTATCAAGTTGGACGATATAGATTCATTCTTTTTATATCAACAGTTCATATTAGTCAATCATCAAGGTTGAAAAATAATTCAATTATGGTAGAATTTTGCATGGATTATACATCAAAAACAAACACAAAACTTAATGTTGAAAATCGGGGGCATGGCCCCAACAGTCAATTGTGGTCAATAACTCAAATCCTAGTTAACTTCTTATTGGGGCGGGCCCCCTTGATCGTCCATTTATTTTTCGGCCACCTATTTCTCCATCTACAAATCTCCCTTTCTCAATCAGCAAATTCTTATGTGATCCCAAAAGAACATAATCTTATTGCCTACGTATATATATTTTTTAAGAGCGCATTCGCTACATAATTTTTTTTAATATATATTTGTCGATATGGCCATTAAGAATATGTGCTCCTAGAAGTATGATATACATATTGCTCTCTCTCCCCATATATATATATATACATATGAATATATTCATATATATATATATATATATATATATATATATA
>JACYFF010031954.1:58284151-58300159 GCA_017589665.1 Selenicereus undatus
TCTCAAATATTGCAAATGCGAAAATCACCAAGATAAATGCGGAAAATAAAGCACACACAATTTTTACGTGGAAAACACCTCTAGCCCAACTGAGGTGTGAAAAACCATGACCTACCTCGTGTAGGATTTAACCACTTCACTAAACCGGGCTTAACTCGTTACAAATGTAACACACCTTGTTACAACTTGCAACCACGTAACCTCCTTCTCTAAGGCAGATTACACCACGTCCAAATCTCACCAGATTGGACACGTCCAAAGTCCACACGACTGAGGACCACTCACTCACTTTTCTGATTCAAGATCAGGGTTACCAAATACCTTACTGGGTGCTTCTGTCTTAAGCAGAAGTAAGGTACAATGAAGTCCTAATATTCCATTATATTGAAAGCTTAGTTTAAACACAACTTGTGTCGGTTTTTCTTTTCTCAAGTGTAGCTCGAAAAATTCTTTTCACTAGAAAAACCACTTTTGAAATTTTGCTTTTTGCGTATGTTGTGTTTCTAGATTTTCTCTTGCTTTCTTTTCTTGCTATTCTCTCTGTGTGTATTTTTCAATGGGAGTAAAATGCTATATTTAAACAAAAATTCCAACGGTCAAAACCAAGAGAATCAGCTAAGTATGGAAAATGATTTTTCAAAAAAATACTCCCCAACGGCTAGTGACAAGTTTTTCCCAAAGTATAAGGGATTTGTTATCTTAAGAGATAACCCTTATCTTCCCATAGCCGTGAAGAAGATTCAAAAGGCAACCAGAAATCTTCAGCTTTGGAAATTTTATCTTATCCGAAAATATGGGCAAAGGAAATCTTTTAGTTTCTGCAAATCTCCAAAAACCTATTTTCGCAAATCTCCCATAATATTTTCAAGAAATATCCTTTCCAGAAAAATAACAGTCTTGGAGTTTAAAGAGAGTATTCTGGAGATCTTGGCCAACCGAAATGAATTTTCAAAGATAACCGGGTATGGCCACTTCAGTTCAGAAACACCCTAGGCACCCTGTTTGCAGGGTTGTTCGCAACTGGTGTTCTGAAGTACTTAGCGCAAATACCGATTCAAGAGGTGTTTAAAAAGCATTTTCAATATTGGCATATTAACAAGAGTCTAAATAAATAAAACCTATATACCCAAGACTTCTTGTTTTGAATCAGTCATGTTGTCCAAGATTTGTAGAGCTGCTGTGAACACCAAGGTCACCTTGTTTGCTGGGGTTGTTCTTTGCATTGCTAGAGTTCAGGAACATGCCTTACAATCAACTGTCGAGATGGCGTTCTTGACTTAATGTAGAATCACCAAGTAAAACCTGTTTTAAAGACTTGTTCTCACATGTAGCAAACCAGTTAATACAATAAAGATTATAAACACCAGTTAGGCTTGTTTGGAGATCGTGTTTGGAGCAACATTACTTGGACACATTTTTACACTTGGATTTGTTATCATCAAAACTTAAATATAATAACTCAACAAATTTTCCCTTTTTGATGATGACAAACCAAGTGACCATATCGATAAAAAAATGAATGCTGATAGGGATCCACGTAAGTCAAGGTCAGGTTCAGATTCATACATTGTCACATTGTCAATAGGTAGGTGTTTATCTTCTTCTTCCCCCTTTTGGCATCATTAAAAAGCAATAATAACAAGTATAAAGGAGAAGGAACAACAAGTAAGAAAGACTGCAAGTAGATATTTCATTAATAAGCAAAGCAGTACAATTGCAACAAAACAACAAACAAACCAAAAAAAATAAAAAACAAAAACAAAAACACAAACAGCCTAGACAATCAGGGAGCAGGGGGTGGTTTCGATTGCAGAGAAGGAATGCTAGGGGCAAGGGTGGAGAGAAGACCAAGCAAGTCTTCATGGCGTTTGGCAGAGAGGGCTTGTTCCTCAGCAAGAGCAGCCTTGACAGCTAATAGCTCATCCTTGAGGCGAGCATTGTCCTCAAGAACAGCCTCAACCTTGATGGACGGTTGCTCAGAAACAGGTGGTCGAGGTGGTCGACGACCCTGTTTGGAAACGGACCCTTCGCCAATCTCATAGCCACACCCTAGCAAAGTGTCAATCCCAATTGCATCAACGACTTGGGCCTCCACTCGCCGTGTAAGCACTATTCCAAAGTGCTCAAACACCCTTGTCACCAGAAACCCATACCCGAGATCATGAGCCCGGGTGGTGTTTGCAATTCGCCCAATGTGGCGAATCATGATAGCCGGAAGATTTATGGGTTCCTCCCTATCCAAGAAGTCGACCAGGCACTTATCAAAAAGGTCTGCTGAGTTTCTCCCTTGACCCCTTGGAATCACGTTTTTAATGATGAACATGAAAAGGAGTTGGTGGAGAGGGATCAGATCACCCTTTTTTACAGAGGAGGGTGTTTTCAGACCTTGTTTCTGACTGAGGCGTTTGGACACCTCCAGGAGCCTGGCTGGTTCCAGGGCTGTTTTATCCTCCCTCACATACACAGCAAAGCCTTGTGAGGGCACTCCCAGAATTTTCCCAAGTTTGGGCGCATCAACCTTGATGCCTTGCCCATTCACAAAACTTCTCACCACCCCTTCGGTGACCTCGCAGTTGGCATAAAATTCAGCCAACTCAGGCACAGAACACCCCAACTGGGTGTTTGCAAACAACTCAAACTAGCCTTGGGCTCGAAGCTTGGTCAAGAACACCCCCAGACCCTGTTCCTCAAAAAAAACTTACAGACACTACCTTCCCCCCGACGACATTGCGCTTAAGCAATTGCGCATGTTTGTCAGACATAGGAGAGGGAGTGAACTGCTTTGGGCGTTTGGAGGCAGGAACAGAGGTGGTAGCTTGTGGTAGGGGGGCTGTTATGGGTTTTCGCTTGAGGGGTGTTTTTGCAGGAGAGGGCTTCACAGCAGGTTTAGTGGCTGATTTTGGAGGGGCTTGATCTTCAGAGGACTCGGAAAACACCGGTGTCCCCTGTTTGAAGGTGGTGTCTTCAGAGTCAGAACTCGAGAACCCTTCAGTAGAAGAGGAAATCTCCTCGATGATAGGAGCAGAGGGTTTAGAGGATCTGGGGGTTGATCTGAAGACAATTCTCGCAGATTTGCGAAAAGGTTGAGAAGGAGGAGAAGCGGGAGTTAGAGAGGGGCGAGACCTTGGTGGTGGTCGTGTTCTTGGCGTTCGGGTGCGCCTAGCCACCATCTTTACTCTTTTTCTCTTCTCTCCAGTTTGAGAGACTAGAGGAATAGAGTCATCCCCTTGGACAGGACTTTCTCCTGTTTTCTCACCAGAATCCTCCTTCAAATCCATGAACAGATCATCGAAGAACACATCCCCTGTTCTTTGAGTTGTTTCCAGGAATAGTGCAGAAGAACAGGGTTCAAAATCCCCAACGATGGTTACTGGGTTCTCCAAGAATTGGTCTTGGAAACCCGAAGAACCAGCACCTGCTACAGAAGAAATGGGACAAGGGATTGTTCCCACATACACCATTAATTCCCAACCAAAGGAGTAGGGAATATCATTCAATTCAAGCCCAATACTTTTGAGGTTTAACTGAGTGAGATACCCGAAGATTGTGTGGATAATTGGACGAGGAGGAGCCGGAATCGATGGTATAATCATGTTGTTACTCTCAGAGATTGATGAAGATTCGGTTTTGGGAGCCATTAACGCAAGGAAGAATTTCGGGTTTTGAGGGTTTTGCTAGGGTTTGAAAGCAAGAACAGAGGAGAGAGAGAGAGAGAGCAAGACGGGGAAGACAGACACACGAAAGGGGGCTTTTTAAACTCCCCACCCGTTATGAAGGGCCACCTAGGGAACACCTAGAATTTAAGCAGACAGCATACATTAATGACAATCAAAGCATACCTGATCGAGCCGCCTGTTCTTGAACATGCTTCTCTCATTCCAAGGTCTGTCATGAATACTCTTTCTCCATCTCCCAAGACAGCAGTATATAATCATAATAGCACACAGACTACACATATTCGTTAAGCATAGACCACTGTTTTAATAACAAGAATTGCAAGCAAGGGAATAGAACAGGTATTATAAGGTGTTTTTGTCAGCTTGATCTACCTCTGAGAACAGGTGTTCTCAGGGTGTTTTCACCAACCCCAATTCCAGTCTGTTTTTCTCAAATTGATCTCTAGCTAGTGCCTTGGTGAATATATCAGGAATTTGATTTTTCGTTGAGCAAAAATTCATAGAAATTAAACCCTTTTCAACATTATCTCTCAAGAAATGATGTCGAATGTCAATATGTTTTGTCCTTTTGTGTTGACATGGGTTTTTGGCAATGTTAATAGCGCTAGTATTATCACAAAGAATAGGAATGCATCCAGTGTCAACACAAAAATCCTTAAGTTGTTGTCTTATCCACAACAGTTGAGCGCAACATGAAGCTACTGCAACATATTCAGCTTCTGCTGTGGACATGGCAACTGAATGTTGCTTCTTGGTAGCCCAAGATACCAAACAAGGTCCAAGAAAATGAGCCATACCTGAGGTACTCTTTCTATCAACTAGGAAACCTGTATAGTTAGCGTCAGTATATCCAACAAGATTAAAATTGCAACCTTTAGGATACCATAGAGCTAAATCAGGTGTATGCTTTAAATATCTTAGTATCCGTTTAACATCCTTAAGATGAGTCTCTTTAGGACTAGACTGAAAACGGGCACATAAACCAACACTAAAAACAATATCCGGTCTACTAGCGGTTAGGTATAGGAGTGACCCAATCATGCCCCTATAGAGTTTTTCCTCAACTGAGGGACTCCCATCATCCATAACCAACTTGGTTGAAGGAGAAATAGGAGTGTCTATGGGTTTGGCCGACTCCATCCCAAAACGCTTAAGTAGCTCCTTGATATACTTTTGTTGATGGATCATGGTGCCGTTTGGAGTTTGCTTGATTTGTAAGCCTAAGAAAAAGTTAAGCTCACCCATCATGCTCATCTCAAACTCACTCTTCATCATATTTGAAAATTCATCGCATAAATCATGATGAGTTGCACCAAATATAATGTCATCTACATATATTTGGACAATCAATAAATGTTCCCCCTTAGATTTTAGAAACAAGGTATTGTCTACCTTGCCTCTTCTAAAATCATTTTCAAGTAAAAAGCTTGACAATCGTTCATACCAAGCTCTTGGAGCTTGTTTTAAACCATAAAGTGCTTTGTCAAGTTTAAAAACATGATTTGGAAAATCACCATTTTCAAAACCCGGGGGTTGTTTGACATACACCTCTTCTTTAAGGTATCCGTTTAGGAATGCACTTTTCACATCCATTTGATATAGCTTGATTTGCATATGAGCTGCAAAGGCTATTAAGATTCGAATAGCCTCAATTCTAGCAACTGGTGCAAAGGTTTCTTCATAATCAATCCCTTCTTCTTGATTGTACCCTTGAACCACCAGCCTTGCCTTGTTCCTAGTGATTGTTCCTGACTCATCTAGCTTATTTCGGAACACCCACTTGGTTCCAATGATTGTTCTATCTACAGGTTTAGGTACAAGGTGCCACACTTTGTTTCTTTCAAATTGATGAAGTTCTTCTTGCATAGCCGCGATCCAATCTGAATCTGCAAGAGCTTCATTCACACTTTTTGGCTCAATGTTAGAAAGAAAAGCATAGAAAGCACAAAAATTCTTAAGCTTAGATCTAGTTTGTACTCCAGTATTAATATCTTACAAGATTTGATCAAGAGGGTGCGAACTATGGTGCTTCCATGGTCTTGGATTAATTGGATCCACAGACACATGTTCTGTTCTAACTGAAGTGTGTGTAGGATCAGGCTCAAAAACACCTCCTGATCCTATTTCTGCACCTGTATGCAAGCTGGTTCCTGAAGAACATGGTTCCGAACAGGGTTCAACGGTGTTTCCCCCTGTTTGGAGTTCACCTTGCCTGCCGTTTTGAGGAACAACTTCTGTACCTGTTTTCTTCAGGGTGTTCTCACCTTGTTTTTCTTGGTTCAACAATTCCTTTTGGACAAGACCTAATTCAAACTCTTCATCCTGTGTATTACTCTCATTCAAAGAGTTAGATTCATCAAAAAACACATGCACACTTTCCTCAACACACAAGGTTCTTTTGTTAAAGATTTTGTATGCCTTACTGTGAGAGGAATAACCAAGAAATATTGCCTCATCACTCCTTGAATCAAACTTTCCTAAGGCATCTTTCCCGTTGTTATGCACGAAACATCTACAACCAAATGTTCTTAGATGCATAATGTTGGGTTTTCTGCCTTTAAGAAGTTCATAAGGAGTTTTGTTCAAAATGGGTCTAATCATGCATCTATTTATAATGTAACATGATGTGTTCAAAGCTTCTGCCCAAAAGTTCTTAGGAAGGCCGCTAGCAATAAGCATTGTTCTAGTCATGTCTTCTAGGGTACGATTTTTTCGTTCAACCACCCCATTCTGCTGGGGTGTTCTTGGGGCTAAGAAGTTTTGATCAACACCATGTTCATTACAAAATTTTGTAAAACTTGCATTTTCAAATTCAGTACCATGATCAGACCTCAAGCTAACCAATGAGTGTCCTACTCTCTTTTCAATCTTTTTGAGAAGGGCAATAAAATTCTCAAAAGCTTCATCCTTGGAGGCCAAGAACATGGTCCAAGTAAATCGAGAGTAATCATCCACTATTACAAGCACATACCTTTTCCCTCCTCTACTAGCTATCCTCATGGGACCACATAGATCAATATGCAATAACTCAAGAGGTCGGGTAGTGCTTACACACCTTTTAGATTTTAAAGAAGATCTGACTTGTTTTCCTTTTGCACAAGCTTCACATACCTTATCATCATTATACTTGATAGAAGGTACTCCAACAACCAAATCTTTGGAAACAAGTTTGTTTAACAAGGACAGGCTTGCATGACCTAGTCTCTTGTGCCATAGCATTATATCATCATTTAATGCATTTAAACAAGTCAGATTATTTTGGGGAAGAGTGGAAATACAAACTTTATAAACATTTTGACATCGCTTCCCCCTCAACACAACATCTCCTGTGTCGTCATTCACAACCAAGCAACGTGTTTTTGAAAACAATACTAGGTTGTTCTTGTCACACAGTTGGGACACACTTAGCAAATTGTGCTTTAACCCATCAACTAAGTGCACATTATCAATTGAGTGGGAGAGAGTTTTACCAATATTACCTATACCGACAATTGTCCCAGACTTGCCGTTTCCAAATGCTACACTCCCACCATTTAAAGCTGTAAGTGAGAGAAAATTTGATCTTTCACCAGTCATGTGCCGTGAACACCCACTATCAACAAACCACAACTGCCTGTTTTCAAGGGTGTTGGTGGGGTTGTTCGTAAGGTTGTTCTCTCTCACTTCAACCTGCAAAACAAATCACGGGTTAGTTTTGGGAACCCAGATCCACTTGGGTCCCATTCTTTTAGACATGTAAAGCTCATCTTTTCTAATCCATATTTGTTTCACATACCTTTCATTCTTTTCATTGGCATGTTTTCTTAAAGGGCAAGTGTATCTATAATGACCCGTTTTACCACAATGAAAGCAAACGATGTTTTCAGGTAATCCCACATACTTCCTATGTATTGGGTAAACGGTCCGTTTAGGCTTATATCCAAGTCCCTTTTTGTTTCGATTGTGGTGAGTGTTTAACCAATCAAGGGCTTATGAGGATTTGTTCCAGCGGTTGTTTGTGGCAAGATCAGTTTCCAATTTTTCTATGGTAGCATTCAAGCTCTGTTTTTCATTTAGCAGGGATTCAATTGCTTCTTCCACTTGAGAGAGTTTTTTCTCTACTTGAGTATAATCGCCTTCTTTTAGAAAGAGATCTTCTCTAAGCACGTTAATATTCTCATCTAAACCGAGTTTCTCATTTTTAAGAATTTCATTTTCAAGCTCTAGGTCACGAACTTCTCTTTTTAGATCAGCACAGGTGTCTATCAAATTATATAGAAGTTCTTCTAGAGTAGCTTTGTTAAGACCATGTACCTTGTTCTTGAGATCTGAGGAGCTGATTGTTGATTCATCATCTGAATCTGAATCACTTTGTGTCATCAGTGCTACGACCCCTTCTTCAGCTTCAGATTCTCCTTCATCTTCAGAGGAATCTCCCCAAGCAGCCAGCATAGCTTTCGAGAATCGCTTGCCCAGATTGTTTACAGGGTGTTTTCGACCCTGTTTTCGAGAATGTTCGGGCATCTGATCTTCTCGAAGCAGAGGACAATTTTTGACTAAGTGATCTGGTTTGCCACACTTGAAACACCCTGTGAGCTGTTCTTTGGGGGTGTTTCCGGACTTACTGATGTCTTTTCTTTTGTTGTTTTCCTTGACCTTTTTGAAGAATTTCTTGAATTTTCTAGTCATTAGGGCCATATCTTCATTTTCAAGGTCAGAGTCAATGTCCTCATGTGCTTTCAAGGCAAGCCCACGATCCTTCTTTTGCTCCTCTTTTTGTTGTGAGTTTTTTCGGAGTTCATAGGTTTGGAGATTACCAATCAACTCGTCGAGGGTGATCTTGTTCATGTCTTTAGCCTCTTGGATGGCTGTTACTTTGGCCTCCCACGTACGAGGTAGAATTCTGAGGATTTTCCTCACCAACTCTTCAGTGGTGAAAGACTTTCCCAGATGAGCAACTTTCGGGGCGTTCGAGATAGCTTGGGCTGATTCACACTCAGAGATGCGAGTGTATTCATCGGATCCTAGGCCAAAATATAGTAGCTTCTTGGCCTTGGCATTTTTCTCCATTTTCTTATAATCTTCAGCATCAAACTCTTTAGGTTCCTTGGAAACCGTCTTACCATCTTCAAGCACCTTGGTGGGAACAAGGGGCCCGTTCTTGATGAGCATCCATAACTCATAATCTTCTGCCTAAATATAGTTTTCCATCCTATTCTTCCACCAACTATAATGTTGGTCGTTGAAATAGGGTGGACGAGTAATGGATTGCCCTTCAAGAATTCCTTGTGGTGTACTCATCTTCAGAATCTCTCAAGGTGTTAGCCTTTTGTGAGAGAGCCTGCTCTGATACCACTTGTTAAGATCGTGAGTATTCTACCACAAGAGGGGGAGTGAATTGTGGTGTCTGATTTTCGCGTTGTAAATAACAAACACCCTTGTGACTTGTTTGCAGAGGGTGTTCTCAAATATTGCAAATGCGAAAATCACCAAGATAAATGCGGAAAATGAAGCACACACAATTTTTACGTGGAAAACACCTCTAGCCCAACTGAGGTGTGAAAAACCGCGACCTACCTCGTGTAGGATTTAACCACTTCACTAAACCGGGCTTAACTCGTTACAAATGTAACACACCTTGTTACAACTTGCAACCACGTAACCTCCTTCTCTAAGGCAGATTACACCACGTCCAAATCTCACCAGATTGGACACGTCCAAAGTCCACACGACTGAGGACCACTCACTCACTTTTCTGATTCAAGATCAGGGTTACAAAACACCTTACTGGGTGCTTCTGTCTTAAGCAGATGTAAGGTACAATGAAGTCCTAGTATGCCAATATATTGAAAGCTTGGTTTAAACACAACTTGTATCGGTTTTTCTTTTCTCAGGTGTAGCTCAAAAAAAATTTCACTAGAAAAACCACTTTTGGAATTTTGCTTTTTGCGTGTGTTGTGTTTCTAGATTTTCTCTTACTTTCTTTTCTTGCTATTCTCTGTGTTTGTATGTGTGTCATTCAATGGGAGTAAAATGCTATATTTAAATAAGAATTCCAACGGTCAAAACCAAGAGAATCAGCTAAGTATGGAAAATGATTTTTCAAGAAAAATACTCCCCAACGGCTAGTGACAAGTTTTTTCCAAAGTATAAGGGATTTGTTATCTTAAGAGATAACCCTTATCTTCCCATAGCCGTGAAGAAGATTCAAAAAGCAACCAGAAATCTTCAGCTTTGGAAATTTTATCTTATCCGAAAATATGGGCAAAGGAAATCTTTTAGGCCCTGTTTGGACATCGAAAAATAAGGTGGAAAGAAAGTTGAAAGGAAAAAAAATGAGGAGGAAAAAAAATGAGAAGGAAAGTCATTTTGTTTCTCTTGTTTGGTTTGAGAAAACCTACAAGGAAAAAAAATAACTTTCTACCAAACTTTTTTTCCTTTGTTTGGACTTGAGAAAATGAATAAAGCAAAGAAAAACATATCTTGTAAGATTAAAATGTGATCCTAAAGTTGCCCTTTGCTAGCCAATGACAATGAAACGCCTCAAAATAATACCAAAACTAGATAAGACATACAATTCGATAACATTTAAAACTTTCTCATTCCAACACAAATTTGTACTTCAAATTCCCTGGTTTTGTTACAATTCAAAAGTTTACAACTTCAAATCAAATTATCCATAACATAAGCAGAACCAATAACACCACCGAGTTGAGAGGAATAATAGTTCCAAATTTGCGAAATCCCAAGCTACTCCAAGAACTCATTACCGAATTTGACTTTTAACCACAACTCACGACGAGGAACTGGGCAAGCAAGAAACGCTCTAGCTGAATTAGTGTTCGCTGAAAGAGCTTGATAGACCTTCATTTGTGATATCTCACTCAAACCTTCAACCTATAAACATAACATCAAAGGATATTAGATTTCCGAACTCGTCTTCTATGGGCAGTTGGGATGTTTCTGGATGAATGGGAGGGAGATCATGGGAAGGTTAAGTAGATGAAGGTGTACCCAACAGACCAGCAGGCAAATAAATCAGAAGTTTACATTAGGCTAAGAAAAAAACAGCCAAATAAGCCACAAACAGAGTAACAGCAGGCAAGAAACTTGTGCAGACACAAGAAGAGGACAGTGCTCAAAGACAGGACCTCCTGGAATTCCAATGACAGAATAATGTGATAGATCCTACTAAACAATACATAACAACAAAGAGCAACTGCTGGAAATGGGGGAGAGGAACCATATTATTATAGCTAGGAGTAAAACATGACTGTGCAACAGAATAATGTTCTGACAACGTATCTTCATGACTGTGCAAAGAGCATGCGTGAATGTATGTGTGACAGAGAGAGATTAGGCTTGTACAGAGAGACTGACATCTTGACAAAGCTAGGGATAACCGAGTCCATCACATTTGAAGGGCAGAAAAAATTAAGGTGATGGTGAAGGACCTTCTGACCCATATTCTGACTGAGATACTAGTGAACAAAGCTCATAGTCCTAAAACATGCAAAAATGGAAATGAAATCCAATAACCTGTAACCCAGGACAATATTGAATGTGAGCAAAAAGTTACAGAGCGATTATCTCATATGAATATCTCTTAGCCAGGAAATGAAATCCAACAACCTGCAACCCAGGAAATGACACAGATGAATGTAAGCAAAAATGCCAAGCAGATGCCACATGGGGGAGAAATCAATGTAAGATAAACAGCTCTTCAACACCCCTCCAACATCTCTTAGCCACAAGCAATTGCCAAGCAGATGCTACATGGGGGAGAAAATGGCAAAATGCAATCCTCAGCTCAACATTTCCAACACTGTCTGAGAGCAAACAGCAGGCTATAAAAAAATGGACTTCAACTGTAGGCTATTGACCAACATACATTCATCCAAATATCATCATCAAGAAGCTCAGAAAAGCAGAGGTTTTGAGTTTCAGAAATGGATTTGCTGAGTAAGGTTCCAAGAGCCTTATGCTACCACGAAATTGAAAGATCTAGTAGCTTCTTTGCCAAGCACAATTTCAGTCAGGACTTAACATGGTGTAATTGATTTGCTATATGACTTTGAGCTGTATTTGAAGAGGCCAAATATCATAAGTAGCCTAGGTACATTGTCACCGCACAAGCCAAAAGCAGCCATATGTTCTGAGGAACCAGACAGAACTCCACAATAACAACACATGAGAAGATACAAAGGAATAACTAGAAGCATACAGAAAAGAGGACAAAGAAGATACAAAATTTGTAATTTTCCCCTAGAAGCAGCAATTCAGTTGAAAACAAAAATCAGGTCCAGTTCAGCAGGCTATTGACCAACAGTGAAGCCCAGTTCAGAGAATCATGAACTTCAAAGGAGAAAAAAGAAGCTGAAATAGAGCTATTGACCAACAATAAGAAGCTGAAAGAGGGGGGGAAACCTGTACACAAAGCAAATAGAGCTATTACCTGTGTAATTTCATCATAAAGTTGCTCCTCACTGTAATTTCTTGCATTGCCTTTTTCAAGAGCCATTACTACTGCATCCATACCCGATTTAAGGGATCTCAACTCCTCACACACGAACTCTATTGCCTTATTCTTTGATTTCTTGCTCTCCATTTGGACTTTCGCGGGAAGCGCACACGAAGATTCTTCATTAGTAAGAATCGGTGGAGCATCCTCACTTGAGCTTGCCGCTTCTCTTGACCACTGACGCTGCCTTTCTTTTGGCCCAGCTGCATTGCTTCCGGTTGCTCTATCTTTCCCAAAGAGAAGGTCCAACTTGTAGAAATTTAGCACGCGTTTGTAGCGAAAAGTTTTAGCATCTGGAGTTGCCTACAGAAGGACAATGAAATTTAAAATTACAATTTCATCAAGAGTGTAAAAATTGAAATGAATCCTGATATTTTCATATCGTAAGATAGGTTTGCCACACTTCTGGAGGTGCCTCTATCATGTGAGTGGACTCATTGTAACCAAAACCACTTTGGGATAGAACCTTTTGAGCATCGGTGTGTCTCTTTTTCAGTGTTTTTAGCCTATTTTTCACATTTGAAATTGAAAAACCTAACTTCCCAAATTTGGAGCCCACCAACTCAGCAACACTTGTAAAAGCAGTGCTCGTAAATGTGCTACCCATTTTTTGACCTTTCTCCATCTGTTCTAACAAACCATCAACCAAGACTTGATCCATCTCATCAGACCAAGTCAAGTTCTTCTTTCCGGTTGCGATGCTTCCATCCTCCTTGAGCTCACATTCATCCTACAAAATATATGAACAACAATTAGCGAGTGCAGGTCTTAAACTAGAAACAAAAAAAGTTTTATATAAACACAAAAAAAAACACAAAAGCAAATTGGACTAAAATGTATAAAAGAACAAGAACACTCCAATTGACTGGCTGGAATCCAGTGCAAATGCAACACACAGCCTGAAAAATCAAACACTACACAAGTAGCAACATACCTACTATTCCGGCCATTAACATAGTCCATCCACATAGCATTGGCTAAGTTATCTCTGAATTCTTCCATTTCTCTACTCTCACTTGTTGAGTTTGAAAGATAACCGCCATATGATTCATTAGAACTAAGTAATTCACGATCAACCTCTTCTAGAAGCTCCCTATCTGGATCAACACCCATCAAATAATTATGCAATATGCATGCAGCAAGCACAATATCAGCTTGTGTGCGTACTGAGTAGAATGGCTCATTCCCACTACCTAACATTGCAAAGCTCTTCTTTAAAACACCAAAAGCCCTTTCTATTGCATTTCGAAGAGAAGAATGCCTATGGTTGAATATTTCTCTAGCATTTTGGGGAGCAAGTACGCCATATTCTTTCAAATGGTAACGAGTTTTTCTATAGGGAGTCAAAAACCCACGTCTGAATTGATAACCCGAATCAACAAGATAGTACTTTCCATTAGGAACTTCTAGCCTATCAATTCTATTTTCTAGATCACTATTTAGAACTTTCGAATCAGAAGCGGAACCTTCCCAGCCCGATAACACATAAGTGAACTTCAAATCAAACCCACAAGCTGCGAGAACATTGATGGTAAGGTACTGCTTTCGTCCTCGATATCTCTGAACCACGTCGCTTGGGGCTTTGACACGAAAATGTGAACCATCAATTGCACCAACACAATCCTAGCCACAAAAAAAAATTACTAAATTTATTAGAAACTTATTTTAGAATAATATAAATAATAGAACAAGCATTACTCATTTTTGGACATTTACCTTGAAATAAGGAAAGAACCTCGAGCTATTTGCAATCTCGGGAGGGCATTCAGAACCATCTGCTTGCTTTAAAAATATTGATTCCAAGGAAATGATGGCCTTCAAGACATTGTGGAAGTGTCTACTCACTGTTTCCTTCGAGCGCCAATAATCTAACTTTACAGAATAATCTCTTCTATTATGTCCAATAATATTGAGAAACTTGGCAACCTGTTCCTCAACTGTGCGAAAACAAGTATCTCTCAATCTCCCTTAATCGCGTAAAATGCAAACTAATCTAGCAAAGGCATCCTTTCCCATGTGAAGCTCATTGCGACAATCTTGCTCCCCTTTTTGTGTAAGCCTACTCAAGTGAAATTGACGATGAATATCTCCTTCACCATTTTTGGAAAGTGGCCTATCAACAAGACTCTTAAGACATGTAAGAGAGGCGACTAGAGTAGCCGCACATGCACCATAAACAACAATGCTAGCTGCTGCCCATTTTGTAAGCTTCTCCCACTCATCTATCTATAGAATAGAACATAAGGGTTAGACATTTATCAACAGAAGTACTGCCACTACTAATTGTACCCACATTCGCGATATACTTTCTAAAAAGAGGGAATAGATCAACTTCACTGGACAGCTAACTATTTGTGTGTGTGTGTGTGTGTGTGTGTGTGTGTGTGTGTGTGTGTGTGTTACTGAGCCAAGCTAGTTACTTGATAAATGTTCTTTTCATTTTCATATTGCTTATCATAATTATTATTCATTTTCATATTTCTTTATTGTAATTATTATAAAAAAAACTAATTTTAACTAATAATTATATATATAGGAGATTCTCATGCATAAGGAGAACATGGAACTACACAAGAAGATGAACCTTATGCGACAAGAAATGGCAGAACTGCAGAAGAAGGTGGAACCCCAATACCCATTGTGTGTGTTTCACTTAATTTAAGTATTAAAAGTGATATGTGCTGGAGGAGAGGGTAATGATCTAGAAACTGGAAATGGAACGTCTAGCAACTCTGGCTCTGAGCCTTATGATCCCATTCAGCTCAAGCTAAGCTAGCTTAGAGCGCATGTAATTTTGTTTTTGGGTTACACAGAAGTACTGCCACTACTAGTTATACCCATCAACATGACAATTAGTAAGCAAATAGCTTCACTAGATAGTTAACTAATTACCTCAGATTCTTCATCAACATTATCTGGCGGATTAGATAAACTTCGCCAAGGTCTGAAAATCACGTCTTGATTATCGATGTCATCCCCAATCTGAGATGATTCAATAGATGGACGCTTCAAATTTCTTCTTATAGATGATTCATCGGAGCCTGAGCGCTTGAGAGAGGAGCCAGTGGGCACTTTGGGGCGATGGGCATGAGGTAGTGAAGTGTTCCTTGGCTTGTTCGATGCCATGGACTGCAAAATTTAACCAAGGCATTATCTTAACCAAAGCACAACCACAACCACAACCAAAAATCAGCAAATATGAAGACAACCCAAAGTTTGCCAGTGATGTTCCAAGGTTCAATTTTCCAAAGCAGAAGAATAGATGCAAAATTGTCAATCAAGCCAAGACAATCTGGTAACTCCATAGGCAACAAACAAGGATTAGACATACAAACAAGCAACACAAGAATTACAAGCAACACAAGGAAGAACCTACCCTTCCCGATTGCAAATGAACTACAAGAACAGCAACAGTAGCCCCCTTCGTGAACACTCTCTTCAATCAAGCCATAACCTCCAAGAAGAAGAAATCCCAACAGAATTAGACTGCTACTGTGACTATCATATGATAGGTGTCTTGTGAATAGAATTGCCTAATCATCGCTAATCATAACAGAATTAGAACCCGTATATATTTGGGGGATATACAAATATCTGGGAGGGTTTTTTCTCAGGGATATGCAAGCACAAAATTAATTCTGCCCTAATTGATAGCAATTGAAGCCAAGATGGAAAGTCATGAAGGATTCCCACAGGGCAATCAGTACTATTTGCCAATTGAATTGGTAATGGAGGTGTGTGTTAGACTTCCAGTACCCATCTATCTCAAACAAAACCCAGATACCCCAAAAGCCTCCTCTGCAAGTGAGGTAAGTGACAAGGGAGAAGATG
>JACYFF010031954.1:58333995-58366028 GCA_017589665.1 Selenicereus undatus
TGTGTGTGTGTGTGTCTGTGTGTGTGCGCGCGTGCGTGCCCGTGAGCACATATATGCACACACACACACACACACACACACACACACACACACACACACACACACACACACACATATATATATATATATATGTGTGTGTGTGTGTGTGTGTGTGCGCGTGTAAAGAAAACAAACCCCTCTAATTTTTTGACATATATAACTCCCACAAAATTGTGAAGATAATTAATAGTTTTTGTTTTAAATATAAGTTAGTAAATAATTTATACAAGATTTTCTTTCCGAAAAAAATATTTTACAAAGCCAACTACAATCTGAAAGTTTTTTCCCAAGAAGAAAAAAATGGAGATAATGTTCAACTGTGACAATTAAGTATATTATATTGTAGACATCACTCCCTGTGTTACCAGAAATAATGCATTAGTTGATAATGAAATAAGTGCTCAAATTACTACAATTAAAAGCTTATGAGAATTTTTGCGCATCACACGGGTATGGAAAAAAAAAGCACAACTTCCAGAGTGGGAGCCACTTTCACAAGGTCTGGGAGGATCTAGATATCGGTAGCCTTACCTCTATGGTCATAACTGCATATAGATACACTATTTCCAATAAACGCCCATAGTATATATTAAAACAAAAGCTTCGAAAGCCACCGTATGACTTGTGTTAAATTTTTAGAGGTTTGGATTTTCCTGACCTAATTCCAAACAAAAGTCCAAACTACATAAATTATTAGTTTTAATAAAATAATAAAGAATATAGATTTTCACTATTATAAATATCGAATATTAGAGATATAGATATATGATGATGATGGTTATGGATCTTATATGCTATATATGCACATTGGTAAGTAATAATTAAAGATTTCTGAAATCTATTATTATTATTATTATTATTATTATTATTATTATTATTATTATTATTATTATTATTATTATTATTATTATTATTATTATTATTATTATTATTATTATTATTATTATAGCCATGGCACCTTACCGTAAATAATTTTTCACATGAATAATAAATCATTAATAAATTATATAAAGCCATTTTACCTAATAAATTTAAAAACAATAGTGAAACATCCAAAATTAGTTTAAGATTTTTATAAATTAAATTTTCTTTTTTATATGCACAAATAATTTTGGGAGGGAGATTTTCCATTTAGCTTTAAAAAATGTAATTATTTTACTTTTTTTTTAAATGATCAAATAGTTTTTTCACAAGTTATATGAATTACGAACATATTTTACAATTCTTTTTATATAGTTATTGTAATAAAAAAAACTCAAAATTTTCCATACATTCCATGGGTGTAGGAATACAAAATAAGACTTCCTAATTTTTTGGCACATCACTTTTACACAATTTACCTTTTTTAGACAAAATCATCTTTATTATTAGAAGATAATTCATTACTAATACTACTAATACTACTGCTACTACTACTATACGCATGAGAGCTTATCGTAAATAATTTGTCACATGAATAATAAATAATTAATGAATTATATAAAACTATTGTACCTAATAAATTTTAAAAAAATTTGGAAAAATCGACAATTAGTTTAAGATTATCAAGTTATATTTACAAGTAATTCTGGGAGGGGATTTTCTAGTTAACTTTAAAACAATTATTGCACTTTTTTTTATAGAGGCTCAAATAACTTTTTCACAAGTTACATAAAATACAAATATAACTTACTATACTTTCTACATATGGTTATTACAATCAGAAAACGCGAAATTTTTCCATGCATTGCTTAGGTATAGGAAAACAAAATAAAACCTCCTAATTTTTTGACACGTGACTCTTACACAATTTAATATTTTTAAAAAAATCAACCTTATTATTAGAAGATATTAGAAGATAATTCATTATTTAAAAATGCATTATACCAAAAATTACTCATTATAAAAAAAATATTTGCATCATGTCACAAGGATTTTAGCTATTGTCCAAGTAAATCAATCGATAAATAATTAACACACAATAAGGATATTTATTTAAATTCAAAAACTATCCTATGAATCCCACGGGGAAAAGCATGTTGGTGTTATTTTAAAACAAAATTAGCCATCCCAAAACCTTTTTTTCTTTTTTATTTTCTCTTTGATCAAACAAAACCTTCTTATCCTTCTTTTTTTGGCCTTTCTTTTTGCAAAGCTTTATAAGTATTTGTAAGATTAACATGCGTACTACATTGCACCTCAACCCGATTACTAATTACTATGTTGCAAAAGACCAAGAAAGAAAATTAGCTAAATCATGGGCTACCCTGTTACCCTCTCTCTTAACAAAAGATGAAGTAAAATCAAAGTTCGCTACAAGATTCAAAATACTACTAATAAAAAACCGGGAAGAATTGTCTTGAGTGGATCGGAACCTGAGAAGTTGGATTAGCGATAGGCTATCCCCTTCTATAATGATACGTAGAATTCCATGTTCTAAGGCACACCTAAGACCATTGAGGCAAGAGTGGGCTTCCTCAACCAAGGCCCTCGCCATAACCCTGCTTTCTCCTAGTGAGTATGATGGCCTCCACATGATTTCTTATGACAAAACCCCATCCCCAATGAGAACTACCAACCCAACCTCTGTCAAAATTAAGCTTGACACATCCTTCTGCAGAAGGCTTCCAAGAGCTTGGGTGGGGGGAGGGATGTGTTGCAAGCTACTCCATCACACGATGCCCTCAATAACTTCTAACAAAGTCTATTACTCTCTCGCTCAGAATGCTAAGATTCTTGTCTGGCTTATTGAAGACGAATCGATTACGGTATTCTAGCATTCCCACATAACCGCAATAAAATCACCAAATGAATCACTATATGGTTGATGCCTTGCCCGATCAATATAGTCACAAAGCGAGTAGAATTCGGATGTCCAGAAAGTCTCGTCGAAAGGGCTACCATCCCAAATACGAACAATCAGAGGGCATTCGAGAATGGCGCGAACGTTTGATTCATTAACATAACCACAAACCGAATAGGACATAGCAAAACTCAGGATTCATTGTGAGATATTCAAAGCTGAAGGGGTAATACCTTTGCATGCACACCAACTAAATAGCTTCATGCCAGGTGGGATGTTGCTCTTCTAAACAGCGTGCCAAAAATCTTTCTCCACGGATGAGAGGTTGCCATTGTTTCGGGATATATCATTGATGAGCATGTGATAGGTCGATCGAACAGTGAAGAAGTCACGAGTTATAATGCCAAATTTGTTTTTCCGAAGGCCATGAACCACATAGTGGATTATCCGAAATGATGTCAATGTCACAGGACAAGAATATTTGCTTCACAAGTGATGGAAAGCTCACTGAACTTAACTCACAAGCAAAGGAATGCTAATGACAAGCTTAGTACACGAAGCACTCAACTTAAGTCCAATGAAACCCGAAATTGCAATGGAGTAAAGGATAGAACTAAACTTGATACTTAGATATAGAAACATGACCAAGAACAAGATTAGAGCCCTTAAACTATGATTAAGATACAAAAACACCACTTAATCAAGTTTAACACTCGACTTGAACACCAGCTTACTCAGCCTAAGTAAGGATAAGCAAGTTAAGTATTCAGTTTTCAAAGGAGCAATGCTCTCTTTTCTCTCATTCAAAAAGTGTGTAATCTGGTTACAAAAGTGAATGTCTCAACCCTTGTAATCAAGCAAGCAAGCTGGTCAAGGATGGACATGAGGTTTCTTCAAGATTAGAAAACCTCCTAATCTTACTTATCTCATGGTTTAAGCTTAACCCCGTGAAACTTTAAAGTAAAGCCTAGCTTAACCTTTGCTAATTACAACCATTGAGTCTAGTTAATCTTTTGGATTAAAGCTAAAATCATTACTAATCAAGTACTTATGTAAAAAGGCAGTTGCTAGCATGTGAGAAAACGGGGAAAAGTGGTCGGTTTCTCCTTTGCTTCACGGCTATCCAATGAAGTCTATTACGCCTTTCTTCACTTGTTTCTCATTTGTTCTTCATGTGGTAGACTTGAAAGGCTCATGATGATGTCCAACCACCTTTTACTACTCAATCATGCTGCTAGGGAAGAATTGGATGGCTGGAAGGAAAGCAACCACCAAATGCACCCAGGCATTGTTTGGTCGCCACATTTCTCATGCAAAAAGAGGGGATGATCTGGATTTCCTTACATGGGAGGAAACCTTAGGATGTCTCCTAACTCCTTCAGGTGAAAATTCAGCTTTTGAACTTCATTTGCTAGTTCAACCCCTTAGATATTTCAAACCGGTCAGAACTGGGCTCCAGTCTGCACTGTTTGCAAAAATGACATGGTTCTCTAACTTGCACTTGACTTAACTTCGATTTCTTGATTGGATCAGGTAGATAACATCTTGGGACACCAAAATAAGTAAAAAATTGGAACTTAAACCTCACAGAGAAGTAATCAAGAATACAAAATCGGGCTTAAAAACCATTTTATCCCCATTTCCGCCCGTTTGATCTTCTTGCAAAATGCAAGTGATTCTTTGGAGTTTGGAATTTGAGTTGAGACTTAGTAGACTTGTTTGATCATCCTTAGTGTCTTGGCTAGGTAGGACTCCATCAACGAGTGATTCACGCCAATAGGAATTATCATAATCAATGAGGTCACCAATCTGAAGGTTTGCATAAATGTCAAGCTGAGGAGAGATGGACTTGAAGGATAGTGGCCTCGGTAGCCATCTGTCATTCCATATATTAAGCAAATGTCCATCTCCTACTAGCCATCGAGAGCCACAAAGAAAACATCTATAGCCCTGAAAATAGTTCGACATGTGAAGCTAGAGCGATTGCCTAGGCTAACTTTAAAAATATCCACGTGTGGAAAATATTTAGCACACATAAGAAACGAACAACCAGGGAGCCAGGATCCTTCAAGAGCCTCCAAAATGTCTAGCTAGAAACATTTGGTTGAAAGCTTCCATGTAACGAAAACCAAGACCACCGTCATCCTTGCCTTTGCATAATTTTGAAGAGCTTAGCCAGTGTATCTTATGCTCTCCTGCTTGTGGGCCCACCAGAATCGATTTATAGAGGATTAGATTGCATCGCAAATCTCTCTAGTTAAGTTGAAGATGCTTATTACATAGGTTGGGATTACTTGAGCAACAACTTTCATTAGCACCTCCCTATCTGCCTACTAGTCTATCCATCGGTCCCAACAAACGATCCTGAATACAATCCACAATAAACAAGAAAGGTTTCTTCCATAATTGACCCACAAAAATGGTTACCCCAGGATTCTCAAAATTTTCAATTTTTTTTCCTCTAATAGTATAAATTCCCCTGTCAAAATTTATCTACTTTATCATAAGTTCATAACAATGGATTGACTTATAAGGCACTTTTAACTGTCAAATAGATGTCACTACTAAAAGAATAACTCTTAAAATTATTACAAGTTGTCATAAACTCTAAACTAAGGTGCACTTTTAAATACTTTAACTGATTGTCATACACTCTAAAATAAGTTGTACTAATTTAGGCAAACTCTTATGAAACATACTCTTCAACCTAATTGCGATTAATGAATGGATAATGTTATATTAATGACTCAAGCCCATCAGCAACAAAAATAAGATTTTAACAAAATTTATTAAAAATTAGGAATTTAGTTAGTTTATATATATGTATTTGTGAACTTTTTACATTTGTTAAAACAATCATGTGTAAGGTTTTGATGATAACAACCCAAATGTACCAGTCAATATGCTATTATGCTATGCTTGAGTAGTGCGCTAGAATTGTGTGTTAAGACAGGTTGCAAACACCTTGGAGAACAATTCGAAGAAGCGTGGAACATCAAAGTGAATATGTATGCACGACATCAAGGAGGTCAAAGGATCATAAGAGTCTTATGGTTTATTACTGGTTGTATTCATCCAGATTCTTATTAATATGTCAATTAGAAGATCTTGACTTAACACTCACCTTAAAGGAATTTCTTGCGCTAACTCAGAACACTGCTCAGAACAGTTTAAGCAATCAGGTCTGCAGTGTTCGGAGGGCAACGTATAAAACTCTTGTCCCAAATATTTTCAAGTGTTTTTCTACTGTCAAAATTCCTAACATATTTTGGATTGATTTTCTGATAATATTTTATCTTACAAAGAGTCCCTCACTGAATAATATTGTTTTCCTAAAAAAGATACTATCAAAAGATTTTATCTTAGCCTTTAAGATATGATTTTCAAAAAAGATAATGTTGAGAAATTCAATTCCGTTTAGAATACTGATTATTTTTTAGAGTTATTGCTAAAATCCAAAACCTCTTATATACTTGCAGCACAAGTATTCCGTGGGTATATAATCTCTTGCCTCTCAATGTTTTCATCCATGGTTTTTCAACGAGCAAAATTGAGTTTTCTGGGAGAAAATTTTTTGATTGAAAAACCTTTAAGAAGTGTGCTAAATTGAGTCATTTATATTGCCATAATAGGGATTGTACTGTACCTTACATTCAGCTTATTTAGAAGCATTCAAAGTAAGGTGTTTTTCTATTCACATGTGCCATCAGTGAGATTAGAGTGTGTCCAAGTCTTGGGAGACTTTGGACGTGTTGTGTGACTAGTTCTCAAGTGGAGGCTAGTTACATGTTTGTAACGAGGGTCTCGGGGAGACTAAGTTACGTGTATGAGGTAGTCACGTGTGAGTTACATGTGTAACGAATTCAGCCTGTGTTAGTAAAAGTGTTGCTGAAATCCTACTGAGGTAGGTCGTGGTTTTTACACCTCAATTGGACCAGAGGTGGTTTTCCACGTAAAAATATTGTGTCTACTTTCATATTACCGTATTCAGTTTTATTTTACCTCACTCCAAACACCTCTCCAAACAGTTCTCATGAGTGTTCTGAAACAAATGAAAAAGTTGGAAGACACAATTCATCCCCTCTCTTGTGTCCTTGTGCGCTTATAATCTAACAAGTGGTATCAAAGCAGGTTCTCATAATTGGGTTAACACCTTGAGAGATCCTGAAAGAATGAGTGCACCACAAGGAATCTTAGAAGACCAATCTGTGACCAGACCTCCATATTTCAATGGACAACACTACAACTAGTGGAAAAATCGAATAGAGAACTATATCTAAGCTGAGGATTATGAGTTGTGGATGCTCATTGTGAATGACCCTTACATTCTAGTGAAAGTCACAACTAAGGGGAAGAATGTTCCTAAGGAGTCGAAGGAATTCAACTCAGACGACTTCAGGAAGATGGAGAAGAATGCTAAGGCCAAGAAACTGCCGCATTTTGGACTCGGACCTGACGAGTACACTCGCATCTCAGAGTGTGAATCCGCAAAGGAGATATGGAATGCTCTTCATATAGCTCACGAAGGAACAAATCAAGTCAAGTAATCCAGAATCGAGCTATTAGTAAGGAAGTATGAGCTGTTCGAGATGAGCAATAAAGAGACAGTTATGGACATGTATACTCGATTTACCCATATTACTAATGAGTTAAAATCGTTGGGAAAATCCTTTACCACTAAAGAGTTGGTAAGGAAGATCCTACGAATTTTACCTCAATCATGGGAATCAAAAGTCACTGCTATCTAAGAAGCCAGGAAGATGAATGAGATTTCCTTGGATGAGCTTATTGGGAATCTACAAACATATGAACTAAGAAGGAATTCCCATATGAAGGGAGAAGTGAAGAAAGACCGAGGACTAGCACTAAAAGCTAGAGAAAGCGATAGCTCATATTTTGATGAAGAAGGGATGACCATGATCGCTCGAAAGTTCAAAAAATTCTTTAAAAAGGCCGAAAGCAAATACAAGAATGGAAAAACTAGCAAGGCCAAGAACAGCGATCGAGATCAGTTCTCAGGATGCTTTTAGTGTGGAAGGCAAGATCATGTTGTGAAGAATTGCCCCTTGCTAAAGGAAGAACAGGGGTCAGAACAGATCTGAACCAGAGGCAAAAAGACGCAGTTAACTAGTGCTGAAAAACGGTTCACTAAGGCAATGATGGCAGCCTGGGGTGATACCTCAAAAGAAGAAGAGGACTCTTAATATGGAGAGGAAGCAGTAGCTCTTATGGCACAAAGAGAATCTGATTCAGATTCTGATTCGATCGTGAGTTTGTCCGAACTCAAGGAAGAGGTACGTAATCTTGCAAGAGGAAACTTGAAAAATTAGTTTTTACATTGATGGAAGAATGTGAGATAGTAAATTCTAAAAATTGCATGCTTAAAAATATCTGCTCAGGATTAGAAAAGGATGTTAAAAGACTGGAAAGAAAGAAGCAAGAACTTGGGCATATGAATGAGGCTCTCACTTGTGAAAAACTCAAAACTGATGAAAAAGTTCTTGTTTTATGTAATGAACTAGACACCCTTAAGGATCTTATGAACATGAGAAAGGAAGTGTTCAACACTAATCTCTCAAGGCTGGAAAGTAAGTCCTTAAATCTAAAGCTTAATCTAGAATTCCAAATGAGTGAAAATAAACAGCTTCTTCAAAAAATGCAAAAAGCTAAAACTGACCTTACTGAAAACAGGCGTTGGAACAGTTCCTCAGAAGCGCTAGTATGGCTAAGCACTCATCATAATCGAAACAGAAAGGGATTAGGCTTTATGAATAGGCGTGTTACTAAGCCAATGGATAGGAAATATGTTGGTCTGCCAGATAATATAATCTGTTTTCATTGTGGAAAAACTGGTCATTATCGTTATGCTTGTTCTTGGAGAAAAGGGGCCATGGAAAAAAACTCATTATATGTTAAACAAACATGGATCAGAAAAGATGAGTTGAACTCCATGAAAAGAACAGGACCCAAGTGGATCTGGGTTCCCAAGATTGACACTTAGCAATTTTGCAGGTTAAAGTGAGACGAGCAACCAATTGTGGTACTTGGATAGTGGTTGCTCAAGGCATATGACTGGAAACAAATCAAATTTCCTCTCAGTTGCAGCCTTTGATGGAGGGAGAGTGGCGTTTGGAAATGGCAACTCTGGGATGATTGTTGGTGTAGGTAAGATAGGTAAATCACTCTCTCACTCAATTGATAATGTGTACTTAGTTGGTGGGTTACAGTATAACTTGTTAAGTGTGTCCCAATTATGTGATAAAGGTAATCATGTTGGATTTTCTTCGGATCAATGCTTGATTACCAATATCAAATCTGGAGATGTGGTGTTGAGGGGGAAGCGACACAACAATGTGTATAAAGCATGTGTTCTTTCACTTCCCCAAAATCATTTGACTTGTTTGAGTGTTCTTGATGATGATGTTATGCTCTAGCAGAAGAGACTAGGTCATGTTTGTCTCTCCTTGCTAAATAAACTTATTTTTAAAGACCTAGTAGTTGGTTTACCTTCCATCAAATACAATGATGACAAGGTATGCGACGCTTGTGCAAAAGGAAAGCAAACTAGAATCTCTTTCAAGCTAAAGAAGTATGTTAGCACTTCCCGACCTCTTGAGCTAGTGCATGTTGATTTATGTGGTCCTATGAGGATCACAAGTAGGGGAGGGAAGAGGTATGTGTTTGTTGTAGTGGATTATTACTCTTGTTTCACCTGGACTTTATTTCTAGCATCAAAAGGTGAATCTTCTGAAAAGTTTGTTGTGTTTCTTAAGAAAACTGAAAAGAGAGTAGGACACTCATTGATAAGTCTCAGGTCTGACCATGGAAAAGAATTCGAAAATTCAAGCTTTATTGACTATTGAAATGAACATGGTATTGATCATAATTTTTCAGCCCCCAGAACACCCCAACAGAACGGGGTGGTAGAGCGTAAAAATCGTACTCTGGAAGACATGACTAGGACTATGCTATTGCTAGTGGTCTTCCTAAATATTTTTGGGCAGAGGCATTGAACACAACGTGTTGTATTATAAATAGATGCATGATCAGACCCCTTCTTAATAAGACTCCTTATGAACTTCCCAAAGGGCGAAAACCTAATATTAGGCACCTAAGAGTTTTTTGTTGCAAATGTTATGTGCACAATAATGGGAAGGAACCCTTGGGAAAGTTTGATGCTAGAAGTGATGAAGCCATATTCTTAGGATACTCCTCACATAGTAAAGCTTACAAAGTATTCAACAAAAGGACTCTAAGTCTTGAGGAAAGTGTGCATATATTATTTGATGAAACTAACTCCTTGGTTGAGAATGATGCACAGGATGAAGATTTCGAATTCGGCTTTGTAAGAAAAGACATTAGCAAGACACATGAAAGTCAGCCACACTCTGGAGCTGATAACATGGAAAGTGGGCAGGAAGTAGACCAAAAAGGGGAAAGCACTGTCAACCCTGATATGAACCAAAGCCAGCTCACTTAACCTCAGTACCCTCATATTGATCTGAGAACAAGCACCAGACCCGATCCCAAACTTGTTTCTTCAAGCCACCAGGAGAAAGTGAAAAGCGGATCTGTGGATCCCTTCACTTCACGACCCTTGTTGAGTCTTTATATTCTAGTTTTGATGATAACAAATCCAAGTGCAAAAATGTGTCCAAGTAGTGTTGCTCCAAACATGATCTGCAAAAAGGCCTAACTAGTGTTTGTAATCTTTACTCTATTAACCGTTTGCTACATGTGAGAACAAGCCTCTAAAACAGGTTCTTTGGGTGATTCTACAATAAGTCAAGAACGCCATCTTACAGTTGGTTGTAAGGCATGTTCCCAGCAGCTCTTCTAGCAATGCAAAGAACAACTCCAACAAACAAGGTAGCCTTGATGTTCCCAGCAGCTTCTCTAGCGATGCAAAGAACAACCCCAGCAAACAAGGTAGCCTTGATGTTCACAGCAGCTCTACGGATCTTGGACAAGATTCAAAACAAGAAGTCTTGGGTATATAGGTTTTATTTATTTAGACTCTTTTTAATATGCCAATATTGAAAAAGCTTTTTAAACATCTCTTGAATCGGTATTTGCTCTAAGTGCTTCAGAACACCAGACTGCGAACAACCCTGCAAACAGGGTGCCTAAGGTGTTTCTGACCTGAAGTGGCCATACCCGATTATCCTTGAAATTATTATTTCGGTTGGCCAAAATCTCCAGAATATTTTCAAATGTTATTCTTCTGGAAAATATATTTCTTGAATATATTATGGGAGATTTGGGAAAATAGATTTTGGGAGATTTGCCAAAATTGAAAGATTTTCTCTGCCCATATCTTCGGATGTGATAAAGTTTTTAAACTGCTAAAAATTTCTGATTGCCTTGCTAAAAGCTTACCCACGGCTATAAGGAGATAAAGGTTATCTCTTAAGATAACAAATTCCTTAGATTTTGGGAAATATTTTATCACTAGCCGTTGGGAGTTTTGTTTTGAAAAATCACCTTCCAAACTTAGATGATTTCCTTTCCTCTCCTTGGTTTTTGACCGTTGGAATTTGTGGTTAAAAACGGCTTTGCTTTCACTGAAACACATACAGATAGACACATACTGAGCGATAGTGAGAAGAAAGCAAAAAGAAATCTTGAAACACAACATTCCCAAAAGGCAAATTTCAAAAGTGGTTTTTCTAGTGAAAAGAATTTCTGAGCTTCACTTGAGAAAAGAAAAACCAGTTCAAGTTGTGTTTAAAGCAAGCTTTCAATATATTGGCATAATAGGAACTTCATTGTACCTTACATCTGCTTAGTCAGAAGCACCCCCTGTAAGGTGTTTGTAACCCTGATCTTGAATCAGAAAAGTGAGTGAGTGGTCCTAAGTCGTGTGGACTTTGGACGTGTCCAATCTGGTGAGATTTGGACGTGGTGTAATCTGCCTTGAGAAGGAGATTACGTGGTTGCAAGTTGTAACAAGGTGTGTTACATTTGTAACGTGTTAAGCCCGGTTTAGTGAAGTGGTTAAATCCTACACGAGGTAGGTCGTGGTTTTTCACACCTCAGTTGGGCTAGAGGTGTTTTCCACGTAAAAATTGTGTGTGCTTTAATTCCGCATTTATCTTGGTGATTTTCGCGTTATAAGTAACAAACACCCTGACACAGGTTGTTCTCCGATGACGAACACCCTGTTGACTTGTTTGTAGAGGGTGTTTTCAGATATTGTAAATGCGAAAATCAGACACCACAATTCACCCCCCCTCTTGTGGAAGTATACTCTAAGATCTAACAACCCTGGAAGCACCAGAGCTTACACCCCCTTGACCAAATTATATCCTATATTAATACAAGGGTGCAAACCAGATCTAAGCTCAGAAATTTTGTGCCTTTTATGCCTTTTTATCTAACATTAAGCCTAAGAATGCTCATGAAGCCCTTGTGGAATCTGACTGGGTTATAACCATGCAAGAAGAGCTTCATCAGTTTGAAAGGAACAAGGTTCGGCACCTTGAACCACGGCCCAAAGCCAGATCAATAATTGGAACCAAGTGGGTGTTCAAGAACAAGCTGGATGAGTTTAGAATAGTCACTAAGAACAAGGCCATGCTGGTGGTCCAAGGTTACAATCAAGAAGAAGGGATCGATTATGAGGAAACATTTGCACCTGCAGCAAGGATAGAAGCTATTCGCATCTTGGTAGCCTTTGCAGCACACATGGAGATCAAGTTGTACCAAATGGATGTCAAGAGTGCATTTTTCAATGGATATCTTAAAGAAGAGGTATATGTAAAACAACCCCCCCCCTTTTGAAAATCATGATTTTCCTAACCATGTGTTCAAACTTAACAAAGCACTTTATGGTCTAAAACAAGCTCCTAGAGCTTGGTATGAACGTTTGTTAAGTTTCTTAATTGATAATGATTTTCAAAGAGGCAAGGTTGATAATACCTTGTTTCTCAAATCTAAGGGGGAACATTTGTTGATTGTATAAGTATATGTCAATGACATTATATTTGGTGCAACCAACAATGATTTGTGTGATGAATTTTCAAATTTGATGGGGAGTGAGTTTGAGATGAGCATGATGGGCGAGCTTAATTGTTTCTTAGGCTTGCAAATTAAGCAAACCTCAAGCGGAACTATGATACATCAACAAAAATATGTCAAGCAACTACTTAAGCTGTTTGGGATGGAATCGGCTAAGCCCATGGACACTCCCATTTCTCCTTCAACTAGGTTGGTGATGGATGATGGAAGTTCTTCAGTTAATGAGAAATCATATAGGGGCATGATAGGGTCACTCATATACCTTACCGCCAGTAGACCTGACATTGTTTTCAATGTTGGTTTGTGTGCCCGTTTACAGTCAAATCCAAAAGAAACACATTTGGAAGCAGCAAAACGAATTTTTAGATATTTGAAACACACCTCTGATTTAGCTCTATGTTATCCACGAGGATACAACTTTGACCTCATTGGGTATGTGGATGCTGATTATGCTAGATTTCTAGTTGACAGAAAAAGCACCTCAGGTATGGCTACTTTTCTTGGACCCCGTTCGGTCTCTTGGTCTACAAAAAAATAGCACATGTTGCCATGTCCACAGCAGAAGCCGAGTATGTAGCGGCTACTTCTTGTTGTGCTCAATTGCTGTGGATACGGCAATAACTCAAGAACTTTGGCGTTGACACGGGATGCATTCCCATATTATGTGATAACACAAGTGCAATTAACATTGCCAAGAACCTGTGTCAACATAAAAGGACTAAGCATATTGACGTTCGTCATCACTTTTTAAGAGACAATGTAGAAAAGGGCTTAGTTTTAATGAATTTTTGTGCCACTGACAAACAGATTTCTGATATTTTTACCAAGGCATTGAGTAGAGAACAGTTTGAGAGGAATAGACTTGAATTAGGTATAATTAAGAGAACGTGAGAGTACTTCATCAACTCCCAATCATTGACTAGTAAGGTTTTGAGACCAAATAAATTGATTCAATGGATGCATTCAATTTTCTGTGTTGTTATTAGCATATGTGTGGAATGTGACATGCTGACAGTCGTTGAGGTCTAATGTTATTGCCCTTACTGTCCTTTGTTACCGAATGTATAACAGTCAGAACAGGTGCTAAGAACAGGTCTGACCATTGTTTGTATCATGTGCTAATCAAGTTACCATAATTTAAAGTGTATTGGAAACTAAACTTATTACGCCTAATCTATAATCTGTAGCTTTTCCCAAGGTGTAATAATATCTTTCATGCAAAATACTCTCTCCCTCCAAAAACAGGCAGGAGAAAAGATCATTACAGATCTTTACCTTTCGGTCAATTCATTTCAAACCTTCCCTATCTTCTCAAACCACTTTCCCTCCTTCCCTCAAGAACCCGACCTTCCTTTCCTAAAACCCACTAAACCCTAACCTTTGCCTCCACTTACTCTTCCAATGGCACGCACCCATGGCAGCGGCGCATCCTTTGGTTGCAAGGTGCGTCACCCAAGCTCACTTCAGGCCAAGAAATCAAGGAAAAGGGGAGAAAAATTACTAGACATACTCACGGCGCCACCAACATCACCGGCGGAAGCTACCCGTGTGCCCACTTATGGTATTTCTCTCTTCATCTTTCAGTTCTTGAAAAGTATCGATTTGAGACAAGTAGGAGTCAATCTTGATCATATACCCCCTGTCAAACCGGTCTTGGGATAGGAATTGGTATTATATGAACCTGGTGTGACCAAGTCAAAATCAACTAACAAGCTTGAGGAGTCTATGTTTGTTGAAGATTGGGTTGAGGAACCCTTCTTGAATGTCGCTCCCGTGTGTGACGTTGATGAGGATGAACCCTTATACGGTTCAAGCGGACCATCAAAACAACCCACCGAACATCAACCAAACTGGCTATCAAGCGACGAATGAAGACCACAACCACACCCAATATGCCTCTCACCACATCTATACGGCGGCCTCGAACTTGAAGTTCAGGTCCTGCCATCTCACCGAGCCTACCCGAGGACAAGATTGAAAGGTCTGTAAGGAAACCCAAACCAACTCCTCAAACTACCAAACCACTCTTGAAAACACCTGTCAAACCAACAGCCAAAACACCTCCCACACATGTTTCCACCAAGAAACCTGCCCTAAAACGGGGATCTCTAAAACAAGCACTCGATCTGGGTGAAGAAAGTGATGAACCACAAAAAAAGAAAGCTAGAAAAACCATGACACTGGGGGAAAGGTACAGACACTTTCTTCAGAAAACTGTGGTTAGAGGAAAAATGATTAAGATATCATACTTTCAGGAACAGGGGTTGGGAGTGTTCATAGAAAAAGTAAAGGCCCAGGGTTTGTTAAATTTGTTTACAAACACTAAACGGGGATGTTCTGTACCTGAATTGGCTGAATTCTATGCCAATTGTGTTGTCACTAGTGGAATAGTGACAAGCTCAGTTAATGGCTATGAGCTATGCTTCAATGCTGATAACTTAGGAGATTGGCTTGGGGTTCCATCCAAGGGGTTTGATGTGTATGTGCATGAGAATAAGAGCGTACTAGGTGATGAACGATCATTGGAGTTGATCCGAAAGGTAGCCCAACAACCTGATTTGACTGCCCCCCCCCCGGTCTGTGCGAAAAGGGGAAATGATGCCTTTGCATAGGCTATTGTTCTGGTTTGTGATTAAGAATGTGATTCCCTAAGGTCAAGGATGCAATCTTGCGGACCCCATGGATATGTGTTATACAGACCTACTAGATCGAGGGGAGCAAATTAATCTACCCGCCATCATGATTAGTCACATTTCACGTATTGCAAACACCTCTAAGAGTCATGATATAGGCTATGGCTTCCTTCTAATGAGACACTTAGGATTCCCTTGCAAAAGAGAGTGGGATTTCAGGTCACAGACGAGATAGAGAGCAATACTTTGCTTCGGTGTGGGTTCACAGTAAAGAAGAGTGATGGTGCAGTGTTAGAACAAGGACCCAAAACACCCTTTGGCCCTGGTCCTAGTCCTGTTCCCAGTGAGGCTGCCTCTTCCAACGCATCCACAGTTGAGGCACTTGTACAGGACCAGCTCCATCTGAAGGAGGAATTGCTGAAGTGAAGCATGCACTCAGTGAAGAAAAGGCCTTGAATGCACAGCGCCATGAGGATAATCTACGTGCTTTTTCTGCCCTCACGGCCAAATTTGCCCCTCCCTCTCCTTCTCCCTGATTCACCCCCGTTCTCAGCCCTGATCCTTGTCTTGTTTTCAACAACATTGTTTTCTTCTTTGTTCGGATAAACTTGATTTTGCTTGTGATTGACAATGGTTATGTCTGATTTTAGTTGGGTTTGGTTTATGCTATGCCTTTGCCTGCTAATGCTGTTGTGTGTTTGTGCGTGACTAGGATGGCCAATATCATTATATACCATATACTTGACTTGTATCACTGTTATTTTTTCTCATTACCCGTGGTGGTGGGTACATCCCTACTGAATTTATACAGATGGTTCCCTCGACCTTTTCGATGATGTCAAAAGGGGGAAGATAAGTATGGTCATGCTTTGATTGGTCTGCCTGTTTTAAGCTGATTCTTACTCTTGCGTTATCTCGTATGTGCATTGGACTCCTTAAATTACTATTTTGGCACCAATGTTTATGCCCTTTACTCTGTCGCACTTTTATCGTCATTTGGTTTGTCATAATCGAAAAGAGGGAATTTGTTGAAACAATCATGTGTAAGGTTTTGATGATAACAATCCAAATGTACCAGTCAATATGCTATCATGCTATGCTTGAGTAGTGTGCTAGAATTGTGTGTTGAGACAGGTTGCAAGCACCCTGGAGAACAGTTCGAAAAAGCGTGGAACATCAAAGTGAATATGTATGCACGACATCAAGGAGTTCAAAGCATCACAAGAGTCTTAGGGTTAATTACTGGTTGTATTCATCTAGATTCTTGTTAATATGTCAATTAGAAGATCTTGACTTAATGCTCACCTTGAAGGAATTTCTTGCGCTAACTCAGAATACTGCTCAGAACAGTTTGAGCAATCAGGTCTGCAGTGTTCTGAGGGCAACGTATAAAACTCTTGTCCCAAATATTTTCAAGTGTTTTTCTACTGTCAAAATTCCTAACATATTTGGGATTGATTTTCTTATAATATTTTGTCTTACAAAGAGTCCTTCACTGAATAATATTGTTTTCCTAAAAAAGATACTATCAAAAGATTTTATCTTAGCCTTTAAGATATGATTTCCAAAAAAGATAATGTTGAGAGATTCAATTCCGTTTGGAATACTGATTATTTTTTATAGTTATTGCTAAAAACCAAAACCTCTCATATACTTACGGCACAAGTATTCCGTAGGTATATAATCTCTTGCCTCTCAACGTTTTCATCCATGGTTTTTCAAGGAGCAAAATCGAGTTTTCTGGGAGAAAATTTTCTGATCTAAAAACCTTCAGAAAGTGTGCTAAATTGAGTCATCTACATCGGCATAATAGGGATTATATATTGTACCTTACATTCAGCTTATTTAGAAGCATTCAAAGTAAGGTGTTTTTCTATTCACCTCTGTTATCAGTGAGATTAGAGTGTGCCCAAGTCTTGGAAGACTTTGAACGTGTTGTGTGACTAGTTCTCAAGTAAAGGCTAGTTACGTGTTTGTAACGAGGGTCTCGGGGAGACTAAGTTACGTCTGTGACGTAGTCACGTGTGAGTTACATGTGTAACGAATTCGGCAAGTGTTAGTAAAAGTGTTGCTGAAATCCTACTGTGGTAGGTCGTGGTTTTTACACCTCAATTGGGCCAAATGTGGTTTTCCACATAAAAATATTGTGTCTACTTTCATATTACCGCATTCAGTTTTATTTTACCTCACTCCAAACACCTCTCCAAACAGTTCTCACGAGTGTTCTGAAACAAACGAAAAAGTTGGAAGACACAATTCACCCCCCTCTTGTGTCATTATGCGCTTATAATCTAACAACATTGTTTTTTAAATCAAAATCTAAAATATTGGTTGTTAGATTAACATCTACACACAAGTAACTAATGTATGTTTGATAAAAATATGGCAAACTTCAAACATTATTTTTCGGTTAAATATAGTGGCGCTAAATGATCTTTCAACCTTGCCTTTCCAATATAGTTGCCTTTTTTTATTTATTTTAATGCATTAAAAGTGTAAATATTGACATAAATTTGCATCTAAGTCCTAAAGAATAACCTTTAAAAATTTCGTCCATGTATTAATTGCACCCATATAAAATTGCCTTTCATAAAGGACCATAATTAAGACTAACATATTTATAGGCATATGTCTATATTAGAGTTGGAAAAAGCTGACCGATATGATTACCGACCTAAACCCGACGCGAAGTTAAGCAGGTTTGGATATGAAATTTGAACCTGTTTAGTTAAATGGATTGATGCGATAAACTCGTTTAATTAATTAAATTAGGTGCAGGTAGAGAATCTCGGCACGAAAAAAATACCTATTTGACCCATTTAATAAAACGAATTAAATAGGTCAACCCATATACTGTTTATTTATCGTTTACATTTTGTTGTTTACATTTTGGAGGGGAATTAGGCTTTGGAGAATTAGCCTTTGTTGTCTCTTTTATGGACTTGTTGGTTGTTGACTTGTTGGTTATATATATTATTAAAAATTTCAGACAATTTGAACTTTATTTACTGTTGTTTAAGACTTGAGTTGGGCATGATTTATAACTTAAGTAGTTGGTTCTTATGTGAAGTTTCGAGATTGTAACGTCATGTAGTTGCTAATTGTTTTGTTAGAATAGCTTCTAAATATGCTAGAGCGTATAAGTTAGCTGCTATTTCGGGGGACCTTTGAAAGTGCCTATGTCTTAAGAAGTTGAAAAATACGTAATTTCTTTGGTATATTATCTTTGGGATGAAATTTGTATTGCAATTAAACATGTTGGTGAGTACAATGGGTAACCTGAACTTAACCCTTTTACATGTTTAGATAAACGAGTTAGGTTTAGGTTAACCCGTTTAAATGTTAAGAGGTTTGGCTTAGAACTTTTTCAACCCGTTTATTAAACGGGGTTGGGTTCAGGTTCGAGGGTTTTCAACCCATTTAAGTTCGACACGAATAGAAATCCAATCCGACGCGACACATTACCGAGCTCTAGTCCATATGTGCATACTTCATTCAAAGTTTAAATATATTTTACTAATATCAAACTAATAAATAATTGCATGAAAATATTCATCAAAGGCATCTAAAATGTGTTATGTTTGTATTTAATATAATTTAATATTATTTTCCCTTTGAAGATTAAGCATGTATTGAGAAAAATTCAGTCACCCATTTCTAAATATGAAACAAATTCCAGCAGTACAAAGTTCCTCCTATGATCTCTCTCCTCCTTCCATTGCCAACCAACTCAAGAAAAAACCACAGCAAAACAAATAATTTCTAGTTCCTCCAAAATAGGCAAAGACAGATCTTCCATCACCTCTTACAAGCCAAAACCTCCGGGATTATTCCACAAATCTCCTCCCTGCTTTTGCCCCTGGTGAAGCTTCGGCTTTACCAGGTTAGCAGGCAAGAGAGAGAAACAAAATAGATAGGAGGGAGAAAGTAAAAAAAAAAACAAAAAAACAAAATTCCCAAGAAAAATCATCCCATCCACTAATGAAAAAATGGATTGAACTTCATCGTCAATCATAAAACTGCCAAAAACAAGGAGAAGCAAAGAGACAACTTTTTTCACCTTCGCTAGGCGTACAGGGAGAATCGTCGTTCTTTCATAGTGTACTTTTTTTTCCTGTACGCCAACATATATCATCGTCATGCATTCATCATTTTTTGCCATCCTCCTCCATGCGTGTCTTCTCTTCGATCTTGTAAAGCTTTCTCTCTCTGGTCCTGCCGATGCCATAGCCCTTGCTTGTGGAGCAAGCAATGAAGCAACTGACGCAGATGACAGGAAATGGGAGCCAGATGACAAATATCTTCCTTCCAAAGAAAAGTCGCAATCAGTAAGGGCGCAACTCCAGGACCCTTCTTTACCTTCTGAGGTTCCTTACATGACGGCTAGGATAATCAACGCTGAGTTAACCTATAAGTTTCCAATAAATTCGTCCTCTCGATATTTCCTTAGGTTTCATTTTTACCCAGCTGTCTATGGTTCCTTCAACATCAGCAACTCCTATTTCTCGGTCACAGCTGGTGGTTTTACCCTCCTGAATAACTTTAGCGCTGCCATCACTGCAGACGCTTTAACTCAGGCCTACATAGTCAAGGAATACTCCCTTGCACCCATGGAAAGTAGTGACACATTAGAGGTTGTTTTGAAGCCATCGGCTAAGTACTCTGATTCATTTGCTTTTATTAATGGAATTGAGTTAGTTCCTACTCCAGACATTCTGGATTCCGCAAAATTAGTTGGGTTCTCAGACCAAAGCATTGATGGAAAGACCGCCACAGTGGAGACGATGGTAAGGTTGAATGTAGGGGGGAATTATGTGGGCCCTACCAAGGATTCAGGCTTATTGAGAACTTGGTATGATGATACACCTTACCTATTTGGAGCTGGGGCTGGTGTTACTTCTTCTGACAATGGGACAAATGGGGTAGAATATAAAGATTTGCCTACATATATAGCCCCAGATGATGTTTATTTGACATGGAGATCCATGGGTCCCGACCCGAATGTCACTCTTGCCTACAACCTTACGTGGACGTTCTGTGTGGACCCTACCTTCTCATATATAATTAGACTTCATTTTTGTGAGCATATTTACTCCAAGGTAAACCAAAGGTTCTTTAACATCTTCATCAACAACCAAACGGCAACTCCTAATGGGGCAGACGTGATTGGATGGTCTGGAGCAAAGGATGTACCCGTCTATAAGGACTTCGCTGTGACTCTCCCAAATGAGGAAGATAAAAGGGAGATCTTACTTCAACTTCATCCTAGGGACACTGATGACCCTAAACCGGAGTACTATGATGCCATCCTTAATGGGTTAGAGTTGTTTAAACTAAGTGATGCGAACAAAAACTTGGCAGGTCCTAACCCAACCCCATCAGAGGCTCTGGTTAAGGCTGAGGAGAATAGAAAGAGCTTTAAGGCTGAGGACAACAGCAACATTAAGGTGATTGGGGCGGCTAGTGGAGTTGCTGCTGCTTTTGGGGTACTTGCTGCTGTAGTAGTCGTTATGTATAGAAAGAAAAAGAAGATGCCAAGAACCAAGTCAGGAACCTCTAGTTGGCTACCTGTTTATGGAAACTCTCATACCTCAGGCATGAAGTCCACAATTGGAGGGAGTAGTGTGGCTAGTGCCCAACTCTCTACCGAAGCAGCTGCCAATTGTCGCCACTTCACATTAGGGGAGATAAGAAAAGCCACCAAAAATTTTGATGAGTCACATGTCATAGGGGTTGGAGGTTTTGGCAAGGTCTACAGAGGAGTAATTGATGGAAGTTTTAAGGTGGCCATTAAGAGGTCAAACCCATCATCGGAACAAGGAGTGAATGAGTTCGTTACCGAAATTGAGATGCTCTCAAAGCTTAGGCACAAGCATCTTGTGTCTCTCATAGGCTATTGTGAGGAGGATGGAGAGATGGCTTTGGTTTATGATTACATGGCACGTGGTACCTTGAGGGAGCACCTCTACAAAGGAAACAAAACTATTTTGTCTTGGAAACAAAGGCTTGAGATCGTGATAGGGGCTGCTAAAGGCTTGCATTACCTCCACACAGGAGCCAAGTACACCATTATACACCGTGATGTTAAGACCACTAATATTCTCTTGGACGACAATTGGATTGCTAAGGTGTCTGATTTTGGGCTCTCAAAGACAGGTCCTGACATGAACCAAACACATGTCAGCACTGTGGTAAAGGGTAGTTTTGGCTACCTTGATCCAGAATATTTTAGGAGACAACAACTAACTGAGAAATCTGATGTTTACTCTTTTGGTGTTGTGCTCTTTGAGGTATTGTGTGCCCGTCCTGCACTCAACCCTAGCCTTCCAAAGGAGCAAGTTAGTCTAGCAGATTGGGCATTGCATTCTGTTAGGAAGGGAAACATGGATGATATTATCGACCATAATCTCAAGGGGACAATAAAGCCAGAATGCTTAACGAAGTATGTTGAAACTGCTGTCAAATGCTTGTCTGATCATGGGGTAGATCGGCCCTCAATGAGCGATCTCTTATGGAATCTTGAGTTTGCCCTTCAACTCCAAGAAAATGGGGATGTCCAAAAAGGATCGGATACGGGAAAAGGTCTTCCCAGCAATGTGAGCATGCACTTGAGCACCTTAGAACTTGATGATGAGGACCTTATCGGGAAATCATCATCAACAGATGAAAACTCAAACACTGCAATATTCTCACAGATAGTTCGACCTACTGGCAGATGATCAATTTGTAAGGATTCTAGATCATCTTGAGAGTGATATGAAAGTTATGTGGCTTAAACTGAGAAATCATGAGACATTATTGCTCAATATTATGCTCTGAATCGTTTTATACCTTATGTCTCCAAATTTCTTGTTGTTAGTTCAATGTTTGATCTAATTACTATCCTTCGTTCCCTTTTTCCTTTTTCTTTTTTTTAATATTTGAGTCCACCTTATCGTTTTCAATTTCAGAACCCTATATTAGAAATGACTTTATCATCCTATATTAGTTACATGTGTATTAGGTATTTATAGTACACTAGAACTATATGACAAGATTGTACTGTGTTTTCTAATATAAAACAATTTATCATTTCATATTTATGTATAATAGATACCAAAAAAAAGGAAAATTCTTCTACTTGTAGTTGGTACAATGCAAGAGCAATGTTTATCATGAGATTCACACAAACTAAAAGGATATGGTCTAACATTAAGTACTAATCCCTAACTTTCGCTTCAAAAATAGTTTAAAAGTTGTGATTATGCTTTAGTTTCAATTAGAGTAAAGATATACATGTCGATGGAGCTAATAACAACAATAACAACAACACTACTACTACTATTAGACCTGGCAAAGGGATCATTCGGCTCGGGTACGGGTCGGGTCAAGTTCGAGTTGGGTTATATTCAGGTTAAGTGACATTTCGTATCGTTTCGGTTTGGGTCGGGTATGGTTCGTGTCGGGTCGATTTCGGGTCAACCAATTTTTGGTCAAATACACTCGTCATGCCAAAACAAGCAACTTTATAGAAAATTTCGAGTCGGGTATGGTTCGGTTCAGGTCAATTCGGATTTCGGATCCACTTTCGAGTGAGCATATTTCGGGTGTCAGGTCGGGTATGGGTCCAGGTCGTTCGGGTCGGGTCTCCGGTCTCGGGTCAGTTTTGCCAGGTCTAACTACGACTACTCATAATAATAATAATAATAATAAGAAGAAGAAGAAGAAGAAGAAGAAGAAGAAGAGCAATCACAATAATTATTTGACGTTATTATACTACCATCAGGTCAAACAAATTTTAACTAGTCAATTTGATGATATGGTTGTCTATGTGCATGATATATTTTCCTTCTCTCTTTATGCTACCATTGCACATGCAATAAATTAGCTGCTGAATCATTGTCTCCCAAGTTTCTGGGATATGTACCAGAATCAGTTGTCTAAACGTTTACTCACCTATGTGACAAGAGGTTACTCACTTATGTGATTTGGTAATATATTTGCATTTGCTTTTCAATCTCTACCATCCATTTCTAACGAAAAACTCCTGCCTCATAAAATTGGATAGTCAAAATTTATTTTACCTAGTGACAAGAGGGAAGGAGTTGATGCGGCAGAATATAATTTTAGCAAGGGAATAATATGATTTTCTTATAAGTAATATTTGAAGTAATTTTGTTCAAACTATTGTTCAACATGGTCATTTTAGTCATAAACATCAAACAACTAAATGAAAAATCTATTGCACATGACTTTTTACAAACAACTTTTGGCCGGGTATAACAAGCTAATACAAAATGTTAATCAACCAAGCAATATAAATAAGTTTTGACTAAAGTCAAACACTTAATAAGCTCATAGAGCTACCCAATGGCAAACATATACAGTTGGAAGCGAAAAGCAAGTTAAACATAAAAACAATAAAACATGCCAACCCACGTACGTATGCAAACCATGATAATCATTTAAAGCATAATTTAACCTGACATAATATTTACGCACATCCCCAATAAGGCTTCTTCAAGCAATTTTAATCAAAATTAATTAGATAATAATTTATCTCAATGCTAAAGAAGTAGTTTTAAAATCTTAGTCTATTTACTTTTTTTTTTTTAGTATTGAGACCTTTTGAGCATGGGATCTAAGTCTGAATTATAATCCATATTTTCTCGTATGTAAAGTACACAGCTTCTCATTATGCAAAACATAGAAAAGCCAATGAAAAATCTTTAGGCCAAAACTAAAGCTTATTGATGTATTGCACTACAATATGCCTAAGGTTCACATCAACTTTATTATTGGACCTTCATTTTTTATGTTAAAAATATAATACATCCATTAGTCATTTTCGTGAATGATCAATAACTTCTAAATTGTTTAGATTTCCATAAGTCCTAAAAATAGTTTTGCTAAAATAAAAGAAACAGACAAGCATATTTTTAATTAGTAAATTACCCTTAACATGTGTTATTGAAGTGCATCCACTTGTAACACAATATCGAGAAAAAGATAGTCATATTCTTGTATTCTTTAGTCGCCTTATTGTATAAGGATCAAGAAAAAATAAAAGACATAGATAAAATCAATCACCTAAAACACTTGTGATATGATATTAAAATTAAAACATAAGAAATGAGAAAGATAATGTGATCCATACAAATAGATCAAAGGGAAAGCATACATCCAAGAACAAATAGAGGAAATTAACTAATGCCATAGTATTCAACGTATCATCCTCAAAATATAAAGCTCAAATCCCACAAAGGAACCCCCCCCCCCCCCCCCCACCAAAAAGGAAAAGGAAAAGTATATGTAGAAAAGGCATTGGCTATGTAAAAATGCTTAAAACTTATGTAAGCATCTATAAGAGCCGGGTAAAAAATAGAAACAAGGGGGCCATTCCTTGGGCCCAAAGGAAAAAAAAAAAAAAAAAAACTTTGCAAGTCAGAGTAGACTTGGTAAATGGGTCATTTGGGTCGGGCATTATTTCAATTCGGTTCACTTTCGGGTCAATGATGTTCGAGTCGGGTACGAGTTTGAGTTGCATGAAATTTGGGCCGGCTCTGTTCTACAGCAGCCCGGTTCGGATCAGGCATGGCTTGAGTCTAATTCGGCCCGGGTGCGATTCGGTTCAATGTTTGGATCAATTAATATCGGGTCGGTTGTAAATCAGATCGGGTATAAATCAAGTCGCATTGATTTCGAATCATTGTATAGTTTCAATGTAGTCATTTTTACTCTTAAATTGTATTTAAAAGATAAAAACCGTTTAATTAGACAAGCTTATTTATTCTATATTCATCTTTTAATTCATTCGTTAACGACTATGCGTTTGTGTTTTATATTTAAAACACTTTCTTTTTACCTGTATTTGTATGTATGTATGTATGTATGTATGTATGTATATATATATATATATATATATATATATATATATATATATATATATATATATATATATAAAATGCAAATGAACTTTTGTTGCGGAAAATCTAATGGGCTTAGTTATAAATTTACTAAGTTAGTAACTTGCAAATACAAGCATACAAACTATCCTTGACCCTATATCATATGCGGCTTGCAATTATCTAAAGGATTATGTCTCGTCAAGTCAAGTTTCAAGTATCTCAATTGAAACCATGCAATGATAAAATTAATGAATCAACCTAACGCAAATCATCAGTCAATGGTCTCATTTGTAAGGCCCAATACCAAAACATACCTTGAAAAATGACAAGAAAAAAGAATGAAAATAATAAAATTTTTATTTTGACCTTGGCGTTGGTTCATAACTACACGTTTGTCCTATTTGGAGCTGGTAAACAGAAACGGGTTGGTTCAAATCGACATTTTCAATAATCGAATCAATGTTTTTGGGTAGCTCGTTAAGTGATCATACATCAAAATTCGAAGATTTGTCTTTGTGAGATTAACAACTTGGTCTGCATGTGCCTAATGAGTCAAAACTCAAAAGTAACAACAATATATGAGTATGTGTCAATTAGAATTACGATTATGTGATTGTGAATGTTGATTATTGAAACTCAAGACTTGGAACTTAATCGTCCAAAATTCAAACGAGTTACATTATTATGAGATCATTTGCAAACATACATTCTTAAATATGATTATATAGAATTAAACTTGTTATGAATACGATTTAGAATCGTAGACCAGTAGTGCGATATTTTTGACAATAGTCACATAATGATATTATAATCATAGTGTGCATTGCATTAAGTCATTAAGTAAATCAAACAGTAAAAGAGGATTGCTAGATCCAATAAGTTTAACAATTTGTTAATTGTGCTTATCTTTTCTTAATTCCTATTTTGAACAAATATTTTTTTCTCTTATATTTTTACTACATATCTATCAAATTAAAAATTTAAAACTATTAACTATTTATTTTTTCCTCTTAAGTTTTTAATTGATTTCATTTGTAAAAATTCCTTCTTACGTCATTTTTCTTTTCCCACCTAAACCCAACTAATTGAATTTGAAAAATTTAGAATTCCCTCCAAAAGTCTAAAGCCAAAAAAAAAAAAAAAGTTACTGCTGATAATTTAAGATTTTTATTATTTTAAGAAGCAAAACCTGGTGAAACTGAAAACTGAAAACCCTTCAAGACAGATTGCATAGTTAAGACTGTGATAGTTGCTTTGCTGAAATCCCTCGTCTCTCATCGCCTAACGCCCTAACCATTCCTCAGTCAGTCTCCTATTGTCGGCCGCCTAACCCTCCCTCAATCTCCTACTCGCCGGTCACTGCTTAACCTTCCCTCAATCTCCTATTAGGCGGTGGCCGCCTAATTGAAATACGTCAATAATATTACATTTTACCTTTAGGTTAAAGACTTTAATGACATTATGCACTATGGTTAATAGTTAGATTATAACTTGCTTGTTTATTAAAACTTGCACTAAATTGTTGCAGGAGATTTTCTTCGAGGCCTTAGCAATGAAATTTAAGAAATTAGGAATAGTTTTGGGTTGATAGGTTATGAGTATACTTTGGTTTGGATCGGTCTGGTATACTCGGGTTCGGGTTTTATTCGGGTAAAATTGAGTCAGGTAAGAATTGGAGTGATTTTAAATCAAGTACGGTTTGGTTCAGGTTCGGGTTGTCACGTTTGGTTCACTTCGGGTTGGGTCACTATGGATTAGATTTGAATTGGGTCGGGTCATTTCGGTTGTGGGTTATTTTGGTTCATGCTAGAATTCGGGTTTTGTTCGGTTATGGATCGGGTTACTTCGGGTGTTCGGGTCCAAATTGGTTCATCCTATTTTTTGTGTCAATTCGGGTATAGGTTCGGGTCGTTCCATTCGAGTTTCGGATCTCGGGTTAGTTTTGTCATGTTTAAGTCTAAGCATGCCTCAGTTGGTCTTGTTCAATTCTCGGTGTGGTGTTCAAGCTTTTCTTCATCTCAATTTTTTTTATTTTGTATTTGTTTTACCTCTTCTTAATCTAGTGGTGACTTTTGTGTAATAAGCGAAGAAGAGACTATATTTGGCAACCCCTCTTTTCTCGATGACATTGCAAGCTCCACCTCTTGCCTAGCAATGTTAGCGGCGGCTTTAGTAAAGTCGTAAACGACTCAGCGTCAATTGCTTTGTTCTGTCTGTCCTTCATCTTCTTTTCTCTGCTTCCTCAAATTTTCATGTTTAGGTTTGCCAGGGTTCATGATTTCCTTCTTATTTTCTTACCTGCTAGCTAGATTCCTCCATAATCACTTGTCTATCACCCTTTATCAATCCCATACTTTTGGCTTTTCCTCTCTTCTAGCAAATTATCACTTCAAATTTTGGTCTCTAGATTCGATTGGGTGTTGCAATCAAGCATTCGGTGCCTTGGGCTGCCTTACTTTCAATAATAGGCATACTCAGCTAGAATTCTGGTATGGTGGTCTTTGGTGTTGACTACAGTACTGGTTTTGGGTTTAATTGCTTTTGGGCTACTAGTGGCTGATGTCAACGGGGTAGTTGGTTGTTTTCATGTTTTTGTGGTGTTGTATCCTATTGTGATGTTGCCTTGGTTGTGTGCTTAGTTCTATAGAGTGTTGTTTGTATTCTCTATTTTTTTAGATTGTATCTTTTCTCTAGTAGTGCCTCCTAGTTGACACTATATGGATTCTAGGTCAACTTTAGCTTTTTCTAAACTTATTGACTCCCAGCTAGGGGAAGAACTTGATGCTGAAGTGTCGGAAAACCTAATTAAGATGGATCATTCAAGCCAGGCCTTAGCTACCTCAAAAGATCTTAAGTAGGAGGGCAATCTGTGCTTTCAGAATAAGAATAATCTGTTGGCTATTGCAACTTACGAGAAATGCATGCAATATTCTTGCTCGCATTCCCACCAATGGGGAAGAAGCAAGTTTGATGGAGGACCTTGGGATTTTGATCAATTTGAATCTTGCTGCATGTACATTGAAACTTGGTGCCTATGAGGGGGCTTTACTTCAATGTGATTTGCCTTTGAAGTTTGAATTTTATGATGTTAAAGCTCGATTTACAAGGGCCCAATTGTTGCTGGGTATGGTGAAAGTGGATGACACCTGTACAGATCTTTTGCTTGCTTTGAGATTTGATCCTCATAATCAAGTGGTAATTTCAAAACTTCAATAAGTAGAAAGAAAATGTAAGGAAATTGGGGACTCGACTTCAGTTATGGCTGAACCTAAGAACATTTTTAATTTCTTCAATATTCATATGAACTCCTCTATTGGTAATTCCTCGAACTCTTGTAGCTATGACAATGACAACATTGAGACTTTGGGAATTAATGAAATTGCCAGTCATGCTCCTGACATCAAGAAAAGGCTAATGAAGTTCCTCTCGAGGAAGCTAACAGACACGGGAAGGGATTATGTAATCAACGCATTGACAAATTGGAAACTAATGGAGGAATGAATCCTCTTTCATGGTCGATTCTGTTACCTCTGGGTTAACTTCTACGGCATGCATGGAGGATAGGGTGAATCCTAACTCTGCACAATCTTCGGCGAATTCGGTACCCTTAGCAGGATCATGGAATATATAATCCTCGATTCATAAGCATTCATCTTTCCTGTAGTTTCAAGAAAGGGAAAACCTAGCCACTTCCTCTGTCTACGTTGCCGAGCATATAAGTGGATTCATGAAGGGAAACCTTTTGAGTATTATGATTCATTTGATATGGGTCATATGCTTGTTCACCTCTACAAAGACGCGATGCCAATAGCTAATAGAAATACACAATTGATTGCCCACCCAATTGAGGAGTCTATAGTGGATGAGAGCTTGTCCAATGTTGATAGCATGTCCCAAGGGTCTACAGATGGTTTTCCTAGAGGAGTGAATATGGAGGATGATGTGGAGGATGCTGGGAGATGCAATTGTTGTTAGCTGCTATAACTTCCTATTATGACAAGTCTAAAGGCTTCAAGGGAATTATTAGAGTTACTATATTGGACCAAGGGAGTTGCCAAGCATCGAAGGAGTATACTTGCATCCACCAAGGGGTTAATGGCAATTAAAGCAATGAGGTTGACAACCGGAAGACCTAAGCAACGTGTCCTTTGGGGGTAGCTACAGTCTTATAGTTTCTTCTTTATGTGATGTTGTGGGTCACGGTCTTGTTTAAGGTAAGAGACATAGAATATCTAGGTGGTTGGTGCAGGAGACTCGTGATCACGCTATGTTTGATCAAAGTTGGAATATCCTAAGTTGACCTGTTGTATTACTTGATGACCCACAAAAATATATGTTTTTAAATTTTTCCTCCTTTTTAATTATTTTTACCATAGTTTCTTCTACCCTGTTTGTGGTTTATTGTATTCTTCTATTTCTGAAACCCTAATTGCTTATATTTTTTTCTTTTTTATTGACCACAATTTCTTCAACTTCATTTGTAGTTTATTGTATTCCTTTATTTTCGAAGCCCTAATTGCTCAATTTTAGCTTTGGTGACACAAAAAAAAGAAAATGTCAACTACCACAATTGAAGAACAACAACAACACCACCTTCTAATATTGGTCCCCCTTTTACGGGGCTCAGGGAGATCCAGATGTAGGCAACCTTACCTCTACTGACATCCTTGCCCTTAGAGAGGCTAATTCCAAAAGACCTACAAAACAAGATTTTGTGAAAATATTTATAGAAGATGGATTTTGTAAAAATATTTTATAGAAAAAAACTAAGGATAAATAGCAGGAAATGAACTAAGAAATACTAATAAATTAGGTGGCAGTAACTCTGTAAACATAAGTACAACATAGCAGAGGAATGTACTATACCTTAACAAATAGAGGTAGGCAAACATTGTCTCTTTTCAGATGTATGTACTACTTACATACAAACACGACATATGGAAAAAATCATGGCCAAACCTGCCCTACTAAACAACTACGAGGCCATCTCCTTGTGATATAAGATCTTTTAATCATATCTCGCCATAGTCTTCTATCCTGAGTCATATCCTCCGTTAACCCTACAACTTTTAAGTCATCTCTAATCACCTTGTCCAAACTCTTCTTTGATCGTCCCCTCCCTCTTTTACCTTCGGGAATGTTAATCCTCTCACATCTCTTAACTGGAGTATCCCCACTCCTTCTTTTCACATGGTCAAACCATTTGAGTCTTATTTCTTTCATCTTATCTTCGATGTGAGCCACTTGAAAGAAAATTAAAGAATAACATAAAATTAACTTAATATTATTATGAGTAGCCGTTCAAATGTTACAACTTAGATTGATTAAATTGTTTAAAATCAAACGCAATTAAGCTATACTAGTGTAAATAAATTGTATTGTCCTTAATATGACAATTCAAGCCATTCATACTAGTAAAGTTGAATGTTCGTGCCAAAAATGTGTTATTTTTACGATACTTTTATGTCCGATGTATGCTCGTTATAATTGTTATTTTTAGGTTTTTATTTGATTTTATTTTATTTTGTAGGTTTTGAACAAAATGAGAATAATTATGGAAAAATGCAAGAAAAATGCTGAAAATGCCGGAAATGAAAACTTGGGCTGACTTGACTCAAGCCCGACCCGAATTGCTAGGCCCGTTTCTTGTTCAGCCCAAAGAAAAAGAAAAAAATATAATAAAACCTAAAAACCCCCGAGCCCGGCATGCGTGTAGCACGTGATCCAAATTTACCCCCTCCCCTTATTCTCCTTTTCTTTTCTCTTTCCTCTCTCGGTCACAGAAACTAAAGAACCCGACCCCTGCTTCTCCACTCGAAATCGTCATCTTCCTCATCTCCCTCTCTCTCTCTCTTTGACCACGCCAGCACACCACTATCTTCATGCCCATCACCATCGCGATTCACGCACAACCAGCCAGTACATCCCCCTATCTCCATCGTCCACCTCAACCCCTCAGATCGACGGTCGAGCATAGGCAAAAATGGACTATAAATCGAGCCAGCATCGCTTTTGGAAGGTTAGGAGGTAACAATCTAGGTTAGGTTTACATTTTTTAGGTTTAATTTTAGGATTCTTAGTTAGTTTAATTCGAGTATTGGGATTTTAGGATTAATTTCGGTTTTAGGGTTTGATGTTAGCTTAGGTTCTGGGTTTCAAATTCATGTAATTATGCTTCGATTTTATGTTTTCTGGTTGTAATTCATAACTTTAGTTTGTTTTTAAGGTTTGGATGTTAGTTTTGGCTAATTTTAGTCATCTTTCCCCTGTTTTCATCTTGTTGACACGGCTATGGTGTTTCCACCATTAATGGCAATGGGTGAAGCTCATTTCTGATTTGGTTGGCCTTGAGCTCTGTTTATTCGTCTCCTCTGTTCCAGGTTCTAAAGTTTGTTCGTCTCCTCTTTTTGTTTTTGCTCTCAGTTCCCCTTTCCTCATGAGTTGATTTTGATTGAATGGTGATTGATTTCAGCTGTGTAGTTTTTTGGTTGAATCTGGGTTAAATTGGTTCTGTTGCTTGGTTGCTTACGAGTGTATGCCTAGGTTAGTAAATGGGTTCTGGTTGTCTCAGGTTTTGGTAGTTTGACGATGATGATAATGATTGAATGGTTTATCGTTGCTTACGACTACTACTACTACTACTACTACTACTACTACTACTACTACTACTAC